>KE504639.1:920564-946892 GCA_000441515.1 Elaeis oleifera | reverse complement strand
ATTATAAAATTATAGGTTTATAATTATTTACTTCTTTAGTATAAATAAATATTGTAAATTGATAATAATAATATTTTTATCAAAAATAGTTTAATAAAATACTATAAAATATCATCCATCATTCCTCTCATTCCTCCTACATCAACCAAAGGAGAGAATTATTTCTATACATCCTTCTATGTTCACCAAACATATGAGAAATGGATGATTTTCCATCCATCCTTCCTTCATCCATCCTTCTTTTCTATTCATCCTTTTTTCAATCCATTCTTCGTCCCAAACAGAGGGTTCAAGTCTTTAAATCTCGTCAAGTTCAAAAATAATGATTATACTGAAAGCTATAGGTTTTATGTAGCATTGGCTAATGATCATCGTCAAGATACATAATTAATACAGTGCTCTGTTACTAATACCATATAAAATACATATAATTGTTCATTTTATGTACCTTGATACATAAACACTGGACAACATAGACTCAGACAATCAAGTAAATGCTAGGAACATGCAGCTCTGAAATCTTTTCAGATGTTTTGCTAAGTTCAGTCAGAGAAACCTCTCTTTGATTGCCTCCATTATAAACTACTTATAGGGATTTCTCCAAGATCATATACAGAAGATTAGAACACAAAATTATAGATCCATACCTGTATTCGCCATTGATTTAAAAAGCTCAATCAATTACAGATGGTCACACGAACACCAAAAATCAAATCTTTTTCCCCAGCTTTCTCTCAACAGACAGCTATTCGATGGGACAAGTCTGAGAACTAGTCTCATAATATTTATAAAAAGTACAGGAGAGGCCTAGCCAAATCTGAAACAAATTCTAACAGGCTCTCCCATCATGGGCTTAAGATAGATTTAGGCTTATACTATACTGCCCCAACCACACCATCCAATATAAGGCCCGCATAGCCCAAAACATATGGAACACCGATAATAATGAGCTTACATATATGTCCATCAATTTGGATCATACAATCAGCCCGTTTTAATAAATAAATAAATAATTAATGACAGCCCATAATTAGAAAAATTCTCATATTTTCCCACTTGGGCAACATTAAATGTGATTTAAATTTAAAATATTTATTTTGAAACGACTCTCGGGCTAAACAATAAAAAGATAGTACGTGGTCATGATTTTTGAAAACATATGATCCATGGACAGTACCTTAGAATTGACTCGGTCCAATAGTGTCAATCATGCTGAATTATGGAAATCATTGAATCTCATTATTTGACATAAGACTTATCCATGGTTACGAACATCACTAATACTATTAACATGAGTCTTGATGTAGTAGTGTAGCAAGAAATAACATCCAAAAGTGATCCAAACACACACTATTTCCATTGTCAGTCCTCCAATTTCTCTTCAACATATTTGAATACATAATAAGCATGAAAATTTTAACAGCTTCAACAACAAGCCATTCTGTCTCACATACTCAATATGGTGTCAATGACGAGACAGTACAATATATCTAAGACTCGATATCTAGTCTCATATTTCATATAATAGGTACATAAATAAAATATCTCTAAGTATACTAAAACAATATGTCCACATAACCAAGAGAATTAATATAAATGTACAATATTCATCATTAGAGTATGAGATGAAAAATATCCATAATAATAAAATATAAATAGACATATATATAAAGTCACTCCCATTAACCAAGTATGTCAAAAGAACTCAATATGCCCATATTTTAACATGCCTTATAAAGCATATGAGCCTCAAATCCTTGGTCAGAGGATCAGCCAACATGAACTCTATATCTATGTGCTCAACAGTTACGTCTCCTTTTTTCACAAGATCTCTTACTGTCAGGTACTTCAGCTCCAAATATTTAGATCCACTGAAAGATTTATTATTCTTTGTAAAGAACACAGCAGCTCTATTATCATAATAGATTATCAGTGGTCTGATTGTAGAATGAACAATCTGAAATCCTGTAGTAATATTCTTCAGCCAAATAGCTTGAGTAGCAGCCTCATAGCGAGCAATAAATTCAGCTTGCATAGTAAAAGAAGCAGTCATGATCTGTTTAACACTCCTCTAGGATACTGTACCTCCAGCCAACATAAAAGTATATCCTGAAGTTGATTTAAAATCATCAGAATATCCAGCAAGATTTGAATCTGAATAACCCACCAAATCTAGGTTATCAAATCTTCTATACACAAACATGTAGTCCTTGATTTTCTGTAAGTACCTCATCACTCTCTTTACAGCAACCCAATGTTGGAAGCTTGGGTTTGATAGATATCTACCAAGAACTCCTACTACGAAGGCAATATCAGGTCTGGTGCAAATCTGAGCATACATCAGACTCCTTATAGCACCGACATAAGGTATATTCTTCATCTGATCTTTTTTAAGCTTATTCTTAAGGCACTGATCTTTACTGAACTTGTCACCCTTGGCAACAGGTGTATCACATGATTTGCAATTTTGCATATTAAATCTTTCAAGAACCCTATTAATATATGCCTTTCGTGACAAATCCAACAGATGACGTGATATATCCCTATGAATTTGAATACCTAGGATAAAGGATGCCTCTCCAAGGTCTTTCATATCAAAAGTCCTAAATAGTATTTGTTTAGTCTCACTAAGCAAACTAAAATCATTACTAGCAAGCAAGATGTCATCAACATATAAAATAAGAAAGATAAACTTGCTCCTACTGATTTTGAAATAGATGCACTGATCAATATTATTTTTCTCAAAGCCAATAGAGGTTACCACCTCATCAAATTTCAAGTACCATTATCGAGATGCTTATTTTAAGTCATAGATAGACTTCTTCAATTTGCAGATTAAATGCTCTCTCCCACTTTCCTGAAAATCCTCAGGCTATTTCATATACACTTCCTCACTAAAATTACCATTCAGGAAGCAGTTTTAACGTCCATCTAATAAAGCATAATAGGCCACTAAAGCCATGATGATTTTGAAGGAATTATTTGAGGATACTAGAGAAAAAGTTTCAGTATAGTTAATTTTTTCTCTCTGAGTAAAGCCTTAACAACCAATTTGGTCTTGAAATGCTCAATTCTTATATTAAAATTTTTTTAGTCTTGTACACCCAGTTGTACCCAATAGGCTTACAATTATCAAGAGGCTCAATAAGCTCCCATACTTCATTATTGGTCATTGATTGCATTTCCTCTTTCATAGCATCTTTCCATAAATCAGATTGAGGATAGCTCACAGTAGCATAATATGTTACTAGATCAGCCACATGTTCAATATTATAGTCACTTTCCCCAAGATAGACAAACAAATCATCAGAAATGCAAGTCTTCTCTATCTAATAGATCTTCTTAATGGTACCTCCTCAATCGGTTGAATTGATTGAAGATTTTCAATAGGAACAGGAGAATCAGGGGCCTGAATATCCACTCTATCGATAGGTGTAGGAACAACATTTTCATACGATGCAAACACAGAAATAGAGACAATCTCAACCTGACTTCTGTCAATATCAATAGCCTGAAAAGATTCAACATCAACCACATCAAATTTTAGAAATTTTGTAGTCTGTGACTCTATAATTCTATTACCTCTCCTAGGACTATAGAATCTGTATCCTTTATTATGTTTTGGATATCCAATGAAATAACAACGACTGATTCTGGGTCAGTTTTTTTTTCTATCGAATTATATATTCTTACTTCTGCAGGATAACTCCAAATCTGAAAATGATTTAAGCTAGATTTTCTACCAGTCTAAAGTTCAAAAGGTGTTTTAGACACAAATTTACTAAGAACTCTATTAAGAATATACAAGACAGTTTTAAGAGCCTTACCCTACAAATATACTGACAAGTTAGACCTACTCATCATGCTCCTCATCATGCCTTTAAAGATGCGATTATGCCTCTCGACCACACCATTTTGCTCAAAACTATCAGGTATGGTGTACTGGGCAACAATTCCATAATCCTGTAAGTACTTGGTAAATGGACCCATATACTGTCCTGCTACATCATGTTTGCTATAATACTCACCCCATGGTCAAATCTCATAATCTTGATGATCTTTTCCAATTATTTTTCAACTTTAGTTTTAAAATTTAAATTTTCAAGAGCATCTGATTTTTTTTGATTAAATAAAGATAATCATATTGGAAAAATTATCAATAAATGTTATGAAGTACTTATTACCACAGATTGTAGAGGAATATGGCCCACTAATATCAGTGTATATTATTTCAAAAGATTTGAACTACGAATTGCCCCTTTCTTTTAGTCTTAGTCAGTTTACCCCTAATATAATTAATGCAAGTCTCTATGTCTTCAAAATCTAAGATGGATAGAATATCATCCTTATCAATCTATCAATTCTTTCTTAGATATATGTCCTAAGCGCTTGTGCCACAACATAGAGGATCTATCTTTAATTCTAGAACGCTTTACAACTATATTCTTGATATTTAAAGAAGCATAAGGTTTGTCACAAGCTAAACATAATCTATATAATCCATCATTCAAAATATCATAACCAACAATTTGAGAATTAAACATCAAATTAACTTTTTCATTACAAAATTAAAATCAAATCCAAACCTATCTAAAGAGAAAACAAAAATCAAATTTCTTCTAAAAGAAGATACATAAAATATATTTTTTAAAAAAATCTTAAAATCAGACTCTAAAGACAACTTGACAGCTCCTATATATTCAACTTCAACCTCAAGTTCATTTTTTACTTTCAGACTAGCCTCCTTCAGACTTGGTTTTCACTTGCTTATGAACCCCTGCAAAGAAATTACAACATGAGTTGTGGCACTACTATCAATCCATTAGGAATCAACAGAAACATTGACTATATTTGACTCATAACAAACAAGGGCTCGAGACTTACCTTCTTATTTTCTTTCTTTTCTATCTAAGACTTGAACTTATAGCACTGACTCTTTATATCGCCTTTCTTCTTACAGTAAAAACACGTGATATTTTTTTCTATGGCAGCTTCGAGGCCTCCTACAGAACAATTTTGATGAGAGTTGTTATCATATCCTTTTGCACCCTGAGACTGTTTAGAAGCAGTAAGTTTACACTTTTTCTGATTTATAGAACTCTTGCTAGAAAGGGGTTTGGATTGGATGGAAAGAAGGGCACTCATTCTTTTCTTTCTTAAGTTTTTCTTCCTCAGCAACACATTTGGTGATCAAGTCATTAACATTCCAAGTTTCATTCAGAGTATTATAAACAGTTTTGATCTGGGAGAACTCAGTAGGTAATGAATTCAAAGTATGAGGCACAAGACAAGAATCAGGCAGATCAATTTTGAGACCCTTAAGCTTGGTTTGGAGATGAACTATTTTCAGAATATATTTTTGACACCCCAACATTATTATAACTCATGGTCGTCAGTTCTCTCATTAGACATCCAGACTCAGGATTTCTAAACATAAGGTATCTCTGTCCTATGGCATCAAACAACTCTTTAATATTACTGGTCTCTGGTAGGCCACTCAGAAAATGCTCAAAAATTGACCTCTTAATAACTATCAAGCTAAGTCTGTTAGACTTTTTTCATTTGGCAAAATAATCTTTTCTTTAGGTATACTTTGATCATTAAGATCATCAGGCTTATTCTCACGTAATGCCAGATCAATATCAGTAATTTCAAGAGTAAATTTCATATCTTGCTTCCACCTTTTATAATTTGACCCAGTCAAGACCTCTATGACAACATTATTATTATTCACACCGAATGAGACTATACAATCAAATAGGAGGAATACAAAATATTAGTCAATGGGCACATGCATAAACAATATAAGCAATAAACAAGAGCCCAAATATAATATCACAAATTCTCCTTTAGGTAGAATATGCAATATGTATAAGTACTCTTTACATAAAGCCACAAAAAAAATACTCTAGGATTCAGAAGCCTATCCTCTTTGGGCAAACAGACCCCGAAAACTAGAGCACCCTCACAACATAATGCTCCATGCAATTTTCAGTTAAAACACACAATAATTTCCTTTGGGTAAGTGATTGTATGCCATAACTTGAAAATATCCATCTCATGATGAAAAATTCTATGAACTGATATAAATAAACCACTTTGGTGATAAATATTTATGTCAATCTATAAATTATTCATACAGAAAATAAATATCCAAATAAATACTATTCGACATATTTTAACCACATGTTTGCCTATAAATGATCAAGTCCGAAATAGGATACAGAACAATATGTACCCCATTGATCATATTATAATTTAATATTACATTTCAAAGTCATAGTAATAAATTTGTATAACTCAAATAAGTTATTTAGGTTTTAACCTATTTAACTTCCTAAAGAGAAATTGAAAATATATAAAATATACATACAATCAGAAAAAGTACATACTGCCAGACGATTTATCACATGCCATAATAATTTTCTAAACTATTATATATGCCTTAGAAAATATTTCAGAAAATGACATATTACATCACATAATTAACAAAATATCAAAAAAATTAATTTCTAAGGACTATCATCAAAATTAACCTTGTCAAGGATTAAACTAAAGTTTTGAAGTACTATTTTAAAATTAAAAGCTTCAGGAGGGGCTAAACAGTAATATAGAAAACTTTATACAATAAATTTCATAACAGGGACTAAACTGTAAAAGTATCATAAAACATAATATCAACAAATCGGGTTCAGATTTTGGGTTAAACCCAAAATCCGAAACCCGTTAAGAAAGGGGTTTTGTTCCTCACAATTGGGTGGCTGAAGGAGGGCCAAGCCGGCACCTCTTCCATCCCCAAGTCTGGCCGACAACCACCGTAAACAGGCCAATCAGGGACTGCCGCCACTTAAGGAAAACCGCTGGCAATAGAGATCCGACAGCCCCGATTCTCCCCCATTTTTTTATTGAATCCATTGAAGCCCAACGCCGCCAAGTTCGCCGTCGGTTACCATATGCGGCGGCATCCCGGATGACCGCACATGGAAAGGAAGAGGAGTCCGATGCATCGGTCGCCACAAGTGGCGTCGTGCCGAACGAGAAATGTGGGCGACGACAGGCAAGGACCGCCCATCTTTTGTTATTCGGGATCTTGATTAGAGACACCTTTCCAACACCGCTGGCTATTCCCAACCATCGTCGGAGAGAGATCCGATCGACGAGAAGAAACGAAGAAGAAGAAGGGCACGGGAAGACCTGTCCCTCCTCTTCTAGGGTTTTTATGTTTGTTTGATCAGATCTTTAGATCCAGTCATAAACCATCATCCCCCTCAACGTCAGCTCGCAAGGTAGTTGCCAGACCTTGATCCGGCTGGAAAGAGGTCTGGCCGGCAAGAAGAAAGAGAGGAGAGGGCACGGTCTGAGGAGATCCATCTCCCTTTCTTTTAATATTTTTTTCTTTTTGATTTTAATCCTCTACAAAATCTGTGCTCTGATACCAATTGTAGGAATTTCTCCAAGATCATATGTAGAAGATTAAAACACAAAATCATAGTACGTACTTGTGTTCGCCATTGATTTCCAAACCCAATCAATCACGAATGCTCACACGAATACCAAAGGTCAAATCCTTCTCCCCAGCTTCTCCTCAACAAGCAGTTATTCGATGGGACAAGTCTGAGAATTAGCCTCATGGTATTTATAGGAAGTGGAGAGAGGATCTAGTCAAGTCTGAAACAAACTCTAACAAGCCCTCCCATCACGAGCTTAAATTAGATTTAGACCTACATGATAGCGTCCGAACCATACCATCCTACATAAGGCCCACATAGCCCAAAACATATGGATCACCCACAACAACAAACTTACATGCATGTCCATCAATCCAGATCATGCATATAATCAGTCTATTTAATAAATAAATAAATAATTAATAACAGTCCATAATCAAAAAGTTCTTACACCACTCTCATTTGGAACTCCCATATACGTTCCTCCAAGATGTTATCCTAATGTTCCAAGGGATCAGAAGCACTGCTCTCGTAGCTATGTATGCCTTTGGTGCTAGCCGTAGAATACTTCATATAGCTAGTGATGATTAGTCTTGGACTTGGATTAATCATGAAGCAGGTAAGATTGTATAATGTATCAAATTATTGCGAAAGTAAAATCGTAAACAACTATTCATATATGTCATCTCTGTAATAATACTATGGTTTTACAAATACAGACTACTCTTCTGCAACTTGGGAAAATACCAGCTTTGGCAGCTACCTTCCCTTTGCAAAACTCCCAATTTATGGACCTGAATCCTATAGCTTATTTTATGTTTTGTAAATAACAGCATCTTAAATTTACCATTTTTATGCAAAGCTAATCGCGTGGATGTGAGGGCTCGGGCAGGTTTTTGTCGAGGACCGGGGAGGATGTTAATGAGTCGAAAACATTCTTTTCTTTATTTTTAAAATGAGAGAGAGAGAGAGAGGAGGGAGAGAGATTATTATGAAGATAAAAGATTTTATTAGGAGTTTGCCACTCATCCACTTGTCTAAGTGGCATGAGGTGATATCATCCAAGCACTGTATCCTTTGTTACTCATTTATTTATGTTAGAGCAGATACATTTTACCCGTACCTCCGGTGAAGGGTGAATGCCCACCAACTAAACCTTCAAATCCAATTCTTCAAACAGACTGTGCGGACAATTCGTAAAACGAAGGTACCGAAGTGTTTCCCAGTGTTTTTTTTTTTTTGATGAAAGTTTCCCAGTTTAGTCAGCAGTGGTAGACCAAGTCGTCCTTGGTAAATTTTTCACGCAAGAAGCATTTCACGATGTGCTTGAACAGACCCTTTCAGAATAGAAGTCAAAGAGAACTAATTATTTTCAGAGTTTAACCGGTGATACATAAAGTAGCATACGCCATTAAGTGACCTGAACTCCTCACAAATATTTAGTACAGCGAATAACCTTCTATCCAACTTATTGCTCCTTAATATATAGTAGACATACGACGTCAATTAGGTGGTTTGCTGCTCCCCCGGAAACTAATTATCATAGAACAACATCAGACCCCTTTGCTTAGACTTCAGAATTACCTGCACATACCACAAGGAAACCACCAAAAGCTTATCTGTTTGGTCTCAGAAATCTATTAACATAAACTAAACACTAATCAAACAGTGAAGTGTATGAGATTTCATAATAAAAGCATGAACTTGTTATAGCAAATCTATCTAGCAAACAAGTAACAACAACCATCTGATGGATTATCAGCTAGCTGTTATCAGGAGGAGGAAGATAGGGAAGATAGTTTACATGGCTCAAAGTTGACAGTGCATTTGACGGGGAGCTGCATGGCCATATTGCGATCGACACCGGTGACGGGTGGTCCGTTGACAAGTGCACAAAGGCAGGGCTGCCCCAAAGTCTTGATAGCATTGCAGCATGCTTCACTTGGTGGGGCTGGATTGAAGGTTGCGACCGCCAGCCTGCATGGCATCAGCTGCAGCAGAGCTGAGAAGAAGGTTCTTGGGCACGCCTGGCCTGCTGCAGCGCCCAGCGAGCCTACAGACAATACTAGCATAACAAGCCAAACTCTGGCCATGGTGATCTTGGTAGCAGCATCAGACTTCATGGCTACTCTCACCGAGTAAGCTAACAGATGAGTGCGTTCTGAGACGTGGTATTCGGCGAGGTTGTGCGGGTGGTTAAATAGATGAGGGCTGTGCAATGCCTGAATTCAAGGAATTCTTGTTGTTGAGTTGGTGCCAGGGCTGATTGGCGTGTATTAGGCTGTATTGATTGCATGAGGTTGGATGGGCGGTTGAAGTTGTTGCTGTGTTCATACTTCGTGAGGGATAATGTTGACGGGAGGGAGTGAGGGGGAAGAGATTGATCAATGTTTACAGGGGAGAAGTTATCCGGAGAAATTCATTTGGTTGGATTCACAAATAAATTTAGTATCAGTTGATCCATGTAATTACAATGATGTATTCATAAGCAACATGACAATAATATGGTTCCAACAAATAAATGAACGATAATCACAGCTCAGATTAGTTATATAGAAATGCATATGCTTAAAGGTCAAAATTAGGTTGTGCTTCTCTACTATATATTGCATCATCTAGAATTAATGCGGGACAATGTCTGTCATGCATAAAGGTATAGACCATGGAGGTCAGAGGAATTGCATGGAGCCAACCATTTTAGAATTATGATCAGTCTACCAACCCTGTAAAACTTGAACTGCAATTGGTTCTCTAAACATTCATTTGAATTTGGTTGTTTTAACATGACTAATTTTAAACTCTTCTTGCCCTGTGCTTATGAGCTGCTAGATTAATTCTGAGGAATCGTTTCAGTGACCTCCTGCCTTAGAGAATCAGATTTTGAGCTAGCGGCCAAATGTGCCCATAAACTAATTTCATCTTGTTGGTTTTCATTGATGGTATTATATTTTCTGTTTTGATGACAGCATGCGTGGTACGTAATTATCAATCTCCAATGACAACACCCTTTGGTGATGGAATTGAGTCATTACAGAAGTTCCATTTTGTTGATTAGAATTATGGTTAGAAACTTCTGAACTCCAATGATGTTTGTGAGTAAATCTGAAGCCCCTTCCCTTCATATACCATTATGTGTTTATCCATTTTTAGTTCTTTATGCGCTTTCTTGTTTTCTTAAACAGATAATTGAGCACTACTCTTGAGAGTTAAAATATTGATATATTCTTAAGAATTTTTTATGATGATATTTGACAAGAATTAAACTTATGTGGAAGTCGAGTCGATGATGAGTTGTAAGTCTTGGCTTGAGGTTGCACCACTTGTTAGTTGAGAAATCAATTTTCTCTCACTTTTTATCAAAGAATAATAAATAATGCAAAAGGTCATTAATCTCCTGTTTCAGTTACTTGTTTGCCTTCACTTGCTTAAGCTTACAGGTTAACATCCTACTGGTCATCAAACTTTAGTTAATCTATTAAACATAATCTCACATGCAAACTTTCAAGGACAAAAGCAGAGAAGCTGTCACTCTGCTGTTGTTAAGACAGAAGAAGCCATGAAAGTATGTCTCAGAACTTGAGGTTAATATCCATGTTCATCCTCTGTTTAGATTAGCGCATATATTTCTTCAAGGATGGTCTCGAGGACAAGAAGAAACGACGGAGAACACAAAGTTTTCTGTTAGTCATGATCATTAAGTCATCATTAGCTGTCGTGTATTCTTAACTTGTTAGCCTTGATATGTCCCACTCATACACCAAATTGTAAACTATTCTGCTTGTTTATTATTAAAAGACAAATGGCCGCTGGAGCCCAAGACCTGGTCGTCTCATGCTTCTGAAAACCAACCATCCCTAGGAGCTGAGACAACTGAATGAGTCCTGCAATTGTGAGAGGCGATCAATATTGTCGATCACTTTGTCAATGCAAATCAATTTTTTTCACTGCAAGTATCATTATCTCGTAGCTGAGAAGGAAATTTGAGCCAGGTCTAGCAAAAATTGTGATGAGTAAGATGTGGTATGACATGTTGTTACTTTTACTCCTCTGCCCTTCTAATTAAGATTCTGTCCACGATACTTACATTCTAAACGCAGATTTAGTACTTAATTTCTCGATTCACAAATAAATGGAAAGATATCACTTTTAGAACAAGTAATTTAGCTCATAAAAGACAAAAAACAAAAATTCTGATTTTATTAACAAATCATAGTTTAATGCACTTTGTCTAAAGTAGTTGTTCATGTTCTCATCATTTCTCAATCATTACTTCAGCCGTCCTAAGAATAAGATAGCTTCTTATTTTGTCTCACAGCCTTCTCCAAGGCGATCAAGGCCCATAAGAACCACCTCTCCAATTTCCTCCCCATCACCAAAAGTCTCTACATCAAACTCCCATAACAAACCACTCACCATGGCGGAGTAGAAGACCTCAAATCTTATGCCATCCTCTCCTCCTTCATATGTATTCTCTCCATCTACATCATCCGCGCCCTCTTCTTCAACTCCCGCACCCGTTTCCGCCTTCCACCAAGCCCGTTCGCCCTGCCTATCATCGGCCACCTCTACCTACTTAGCCCCATCCCTCACCAAGCCCTCTACAAGCTCTCCCTACGCTACGGCCCCTGATCCACCTCCGACTAGGCTCGGTCCCATGCGTCGTGGCCTGCTCGGCCGAGACAGCCAAAGAGTTCCTCAGGACTCATGATCTCGCCTTCTCTGACCGTCCTCAATCCAAGGCCGTCAGCTACCTCACCTACGGCTCCGCTGACTTCTCCTTCGCCCCTACGGCCCTTACTGGAAGTTCATGAAGAAGCTCTGCATGTCGGAACTCCTGGGGGGGCGTACACTGGAGCAACTCCTACCAATAAGGCGTGAGGAGATACTCCGGCTCTTACAAGCCGTGAACAAGAATTCCAAGGAACGGAAAGCTGTGGACATGGGTTTGGAGCTCATTAGGCTAACCAACAATGTCATTTCCCGGATGACAATGAGCCGGAGATGTTCGGGGTCCGATGGGGAGGCGGAGGAGGCGAGGAAGTTGGTCGAGGAAACTGCGGAGCTCACAGGGAAGTTTAATTTAGCTGATTATATTGGATTCTGCAAGAATTTGGACTTGCAGGGGTTCGATAGGAGACTCGAGGACCTTCATCGTCGGTTTGATGGGATGATGGAGAGGATAATGAAGGAGAAGGAGGAGGCAAGGAAGGAGGCGAAGGAGATGGGAAATGCGAAGGATTTGCTTGATATATTGCTTGATATATCGGAGGATGAGACTGCGCAAGTGAAGCTGAGCAGAGAGAACATCAAGGCTTTCATTCTGGTATGACCGTTGGAATCCCCTGCCTCTTTGTTCTCATTGGATTTTGTTGGCGTGGTTGGAATGCATCCAGTGCTTGGGCTAGGCCCAGCTGAAAGCCTTCAGCAGGTTCTTTTACTAGTGAAAGTTTGATTTGCAGCAACAAATCTCAACGTTTTTCTCAGGAAAAAAAAATAATAATAAAAAATAAAAAAATAATATATATATATATATATACTTTTCATCATTTTGCAAAAAGGAAAAATGTTAAGCCTTGAAAAGAGAAAAATATTTCTTTTCATAATGTAGAACAGATAATTTCTTCATTAAAAACATATAATTCATGAAAACTTTGTTGTACCATCATGGCATAACGGTTTGAAACATATGAATTAACTTTGATCATCATGATATACTGCAAAGCATGAATTAGAGTTTACAATAGATCTATTTATACAAAACTTTATCACTTATTTAGAAACAATTTGGTTTGGCAGGATATCTTTGCTGCCGGTACCGACACATCGGCAATTACAATAGAATGGGCATTAGCAGAGTTAATCAATCATCCTACCATACTACAAAAGGCAGGAGAAGAGATTGATGCAGTCGTCGGCAAGAATAGGCTGGTCGAGGAGTCGGACATCCCCAACCTCCCATACCTCCAAGCGATCGTGAAGGAGACGCTGAGGCTCCATCCGACGGGCCCAATGATTGTTCGAGAATCGACCAAGGATTGCATGATCAATGGATACAACATCCCTGCAAACACAAGGCTCTTCGTCAACGTATGGGCCATTGGAAGGGACCCCAACCACTGGGTCGAGCCACTTAAATTCCAGCCAGAAAGATTTATGGAAGGTGAACAAAGTATGATTGATGTCAGAGGGCAACACTACCACTTGATACCATTTGGGAGTGGAAGAAGGGTCTGCCCTGGTACTTCATTAGCACTACAGATCATTCAGCCAGCTCTTGGTGCCCTGATACAGTGCTTCGAATGGAAGGTTAATGGCAGTGGAACTGTGGACATGACGGAGGGACCAGGCTTGACACTTCCAAGAGCACAAGCCCTGGTGTGCACTGTAGAGCCACGCTTGAATGCATTGCCATTCCTTTAAAATGTATTCTTCGCTTTACAAAGTTGAAGTGATCTTGGCAACACCATCTTTGCCGTTGGAATCCTACTTTTGATTAGTTGAGCGTGTCTAAGGCTTTTAGCTGCTGTGCAAATTCTGTCATTATAAGGAATTAAGGGTGTACACAGTTTAGAACTTTGAGTGACAAGGTTTGATCATTTGATCTTATGGAGGAAAGCAGTCTTCCAAAAAAAAAAAAGGTAGAAACCAACTACATCGAGATATGGTTAACCTCAATTCCAGAAACAATATAACTCACTTGCTCGAAGTAAACAACAATATAATTCAATACAAAATTGCATCTATTCTGCTCTCATCTTTACTTTTTTGCTCATAGGTCGTACTTCTACTCTGAACAAACTGGCCAATCTACACCTGTCTGCCACAACATCAGATCGGATTTTAGATAGCAACATATTCATTATTCTTTGTGAATTGTGATTTATATAATTAACTAGTAAAAATAAATTTTTGAAACTGTATCATTATTGGCCATCTTTTAATGGTGTTAATTACAATCATGACATAGTGCACTCTAGCTACATCCCCTCTTGCTCGACATATAGCACGTTACATATGTAAATTCTACATAACAGAACACATGATATGCCACCATCTCGACATGCATAATTTTAGCTTCCTCACTAGATGCTGGATGGCCCCAGGGGGGGAGGATTTCCTGAGTTTGCAGGATGGGGAGGTCATCAATGATGCGGGCACCAAAGGTGTCGACGATGCTAAGGGGTGTGGCTTCAGGTTGTCATTGATCTTCTTCCACGAAATTGTTCATTGGATCATGCCCCACATAGATATCAAAGCACTTCAAACTCTCTCGTTCATTATGCTGCACGGCTCTCAAGGTGATGCATGATCAATCGGTGGATTCATGCGAAGGAAGATGAATCTTTTTTTCACACGAAGAATACAACCCTTATCCAAGAAAATTATTCTCATAACACGTGCATCAAGCAACCGTGCATGCCACAAATTATAATTACTCGTTTTGTATACCCTACCCATAAATTACACATCTGAGTGCATCATGATAGGAATGAACAGTTGTCGTGATTGATGGCACGCAGAGCCAGATGGTGCATGCAGTTCATAAATCACACATCTGAGTGCATCATGGTAGGAATGAGCAGCTGTTGTGACTGATGGCACGCAGAGCCAGATGGTGCATGCAGTGCGGAAAGTAATTTCTCCTTACCGAGTTGGTGCAGGTTGCCAACTTTTAGGTGCGGATACAATTGGATGAATGTTTGCAGCCATCTTTTCTAGACCGGTGCCAAACGATTCCATGATGACGTTGGGGCCGAAAGTGATGATCTCTAGCTTTTGACTCGACATGCAAGGATTTCCATGGTTCAATAAATATACATCGTGTGTTGATCATGCAAAAGTCCTTTAAGTAATGCATGGAGACAAGTAACCAAATATTGTGTGGTTCAAGTGGTTTATAGGAGTCGTAGGCAAAAATTGGAGAAGTATATGTTTCGAGAAAAAATTTGAGAGCATTCCTCAAGAAATAGGTGTTGGACCTCCAAGCAAGGGGGTTGAGAGCATCACAAATGCCAATTATCTAGGTTGGAAATATATGGGTTGGAAAATTGAAAAGCACCTCCCATGTCTCAAACCCACAGTTAAAAGCATAGGTCCAACCGCTGGGCTTATGCCTACTTCATAATTTCATCCGCTCGGTTTCCTGTGTAAACTCTCTGTTGGATAAAACCAACATACGCCAATCATGACAGAAAAGGTTAGATAGGTACCATACCGAATTTTTCCACAGTTTCCAATATCACGAGTAGAGTCAAACCAACGGATGACCTATGCGAACAGCCGCCAAATAGGCCCTCACCCCCTTCAAACCATTACTTGCAATTAAGTGTGAGTCTTGCAGTAGCCAAAAGAGTCCAAGATGGCATGTGCACAACTATACAAAAAGTTTATTCTCTCAGCACTCGAGAAACCTCTTTCAGGCGGGTTCTAGCTTTCAATTTGCAACAGGAACCAATTGGCATTCATAATCATTCCTAGGATTCTAAGACCACATCATAGCTAGACAGCCGATCGATGCTCGTTTCCATGAATGCATCAAGCACCAAGGTATAGAGCGATAACTGCTAACGTGAAGGCAAGGACCTTCTCACATATCATTCCCATATATACACAGTAGAAGCTGGCATGGTTGAAGAAGATCATACCCAATTATTTGGAAGTGAGAAGTTGTGAAATCTAAAGGACACATCCCCTGCCGTGTCCCTACCGAGCTCCGCCCCGGATCCATCACCAAAGACCAAGTTCCTCGGCACTTCATCCACTGGAGGTGGCGGCACAAATGATGGTGGAGGTGCCGGAGGCTCGGACCGTTCAACCCCTCTGCTAAGATTGAATGGAGACGTCTCCCACATGAGCACATGGAGTAAAATGGGCCTCAATGCATGGCGGTGCAGCGAGAGCTTTTGGCTGAGAGAGACTGTGTCAAAGCATCGGATGGCTCCCGAGGTGGAAACCATCCAAGGAAGCACCTTCTCGTTCCCAAGCCTTGCGATCACCAACAGCTTCGATGCTCTTGTTGCTTCTCTATACAGCTCCCTGAGCCCTGATCGAGTTGCAGCCACTCCTGTGCTGTCGTCGTCTGTTACTGATGATATGTAGATAAATCCCTGTAGACAGAAGAAAGTTTAAAGAGCATAGCTCATCCATAATTTTAAGTAGTATGAAAAGAAGTCCACACCATTATATGAATTAATGGATATTCTCCGGAAACTCATGAGCTCTGTTTCAAGCACGGCAATCAGAATAAAAATCAAAATTCATGAAAATTTAGTGCAGGAAATCATCATTCAAAGAGACGTAAAATTTTATATACCTATAAGCTATAGCATGATATTAAACAGTAGTGTTGATAGCAGCAAATTAAGGCAACAATAAAAATAAGAACAAATTATCCATAAATGTATTCGTGATAAATCACAAATAATATGGAAGCATATGTAAACACTGTGATGGGAAATTGACAAACAAAAGTAGGTGATGGGAAACCATCAAGTGTTTAGAGAACATAGCGATAAAGTTCTTGAGCCTTGCAACAGTGGAGATGAAAGGCTTATAAAACCTAGAGAGAGAACATGACCCATGCACGGTGTTTGGAACGACGCATTAGAATAGAAACATCTAACAGAAAATAGCCAAAAGGAGCAAGAGAATACTTCTTCGGTGCGACTAATTGCAAAGCCCAGCCTGGTATCGCCTTCCTGTAGTCTGATCTCCACTGCCATTTCTCCTGCTGCCGGCGTGTACCAGAGCCGAACTGCTCTGACCACCCCAATGTCCACACCATGGTAATCCTCAAACCCATACAGGCTCACGTTTGCCAAGTTTGAAAGGTCGGCCAGCGATCCCATGTTTACAGTAGAGGAGGCTGTCTCTCCAGAGATCTGTCAACATAAAAAACATCCATTTTCTCACTCACAAACTATAAGAAAAATTCTCACCACCTAATTATAGAGATCCCGGGCCCTAAAATTAATTTAATTACCTTGGTGAGGAGGGCTTCGGTCTGGATATTCATGAACGCAATGGGAACTCCAGAGGCCTGGGAGGAGTTGAGCCAAGCATTGGCCCGGGCTAAGGTGTCCTCAAGAGAGTTGTAGCGAGTGGCTGAAGGGTCCGATGCCTTTGGAAGTACAAGCAGCGAGAGGAAGCAGCTCGAGTTTGGTATGGGCATTGATTCCCTCATCTTCTTCTCCCAAGGATATGACACATAACCATCTTGGAGCTGCGCTTTGTCCAGTGCGCACGCCACCCTCGAGCTCCTCGAGCCTTCTCAAATGGAGATAAAATGTATTAGCGTGAGCTTGCACGACATACGAAGTAGAAGTCCAACCGTGAAGAGACGCAAGGGTAACAGCCTTGAGCCTTGTTGCATCATTTGTACAGGTTGGCAAGAGTTATTACTCTTGGCGGCTCTTCCAGCCAATCATGGAGGAGTCAGTGATTGGTGGAGATAGAAAAAGTTGAGCGGCGTTACAGTTGACTAATTATGGAGTGCAGTTTTTCAACAGAGATTGGCGGTACGACATGACAGATAATTCCTGCCTCATGTTTGACTAAACAATGAATAAAGCAATAGGCATTTTTAATACATTGATGCATCTAGAAGACTAAGACTCATTTTTGTCCATACTTAAGGTATAGTTAATTGTTCATGACAACGAGTAGGAATGATTGGTTGACTGGATTACTTTAACTGACCTCTAATGCTCACAAATCCCAAAGCTGTGGTATATGGCTGGTTTAGGAGGAACAGCCCCTCGCCCATGGTTTTCTTGGGCAACATTCTAATTAACCAAAACTCCATCATGCAGTTTTTTATATGTTTGATTGTTATCATATTTTGAATCAACACAACGAATTCCTTTGCCAATACAACGAGGTTAGATGACCTGGTCGGATTTGTGGAAGACATATCATGTGAAGAATTCCTTCTATTTCCAATCAAAATGCAAGATGAAATGGATTGATGGTTAATCAAGCTACAAAACTGTAAACTAAATTAACTTCATCCAGAAAACAACTATATTAATTATTTTAATGTCATGAAGACACTTCATTGCAGTTTTCAAATAACTTCAGATTTATATATATATCCAAATCATCAAAAGTTTCAATGGATTACAAAAGTAGGAATGACACCACAAGAAAAAATCAATAACACCATAAGGAATGCTATTAGTTTCTAACTTGTCAAAAATAGAATAGCACATTATGGTGATCAAATTTTACTCTTCCTATGATGATGATCGAAATAGAACGAACTAAAAGGCAAATTTTCTTTAGCTTATAGTAGATGCTTGTACACGCAACTGTAGCTATATATACAACCACAGTACCAAAACATTAACGAACAAAGAAGCTGAAATCCTAAGCAGAATAATATGTATATGAGCATATACAACCACTAAAAATTTTGATGAGAATTATAGGAGCTCTCCACCAAGACTTTCTTAAGATGGACTTGCTCTTAAGCTATGTAAACAACAAAATACAATCAACCATGGTTAATTACCGATTCTTGCACTGAAGAATCATAACCAAGTGCCCAGAAAGAGAGTTTCTACAGTCTAAATTATCGACCTAACCATAAAGCTTTGATCTAACTTTTCCTGAAATTGGCTCATCTTCGATCCCTCCCTTTGCACCTATCTTAAGCGCAGGGCACACGAGTCCTAATATTCCAACCCTCAAATCAAATCCAGCATCCGGAGACCACCCAAGTTTAGTCTAGTCAAATTAATATTCCTTAACTTATTGTATCAATCCAAGAACAGCAAAAGGGGCATGAATAGTCAACAAATCGCATGGTCAACTGTGGCATATTGTACGGCAAACTATTGAATCACCACCTACCATATTAAATAAACTAATTACTAACCACAAAGGATCTACCGAGTAGCTGATCTAATAGAAATTTAAGTATATACGATCAATCTAACAAAAGATTATAATTATGCTATTTTTCTATTTATTATTTAAATCCTATATATATTACTATTTTTTTCTACTTTTTATAGGTGGAAACAAGATGAATGCTCCAATCAAAATGAAATCAACTTATCAATTTTAAAAAAGAAAAAAAATCAAAATCCTCCATATCAAATCAAAAAGGAGCAAATATCATAATATAAGTACATATTTTTCTATCCTACCAGAAACATTCACATATTATGTTTAGCAATTCCTCTTTTCCATTATTGCTGACCATTTTGTTAGTAAGATGTTAACGACAGTATTATCAATAATTATTCAATATATTTTGTGTATAATATTTTTATTTATTTTTAAGTCTCTATTATCTTGTCATCATCAAATAATATTTCAATTTTTATTATCTTTCAGCATATCATGCATGTATCATTCTTGTATCTAATTAATCCACTACTAAGTTAGCAAGAGTAAATGGTCAACGGTGGCATATCGTCCAGCAAAATGTTGAATTCACCACCTACCACATTAAATAAACTAATTATCAGCCACAATGGCCCCACGAGCAGCCGGCCTAATAGAAACCATTTTAGATGTTTCCACACGTAAACCCCTAGCATTAGCACAACATTAAGTGCAGATAATACTTGCAAGTTGGACCATCGCACTTTATAAAACACCAAACTTCACCCTTTCACTGCCAAATGGGCCCCATGCCTCTCAGCACTACGTAGATAATAGATATGTTCTAATTATGCACGGCTTTGAGAACTGTAGAAACATTAATTGATCCGGTTAACCAAAGCCTATGTTATTAACTGAAAATTCTAGGGTAAGCTTAGTCAATCATAAATGCCATTAGACAAGCCAAGAAATATCCAGTAATATTTCGAGATTGTTAAACAAGTGTGTTGAAGTAATTGCAGACTAAGTCTGCACAAGGATTACATTAACACTATTCTACTACAAATGAAGGGATGCATCAATGATAGAGTGCAAATGGGTTTGGTCAAACCGGATCATAAGGAACTCCGATCCGATCGGATTCTTTGTTCGAGTCGTAATATTGGACTTAAACCCAACCCATTAAAAGATCTGGTCCAATCGGATCCACAACTAAAATCTTTAACCCAATAGATTATTTGGACCAAATTAGATCCATGTATAATCTGGTTCCAACCAAAAAATTTGGATCCAGATCAAGTCCATATCGGATTTGGATCACACATATAGAGTTCTAAAGTAAAAGAGTTAAATTTAAACAAAAAAAAAAATACTTAGCTTTATCATAAGATATGAATATCTCTTTCGAAGCATGTTTTTTTGGAAGCATATCAAAACACATTCAGCATTATAATTATATTTTCAATAAGGCTCAGAAGATAATTGAAAAGAATTCCCAAAGTCAAGTGTTCTTTATGGATTATATAAAGTATTAAATTCAAAGATATCTAATACACTAAAACTGAGCACAGTTAGAGTGCTAAGTCGATCAGAATATCAACCTACAATCTAAAAATCAAACTTCACATCCAAAGATATTAGATCAAGTAGCTTAAATTGGTGGGATAATAACAATATTTATTTAAATTAATCAATTGGTGATGGATGCCACCATTAAACGGTTCTACAAATTTTGGCATATAATTCCTCTTGCTCCTAAGCACTAAGCTTTCATTGCTACCATATTGTGTACAATTTATAAATATAGTTTACAAATTTTTTACATACTAAGACATGTATATGGGTTAGACTATCACTTAAAATAAACATGCACAACCTTTGCTATGATTAGTGTTTCATAAATCATGGAATAAAACAAGAACCTAGATCAGGGAATCCAACAACAAAGGTAATTGAAGATTCCATTATTTATGATTTTCAGTTTTTTAAGCTACTTTTCCTATTAAGCAATTCCATAATTGAAATCTATTCAATAATATGCTGATACAAAAATATCACATAATTTATGCCTGGTTGGATCGGATCATGGGTCAACCCGGCCGATTTGGGGTGTTAATCAAGGGAAGCCGGCGTCCCTTGGTGCAAAAGAATCACTCGATGAGGATATGCGTGAAGTGCTCAATATCCTGCGCACAGCGCTCGCATAAAAAACTTTCTTCAAGAGAGAAAAATAAAAATAAAACCGCTTGCATAATTTCGGAGACGGCGATATCAGACGGCAGATGTGGGGTTCGCATAAAAATAATTCTATGAGGACGACGTTTGAAGGGCGTTTACCATGTATCGCGAGGCACTCGCTCTCGGAGCGGTCGACGAAGCCGACGGCGTAGTTGGGGTCGTGGAGGGAGCGGAGGACGTACTGGCGGCGGCCGGCTGCGGGGTGCGGGACGATGCAGGCCTGGAGCTCGGCGGGTCGTTGCCGCGGCCCCGCCGGGCCCAGACGTGGATGGAGGTGTCGCCGCGTTTGAACGAGGCGTGGAGGAGCTTCTGGACGCCGGCGCGCCCCCCTTGAACGGCGATCGGACGGCGGGGAGTTCCCGATCTTGATCTCCTCCACCACGTCCCCCGTCTGCAGCAGCGCCTCCCCGCCGCCACCCCACTCCTCCGCCTTCCTGCTCCCCGCCACACACTCGATCGCCACCACCGCAGCCGCCTCGTCCGCCGTCATCTCTTCTTCTTTCTGTCTGCTCCCTCCTTCCGTCTAACGACCAGCATCGAGCTTTCTTGGTTAAAGATTTTACAAACAAGACGCGATAGAAAGAGAGAGGAGAAGAGTTTTTCCTCCAAAAATTCGTTTTTTCTTTTCCTTACCTGTCAAAAATTCGCCGATCGAGAAGCCGTGACTCGATCTAACGGCGTAGGATCCGAACAAGAAAGCTAGATTTCCTCCTCCAGAATTCTCCGGTGAGATCGAAGAGAGGGAGGAGAATTAAGGAGAAGAAATGACCCCAAAAAAAAACTTTCTTCTATATATCTTTGAAGGTTCTGGGAAGAGAAGGAGAAGCCGATAGCTTAAACCCTAAATAGAAATAGCAGGAGAGTTGGTGTCGATGGAGGGAAGGTGGCGACGAGAGTCACGAAATATCTGGAGTCTCCCCACCACGGCCTCCTAAAATTCCCAGTGGAGAACTAAGAAAATATATCAAGGGAAAAATCTTGCATCAGAGCCGTCGGTTTCGTACCAGACTGTGTAGTTTGGAACGGTCCACTCTACCGCGGTGACGCCGACACGGTTCGTGGGAGGGTGAGTCTGGAAAGGCTGGCAGCCCTCCCATTAGTAGTTTACGGTCTAGAGATGGACTGTCTTGTTAGCTAACGTGGAAGTCTAACCGCCGGGATTAGGCCGGGAATGGCGTGGAAATCAAAACAAATGGGCGATGGTCCGCAGGGACCGGTGCCTGTCCCTCTCGCAACGCCCGGTCTCCGGGTGCTCACGAGTTTGTTTGTTAGATGGATCAGTTCCGGTAGACCAGTCCAATAGCCACTCGCCACATTATTATTTTACATGTAAATAATTTAGGATCAAATTAAAGTATTATCAATTGGACCATCGCTATGGACCACTGAATCACTAATAATTTCTTATTCAAAAAGAAGGATAAGAGATTAAAGGCGTCCTAGCATGCTGTTATAATACATGAAAAAGAAGAAAAAAAATTAAATTATTAATGATCTATTGTGAACTTGATCCAACAAATAATTTTTGATCAAATAAGAGGTATATGTTATCCACCGTACATATGCTCCGTGATTTGGATTGGCCTACCGGATATGGTCCATGGTGAGCTCTTCCAAATCTGTTAGATATAAATACACGAGACGTGGAAGCTGCGAGTCGCATTCATTCCAGAATAGAGTTTTACGTGGACTTGTGGGTTCCATGAGGTGTGAATAAGAAGAAATTTCTTGGAACTCCGTGGCAGGTTTATTGTCTGCGAACTTTTTATTCTTCTGACCATCCTCTGATTTAGGTGGAGATAAGATCTTGCTAATATCTTTCTCACCTGTTAAAATCTAGAGGATCCGCCGCATTGTTATTTATGACTTCATACTTTTACCTCCAAGGTTAGGCCATTCTTTGAGCAGGGACGGTTGATTCCCAACCACCCCATCTATGGCCTTTTTTTAATTATAACCAAAATACAATCTCCAACAAATCATACAAAAGGTCCTCTTAGAATTAATCTTTAAGAAGTGCTTGATTATCAGCGTCTGGCCCAATATTCAACCAATACACATGGTGTTTACCTCCCAGGAAAATAAAGACACGTTGCTTACGAATGGAATTTACATTATTATCATGCATGTATTACACATATTGGCATCTTATCATCATACTAATTTTTCATGGAAAGATGTTTTTATGTATACTTATTCATCTTAACTATGGTTGGAGTGGGAGATCCACCCCTATTCTATTCATGCATTTTTTTTATCTAGTTGATTTGATTGTATTAACCATTATAAGTGCGTGCTCAATGTATCCATCTTAGTTATTGTACCGTCTCTTGTTTCAATTATTTATTGTTAATCAATAAAGCTGAATAGGGAAACTTGGAGAAGGATCGTATAGAAATACAAATCCTCAGGCTTTGTTTGGATAGTTCTCATAAGGAAAAGAAAAGAAGAGAAAAGGACGGAAGGGGAAGGAGAACATCATTCTTGTTTGGATAGCCTTCACAAGAAAAAGAAAAGAGAAAGAGGATAGGTATTTTAAATCAAAAAGATCATTGTATCCTGATTTTATTTGAAGATCTATAGGTATTTTTGTCCTTCATCTGTCTCACATCTCTTTTTCTCCCAATTTTTTCAAATCGGAGGAATTAAGAAACTAGTTTAATAGAGGAAAAGAGAGAGAGAGGGATACTCCTATCTTTCTTTCTTTTTTTAAAATTAATATCCAAATTAAAAAAAATCTCTTTCTTTCTTTTTTTTTCGAATCCCGTGATCCAAATAAAACGTAGAAGATTCATAATTTAGAAATTTAAGAATAGAACTTCGATGAAAATTGAATAATAGTCAATAGGCCTCACATGTCAACAAAAAACAGCTACAGATTTGAGGAGTCAAAAAAAAAAAAGTGGATATCCAGGTGATCACATGTGATTTTATCAAAGCCAACATTACAATCCACTTGCTTTTGATTGCATCATTCCTTTCCATACTCCTTTTCCTTTCCTTCGCATCGGATAAGGCGTGCATGCTTGTGAATTTATTTATTTTATTCAAGTGTACGGAAGATGCTTCGAAAGCAAGCATTAATGTGCTTTTTTTTTTATATATATATATATTTAAATATCCTATTTCTTCTCCTCTATGGGATTATGGTCTTGCTTCGAGCTTTTTCTAGGAAAAAAAAGGTATAAAAGAATGGCGTCTCCAACCACCGGCACGGCATTCCCACCTCGCGAGCCTCATGAACCTGGACCACAGATTAGAATCGGGTAGGACCATTCAGACCCGATCTAGAATCCGGATCCATCTCTAAATTTTGAATCTAGAACCGGTTTGGGTATAGAAACATGTCAGATGCAAGTATAATGTACTGTAGATGCTCTCCAGTTGGTCCAGACCCAGTGAACCCGTTTGATTTTTTTAATGGGTCGGAGTTGGGTGGGATTGTAGCTCGTCAATTTAGATCCGAAGGGAATCCGACCCGTTTCAGTGGTCTGCCCACTTAGCACGGCGTCACGGTCATGACTCATGCGTGGTGTGGCGTCAGCGGAACGTTGCATCCTTTCCCATCCCAGGGCTGCGTCAGCGTGTGTCACGCGTGCCAGCAATGAATGGAACACAACAAGTTTCACTTCGTTAGGCTTGGCAGGTGCAATTCTAGGGGCCCCACTAAGAGAAGTGCTTGGGGTTAATGTGCAGAAAATGTGGACAGATGCTGAACAACATGCACTGAGCCAGTCAGATACGTTTGATCATCCCTGTTCGGAATCAAAATTAATGGGAATAAAATCAGAATAATTATACCATCCTAATTTACAATTAGAATTAAAATCACAATCAGAATAAAATTTAAATATTAGAAAAGAAAATTGAATATTAAAAATTAAATATTTTATTTTAAAATTTGAATGAAAATAAAATTCCTCAAGCAACGGTTGAAATGAATATTTTTTTCATTTTATTTTAGAGCTCAAAATATGCCCTTGAAGTAATTGTTCACAACAGATAGGGAACCTCATCAATTATTTTATTATTTACAAGCATATGTTTCACACGTATACCATCAATAAATTGATCAATCAGGATGCTAAAGATGTTATATGCTGTCCGTGTAATATTTTTGTGTGAATTTTTGTTTATTAATGCAACACCCTTGTTGTGTGGGTGTGTGCGTGTGTTTCAATTACTATAGCACCGACCGGGCCAATTTGTCAACTAAATGTGTGATTCACTCTTCTAACATATGGTACTCGACATCACAATTCACGAGTGATGTGCAGGAAAGTCATAAGTTCCGTACAAAGTACAGACTATAAATGCTGTTTGGTATCTGTGGTTTCGGTGTCTTTGACGTTTCACTGTATTTGAGGTTTCAATGTAATGCCGTAACGAGTGGATCATAGTACACTGATGTTAATTTATGCGGATGTTTATATTGCACCAGCCATTTTACCTCAGCCATTGTAACTATTTTGGTTGAGTAGAGCAGCTGTGTTTTAAACTGAGGATTGGATTTGAGCTCGCATTTAGAAACAATAATCTATCTATGATTCCACTTAGTTTTTTATATTGATATTTTTGTCATTTGATGGATGCAGTTGTTCCTTTTCTTCTTTTTTTTTTTTAAATACAAGCTCAAACTATAGATTATTGTTTCTAAGATCAATTCTATGTACTGAAAATGCATGGGCTACTTTTTATCATTTAGAACCAGCTGATTATTTCAGAAGAACTCATTTACTATCCCTATATATATATATATATATATATATATATATATTATTATTTATTTATTTATTTATTATTTATTATT
>KE504639.1:897300-915360 GCA_000441515.1 Elaeis oleifera | reverse complement strand
CAACCATATCCATACCCAAACCAAAAATTACTTATTAAATCCAAATCCAGACTGAACCCAATTAAAACTCTGTAAAAAGAAAAAACTGTACTCAATTAAAACTCTATACCCACACTCAATCTTGGACCAAACAAAACGTGAAGTATCGGGTATTTTGCTAAGTTTTTGAAATATTTTTCAAGATTATTAAACACTACCTTGCAAATTGGACACACACACACACAAAATATTAAAGAGTAGTACCTGAAAGAGGATATCTATGCAACTATTAGTTTTGTTACCTAAGCATTCACACAATCAAAAGACATGACGAATGAAAATAATTCTATAATAATCCAGCTCAATAAAATATTAAATCACAACAAATATATTATGAAAAAATACCACCACAAGGATAGGAATTTGGTGGAACAAATTGGGTCACAATTTCACTACTTCTAACTTGATTTTTATCTTGTATGATTAAAAGAAATTTATGGATACATACAAGCATGTTTATATGTATTTATATATTTCTATGATATATTCAGGTTTTTGTGTATAGATCAACTTCAACCCAAACCTGAACTTATGACTCAGGTTGATTTCAGATAAGGTTAGTGGGTTATTATCTCCATTGACACCCCTACTTCCACTACATTAAGGGTTGGAGGTACGAATATATTAGAAGAAACTAATGACAACACATAAACTAGCCAAGTCTTATTTATATGAACATCATTTAACAAATCTCCAATTAGTGAAGATATTGCATATAAATAAGGAAAACACTTCATTTGAGTTCAATAAAGATAGTATAAATTTAAATTTATCAATATGAGATAAAGTTTCCAACTCAAGAACAAATTCCACATCTCATGATTAGGTTAAATACTTGTTTTAATACTAGGAAATTTCTTATATCTCAAAAACTTAGAGGTTCTATTATATTGAAACATTGATAAGACCCAAAGATCCTGCAACAAAAGTCTTATATCTTAGTCACCAATTTCTTTCATCTAATATGACTCAAGTTAACCAATAACACTTCTGTTGTGCAGGATCCGGTACCACACGGTGCAGCAAAAAGAAAGAAGAAACAAAACAAAAAACATAATACAAATACGTGGATCGACCTCGAGCCTACATCCACGGGACGTGCATGCTTCACTATGAGAGAATAAAACAAAATCAATATAAGAAGAACTCACCACTCAACCCTTGTACAAGAGTTTCTCAATAAGAAGCTCCAAAATCCTTACAAAAACTCTCTAAAACCTCTGTTGAAGCCTTTCTGCACCTCCAAGACGTCCCCAGCACTCCAACGCAACAAAGGACTTGTCAATCGGAGCTATATAGACTCCAGAATCTCAAAAACACTATTTCAGTAAGAATACTGAGTCTCAATCAACCCTAGAACCATCCATGACCGTCCGATCGTAAACAGCTCGCACCAGAGCCGTCCGATCGTGCACTCCAGCCTCTAATCATGCTTGATCATGCCCGATCACGCCCGATCATGCTCGGATTGAGTTCCAGCCGTCCGATCGTGACCGCATGCGATCTGGACCGTCGGATCACACAAAATTCCTCTGGACCATGCGTGGACTACGTGATCGGTCCACGCGGCTTCCATAGACCGCTTAATACCCCTCAGTCCATGGTGGACCACAACAGGCGCTGGGCCTTGCGCACGTTCGGCTCCGCCGGCCTCTGCCGCCTCGTGCACGTGCCACCTGCTCCGATATTCTTTCGCGCGTATTTTCGCCGTCTGGACTCCGTTTGGACTGTTCTTGAGCTCGTTGGACTCCGTTCGTCGTTCTGGACCTCGCTGTGGGTTCAGTATGGACCGAATCTCGAGACGTCAAATCTCAACAACTTCAACCTCCATATATGCCTTGTTCCTTGCAAATCTTAGCCTCCAAAATTTTTAATTTACAAGTGATAATTTTTATTTTGTTTACATATTTGGAAAATAATAGCGTAAAAAATTTCTGAAGTCCATAATTTTAGGGTCTCATGAAATTCCACAACAACTCTATTCATACTATTTTACTTATAGTTTAATTAACATGCAAAATTGCAAACATTCTTGATATATAAATGGGATTAAACAGTGGCACAAAATTAGGCCCCTGGTGAAGAGCTTACTTTCCACTTACGAAGGTTTTAAATACCAGTGGCACAAAATTAAGCCTTTAGTGTAAAGCTTACTTTCTGCTAACCAAGGTTTTAAATACTATTACAGAACCTTGACCATTTTGCCATTAGAATGGTCCCGGTATTTATAATACTAATACCAAATTAACAGCTTGAAAATAAAGGCTATCAGTACGCACTGGTGCAGTACTGTTCACATATACTGGTATAGTCGGTACATACTACTACATAGGATTTCAACATTCCGGCACCCATACTGGTGTTGGTTCATGCCATCCCATTCCGGTGGTTTTGAATCTAGGCCGCTAACAATTTAGTATAAAATATCATTGAAAATTAATTTAGATGTTAGATTATGCTTTTTACCAAACTATGACCGTCTAATTAGGTTATTTTATCGTTATCATAACTATTTTATGAGCTTCACAATAAATCTTTGGATTGCATGTCACTAAGACCAGAGCAGTGTTATATGTCTGGTTGATTATTTGAAAGGGCAAAGCATCTCTTATGATTTTGGCAGAACCGGAGCCCAGACAAGGGAGTTAAGAACTACCATGTAGGCCTTTTCCAACTTCTTAAATCAGAAAGGAATAGTATAATCTTTCTTCTTTTTTAACAATGTATCACTATACATGCTATCATGTCAGCAATAAATCAACTCTTATCAGTCATAATTTTGGCTTACAATTAAGCACCTAAAGAAATTGGGCTTTGATTTAAATAAACAACTATTCTGCTACCATTGACAGCCAACCATGACCACAGATCACTCCATCCACTACCGAAAGGTCATATGACTGGAGGTAGAAATCAGATTCCAACGGGGCTACGATACAATTCCTTATATATCAAAGGAAATTCTGGTATCTCGAGTGGACAACTCTCATCACACAATGAAAAGATACCAGAACAATACGAACCTCGTCTAAGCATGAATTCTACTTATAAACATCCCCAAAAACAAGAAAGAAGATTCTCACAATAGATCTTTGGACCAACGGGAAGAGGACATTATATACCCAGGAAACGCCATAAGAACCATGATATCATAAAATGGTTGTGGTGGCATCGATAGTTTCGGTAGAAAAGCCTATGATTTCCTGGAGATAATTGAAGAACAAATCACAGAAAATCTCAGTTATCCAACGGAAAAGTAAAAAGAAAAGAAAGGTATGAAGCAAGAAGAATATAGAGATCAAGGGGTAAATTAGTTGTGGAACAACCCCCAACACCCCAAGACCTCCACCCCCTTGCCACCCACCCACCCCCACCCCCGGGGGACCGGGGGCCCAACCACTACGATCAAAATAAATAAAAATCAAAAAGAGGTACATGTTCCGGCCAGACTAGGACAGTGAACTCGAAGAAGAAAACCAATTCATAACCCAACGATCCTATACACATAGAAGAGACTTATGACGTTTCTCAAAAATATTCAATTAGAGATCAATTTAGACATTTAAGTGAGACCCATAGTTCAAAAACAGGAGAGTTAACAAACCCTGACAAATCGATCCAAATCAACAACTCTTGAAGAGGCTCGATACGGGCGGTTAAGAATTATCGATTTCAAAACCCTATCCAATCCTGATACAGATCAGACAACGGTGCTAAACACAGATCCAGAATCCGACAAAGAGAATCAAAATTTGATGGGAAAAAAAAAATAAAATTCTCAGGAAAAAAATAAAAGGAAAAGAAGAAAAAGAAGAAAAGGAGCTACCTTCCTGGCCGGCGGTGTCCCAAATCTGGGCCTTGATGGTCTTGTGGTCGATGGTGAGGGTGCGGGTCTGGAACTCGACGCCGATGGTGGCCTTGGAATCCAGGCTGAACTCGTTGCGGGCGAAGCGCGCCAACAGCTGCGATTTCCCGACCGCCGAGTCCCCGATCAGCACCACCTTGAATACATAGTCGATCTTCTGGTTGAATTCCCCGTAAAGATTCGACATCCTCGTCCTCGCTCACTCTCACCGCGGAGGACCACAGACCTTCCACGAAGCTCTAGGACCGAAGCGCCAAGGAGGAGAACCGAATCCGATTAGGAGAGATCGGGGAGAAGGTGAACACCATCAGATGCCGATATCCCTCTCCTCGCCTTCTTCTTCTTCTCCTCCGTTTTCTCTTCGACTTCTAAATATATTTCCTTCGAAGGGATCAGCCGATCCAAAGAGATGAGGACGAGGAGAAATGAAGAGGAAAAGGAAAGAGAGAAGCGACAGAGAGAGAGAGAGAGAGGCGTAGCGCGATCAATGTGAATGCTTTTGACATGGCAACGCATCCAAGGTCCGACCGGCTCGGCCCTTGCGGCCGGCCCTTCTGTGAACCGCTCTCCCTTTTTTTTTTTTGGTAACTAATTTAATACATATTTCTTTTTGGTGAATCATTTAAACGTACTTCATTACCATGTCAAAATTGTTAGCTCCAAAGCTAGGGAATAAACAAGGAACACACGCAAATTTAATCCAGTCAGGAGAAATTAATCCCGGAGAAATATAGGGCCCACACAGCCCACCTATCATGTGGGATCTGTAGGCCCACACATCGTGTACCTCTATGACCATTCTTCCCTCCCTTTGTATGTGCGTGCATAGGTGCGCACGTGCTTGTGCATGATAAACATGCACTAAAGAATTGAATCCTAAACTGGAGTCATCTGCAGCAACTTTTTTTTTTTTCATTTTTTTATAATTTAAGTAAAATTGACTACGAGAGAACCATTTTATCCCATTCCATGTAGGATATCGTCTAGGCATCTTGAAGCTAAATGACCCTGAAGACCTGACCTCGTTTGTCTTTTGTTCAAAAGAATTGTAGATGTCTGTGTAAACGAATTGCAAATGAAAAATGTACACCACTGCACAGGGTCTAGAGGCATTCAGATGGAAGTTTAGTTGTAGGTGATATCAAACGAAATACAAGAGTTGGCATAAGCACTGATAAAACCACAGGCTTTCTCAAGAATCTGATCCAACAAGTTCTCGCAGCTCTTCCAGAAATTCATGCACCCAAATTATATTTATAACATTTTGGTTCAGGATACATCAAATATAAAAGTGATTCAATGTGAGCTCCTTAGCAGCCTTTAAATTCAGACAAACATGTTGTAGCTAAAGCAGAGTTTTTATCATACCTCTACTTTCGCTTCTCCTTCCCCAATCATTTATTGGTTAGGTGGCCTTATGGATTTTGCTTTATTACAATGCAATAAAGGTATTTTGCAAAGCAATGGTATACCTCCCTGCCCTGTTGCATGCAAAGAGGTGGAAGATGAGGGTGACATGATATTGTAATCACCATGGAAGTTTCTTCGCTGACAGAATAGTGGGGGACCAAGATTTGTCAAAATCAACAGAATTTTATTCTACATAGTTCAAAAGTAAATTGATGTTAATTAAGATATCAAAAATTTATCATCAGAGTAAATATGAATCTCAGAGTTGGCATCTTGAACTGCCATTACCTCCAGCAGACTAAGCACTGATAAGATGTCATACATCATCAGGGGAAAAATGGATACAGACCTCTTCCTATTAAAATTGAATGAAATCAATTTTTCCCAATAGATTATAGTAATTAAATTATCATATGTTATGACAGTTGTCAGGTAAACAAGCACAAAATTAAGACCAAACGTATCCTTTTGTTGAAAATAAAAAAAGGGGAAAAAAAACTTAAGAGATTAAATACCAAGAATATAATGCGCTAATGGTTGGAATAATGTAACATCTAGCTTGAGTGATGTTCTTCCTTTCCATATATCTCTGAGTATATCTGATCAGTGACTTCCAATACAGATGGCATTACGGTACTGACTTGTATATGCCAACTTCCTTTAAATTCCAATACCTAGAAGTGAAGAAATCCAAAGTATTAGATAAAATCAAAGTAGGTATCAATCAGCAAAAGAACAGATAAAGAACCAATTCACAAAATAGGTTACAAGTTGGTGGGCGGTTATAATTACTTTTCAGATCTTCAAGGCATCTGCAAGTATGCATATGCTAGCTATTATAACCACAAATAAATGTCCAATCCCAACAGAACATATTCTTTAAATTTTCAAATTTCAAGAAAGCCATAAAAGGCACATGATATTCAATAACATGTGATTCAGTAAATTGGGCAAAATTCTCAATCATAAAACTTCCTTTGAAATGCCAAAACTTCATTGGGATTGAAGCACTAGGAAATGTTAATGATCCCAGTGCCTCACTGCTTGGCTATGCAACAGCCCTAGGTCTGCGTATTGGCAACAGTTATAGCTTTTCAGCTCGATCATGCTATGAATCATGAAGTTACATTTACTGGCACAAAACCATAATTTTTTGGTACAGAAAAACTATAATTTTTAACACAAGTAGTATAAATAAATGCAGGTGAGTGGTACTCCTGTTTAACCTAATTCCCATGCAAATGAAATCAAGATTGGTTAAAAGTGAGAATGAAAACCTTGCACTGATGCACAACATTGAATGAGCGAAAATCCACTGTCTTCATCATGTTCTAAAGGAATAACCAGTCTCTAATCCAGTTGCGGTCCGAAATATAAATTTAAAATTTAATATACATAAGACAAGTTTCAATATTTAAAACTAACCGGCCGGAACACAAGCCCTAGAATCACCTTGCAGACTTCAATCAAACCAAACAAGCATGCAATGGGGTAAAAGTTATACTTCCTAAAGACGATGATCTGATAACAGAAAAATCTCCACAAGATTCCAAAGTAAAAGCCCTCTAATGATGATCCATACGAGACAGATCAGGGTCCTTTCCAACCGATGTAATGCTGTAGTCTTTCTTCACAAAAATATTGTCGGCTTCCTTCTCAAGGAACGATCGCACCACTACCTGTACGCCTTTCGAAACCTCTATTAGGATCATGCCAAAAACCTCTTCTTAAGAGATCTTACCACCCAAATCAAATTTAGAACCCTAATACTTGGATATTTCAAATCCTAGGACAAGCAACCCTTGCTTTCCTTTTCTCTCTTATCTTTCTTTTATTTTTTTCTTCTCTCTTTTTCTTATCTTTTCTTTGATTTTTCTTGTCTTTTCTTTCTTATCACACACCTAAAATAGCAAGGAATTTGGGCTTTACCCCATATATGGCACCCCCTTTATATAAGAAATGAAGGGGCTCCTAAAAGTCCCAAGGGGTGCCAACTCTTGGTGCTCCACTTTCTCATACAGAAATTAATTTCTCTGTGTGATATTTAATGACGCAAAAGAGCCTTCAAACTTGACTCCTCCTCTTCTGTGCCCCATAATTTTGTTAAATAAATAGGCGTGTAATACTAAGAGGTGGCGAGAGAAATTAAGGTGGTTAAGAGTCTTAAGTGATAAGGACTCCTTCCTTCTCTTAACGCCAAAATAAATGAGGCGCTAATATATTTATGGCGTGGACTTTCAAGTGGCGTGGAGGTCTTCTAGTTCACATGAAACACTTTCACGATAAGGCTAGAAACCATTTAATTCAAATCTAATCCAATTAGGTCCAAAGCAACAGGTTAAGCTCAGCTCAAACACTTTGAACTAACTTAATTGGGAATTTGAATTAATACAATGTGCTAGCATATCAAATTAACCCATAAGATTTATAATAAATCAGATTAGATCAAAATCAAATTTCAAAGTGTGTAATCCATTAGATTTCATATCTAGCCAGCAGTGGACTCAGACTCATGATCTAAACCAATCTGATTAAATTAGATCAGTCCAAATGCATCAATTAATCAGAACTCTTTCTAATTAATTTTCGAATTAAACTCTTTAAATGCTTGCAAGTCCACAAGTCAAGATTGACGTCTAGCAACGTGTCATGACTATCCGAAAGAGATCAAATTTAGTAGAAATATCAAAATTATCCGTTATTGATAAGTTACCGTACAATTCAATCATTCAGTCATACAACATCTCAGATAAGCTATGGATATGAAATCATATCCAGCCCAAATGGTAATCTATATGCATCTCGATCAGAAGGTGATGATTCAGTTGATGATACATTAGAAACTCTTTTCTAATTATCATCCTATTTTGGCCAAAGACTTTCCAAATCATCAATCTATGAGATTACATAGGATGTTCACTCCTCTTATTAGGAGTCACCAACCCCTCATTCATCACTTACAACCTCCATGCATACTTCATTTTATTCAGAACACCCACATAAGGATCAAAGAACCAAGCTAGAGAATAAACTAAAATATAGATTCATATACATGAGGCACCATGGTGATCTCACGTCTAAGGATCACTTGCACTACTCTCACTAGAGAACAACCAACTGACATACAAATAAGGCTTCATCAGATATTCTCTCATTGGTCAATTCAATGAACTCATTCTCTAATGAGCACCCACATCCTTATATTGGTATCATCACACAAGTGATTGCGAGATCAATCATCCTCTCCATCGAGCATACATAAGATGTGCTAGTCTTACCGGTATCATTAATCTCTGACTCAATGAACCTACGATTGAAATATTTTGGATTAGAGCTATTAAGAATTTAGGTCTCACTAGTATGATCTCATCATGGTCCTAAAACTATTGTCCTAACCTATGGGGTTCATTATAATCTTAAACAAGCATTAAGATGTAGCATATAATGAATCAAAATATCTAATTTATTAATAATAAATATCAAATTACATGAGTTTGAAAGATAAAATACAGAAAATATCGCATCGCATCACACATGCAATTGGCTTGTAGGATATTATTCTTTCAATCTCCTATTTGCACTAAAGTCAATCGCTCCTATACTTGATGCCCATGCTATCTAGGTGACGGTCAAACTGCTGTAATGACAAGATCTTAATGAATGGATCTGCTATATTATTCTTGATATCTACTCACTCTACGATCACATCGTGTCTTTTGATAATCTTTCGAATGAGGTGGAACCGCCTAAGATGTGCTTGAATTTATGATGAGACCTTAGTTCCTTAGCTTGAGCAACTGTCCCAGTATTATCATAATAAAATAGCACAGGTTGTTCAAATCTAGGAACCACACCTAACTCTGAGATGAATTTCTTCATCCAGACGGCTTCCTTAGCAGCCTCACTAGTATAATGTACTCGATCTCAGTAACTGAGTCAACAACAGTCTACTGTTTGAAACTCTTCTAACTCATTACACCATCATATAGAATGAATACATATCCTGATATAGATTTACTATCATTCAAATCAGATTAAAATTAGAATCTATAAAGCCTTTCAGTTTAAATTAGATCCCCATATATAAGAAAGAATCTCTAGTCTTTTCAAATAAATGAGAATATTTTTCACAACTTTTCAATGATCCTCTTCTAAATTTGCCTGAAATCTGCCTACAGTGCTTAAGGCATAAGCCACATCAGGCCTGGTACATAATATAACATATATTATCGATCCTACAGTCAAAGCATAAGGAATAGAACTCATTCTATTTCTCTCTTCAGGTGTCTTAGGAGACATCTTCTTAGAGAGTTGTATGCTATGACTCATGGGTAAGTAACATCTTTTACTTTCTCTATGTTGAACCTCTTCAACACAAGATCATGTACCTAAATTGGGACAAACCAAGTATCTTCTTCGATCTATCCCTATAGATCTATATACCAAGTATATAAGATGCTTCACCCAAGTCTTTATGAAAAATTCTTACGATAATCAAGTTTTAACCGATTGCAACATAGAAATATCATTCCCAATGAGCAATATGTCATCCACATACAAAACCAAGAAGATAATGATACTCTCGCTAGTCTTCTTAAACACACATGGTTCATCTATATTTTTGATAAAGCCAAATGATTTGATTGTCTCATCAAAACGGATATTCCAATTCCTCAATGTCTGCTTCAATCCATACATAGATTTCTTCAGCTTGCATACTTGATTTGCCCTCCCAATAGAAATAAATCCCTCTGACTGAGTCATATAGACTTGTTCCTCAAGATTTTCATTGAGAAAAGCAGTCTTGACATCCACCTATCAGATCTCATAGTCATGGTATGCAGCTATAGCAAGCATGATCCGAATAGAGTTGAGCATGGCTACGGACGAAATGATTTCTTCATAATCAACATCTTATCTTTGTTTGAAACCTTTTAGTACCAGCCTAGCCTTATAGGTCTCTACCTGGCCATTTGCTCCAATCTTCTTCTTGAAGATCCATTAGTAGCCTATTAGGGTCACACCCTCAGGTGCATCAATCAAAGTCCAAACTTGATGATATACATAGAGTCTATTTCGAATTTTATAACTTCAAGCCATCTGCCATAGTCACTACTCATGACTACTTTCGAATAGATCGTGGGATCATCATCCTCAATGATGTGTGATGAGTTATCATTCCCAATGATAAACCCATATCTGAGTGATATATTATGCACTCTACGTGACCTTCGGAGAGGATGTGTGTGTAGTGGCTGTGCCTCAACAATAGCACTTCAGATTGAGGAATAACTTATGGACTATCCACTTATTGCTTTTGGATAGACTGTAGGTCTTGAACTTCCTCAAGTTCAACTATCCTCCTACTACCTCCTTCTTAAATAAATTTTTTTTTAGAAAGATGATATACCTACTAACAAATATCTTTTGTTGAGTAGGATAGTAGAAGTAGTATCCTATATTCTTCTTAAGATAACTTACGAGCCTGCATTTAACCGACCTAGCACTTAGCTTATGTCCTTCAGTATTCCTGACATAAGCAGAGCAGTCCCAAATTTTAAGATACTTAAGATTAGGCTTCCTAGCTCTCCATATCTCATATAGAGTACTAGATATAGATTTACAAAGTACTCTATTTAAAACATGTGCAATAGTCTCTAGGGCATGACCTCAGAAGGAGATCGAAAATCTGTGAAGCATATCATCGACCGCACCATATCTAATAAGGTGCGATTCTTTCTTTCTATAATACCATTTAATTATGGAGTGTAAAGAGTCCATTGAGAGAGAATTTCATTATTTTCAAATGATGAAGAAGCTCACTAGTTAAGTATTCTCCTTTTCAATTAGATTGAAGGGCTTTAATACTTTTATCTGTTTATTTCTCAACCATTATTTGGTACTCCTTAAACTTATCAAAGTTTTGAATTTGTAGTTCAATAAATATACATATCTGAATCTAAATAAATTATCAATGAATGTGATGAAGTAGGAGTATCCATCTCTGATCTGAATCGATATTGGACCACAAATATCAGTATGTATTAAGCCCAAAATGTCACTCGCCCTATCTCCATATCCAGTAAATAAAATCTTGGTCATCTTACCCATGAGACAAGATTCACAAGTTCTATATGATTCAAAATCATAAGGATCAAAAGTTTTCTTTGTATAACTTGTTAATCCTTAACTCATTGATATGCTCAAGTCGGCAGTGCCAGAGATATGTGACATTCACATCTTCTCTCTTTCTTTCTTCATTTAATTAACATGAAAAAATTATCATTAAGTGACAAGAATAAAAGATCATTATCTAAAAAAATATTATCATAAAATTCATTAGAAAGATAAATAGAGCAACTATTATTCTTTTCTTTTATTTCAAAATCTTGTTCAAATAACATAGTTACAAAAATAATATTACTAACAATTCTAGATATATAGTAACAATTTTTTAATTCTAAATTTTATCTGAAGGTAATTTCAACAGCAAGATTCCTACAACTTCAGCCTGGATGGACTCTCCACTAACACCAAATAGCATGAAATCACTTTCATTCAAACTCCTTATTTCCTACAGATCCGCAACAATTTGCAAAGGTATGAACCACAGGCAGTATCTAATACCTAAGAATCTGAAGTTGAAGTACTTAATGATAAATTTATTGTATCATACACAAACCTTTAGCAACACTTGCTTCCTTGTGCTTCAAACTTGCAAGGTAGTCCTTGCAGTTTCTCTTTCAGTGTCCTTTCTTGCCACACTGATAACAAGTATCCTTGGCAGAGACTTTCTTCGCCTTCTTCTTGAAGATGCTAGCCTTAGGGTTCGATTTTTCTTAAATTCTTTTTGCCTTTCTTCTTAGAGATCTTATCTACAAGAAAATAGGAGCCTTTTCACCTTTGAAAGGGCTCTCTGCTATCTTAAACATGTACAGTAGCTCAGGCAGGCTAGTGTTCAGTTTGTTCATATGGTAATTTATGATAAACTGTGAGAAATCAGAGAGTGATTGCAGGATCAAATCCTGACTGAGCTCACCATCCATGGCAAAATCCAACTATCCTAGATGAGTAATCAAATCAATCATCTTAAGAATATGAGTCTGCACGGACGTGCTTTCACTCATTTTGATATGGAATAAATACTTAGATATCTCATATCTAGCAGTCTGACTTTGTTCTCCATACAACATCTTTAAGTTAAGGAGTATGGAAGAAACATCAATACCTTCATGTTACCTTTGAAGCTCATTTCTCATAGAGAAAAGCATGATGCACTTGACAGTCACACTGTCATCTTGTCACATCTTGTATGTAGCCCTTTCCTCCTCAGTAGCATCTTCACTAGACCTGTCAACAGATCGGATTTAGATCGAAACCTGAATATCCAAATCTGGATCTGATCTTAGTTACTGGTACCGGATCCAGACCCAAATATTCGACGGGTCTGATCTTGAAGTACCAGATTCGGACCCTAATGGATCTCAAGTATCCGGACCCGATTCTGGCATCCGAAACTCATATTCAAAGTCTCACAAAAAATATCTAAAATTATACAATAACCTAAAAAATATCTAAAATTATACAATCATATGATCACACAAATAAAAATATAAAAGTTGTTCAAATTTAATAAGTAAGACTCATCCTCAATTTGCTCCACAGGTGTGCTTACATTTTGTTCAACTTCAACATTAAAATTTTCAACACTTGACATTTTTTGAAATTTAAAATAAATCACATAAGAAAAGATGGCGACAAATTGATCCATAGAATATTACCAATACATTCACAGCAATCATATAAGAATATTTATCAACAAATTAATCCACATGATATTTACCAATGCTTACCTAAAAAAAAGTAGATCAGCGAGGACGCGGCAGATCAGCTGCCTTGGTGTCGGGGTCTGACGAGCGACGGAGAGGGAGAGAAAGTTGAGATGGTGAAGGACAGCGACAGAGAGATCGAATCTCAGTAGAGAGCAGTGGTGGAGAGGGAGGGGCAGCACGAATGGCGGTGGAGACAATGTGAGGCAGAGGGAGGGGGCACAGAGCGGCGGAGCCGCGGAAGGCAACGATAGAGGCGGAGAGGCAAAGAGGAGATCGGATCTCGACGGAGAGGGAGAGGAAGCTAGGAGCAGGAGAGGCAGAGACGAGATCGGATCTCAATAGCAAGGGAGAGGAAGCCGGAAGCAGGAGAAGAGGAAGGGCTTGACACCGTTGGAGAGATCGGATTTGGTGGAGGGATTTCGACGGAGAAGAAGAGCTGGAGACTGAAAGACAGAGAGAGGGAGAGAGGGAGACAGAGAGATAGAGAGAGAGGATCTCCTTCATCCACGACCTTGATGTTGGGTCTGATCACCAGCAAGCAGAACTCACGGTGGAGAGGGAGAGGTAGGGCATCCAGAGCTGTAGAGGAATCGGGAGCAGGAGAGGAGGGAGGACTCGGCACCGTCGGAGAGATCGAATCTCGATGGAGGGATCTCAATGGAGAGGAAGAGCGGTAGACTAAGAGACAAAGAGAGGGAGAGAGGGAGACTGAGAGACAGAGAGAGGGAGAGGATCTTCTTCGTCCACGATCTTGATGTCAGGGTCCAACCACCGACGAGCGTATCACGCGATGGAGAGGGAGAGGCAGGGCGCCCGAAGGAGCAGGAGAGGAGGGGAGGAAGAGGCACCATCAGGAGACTGAGAGACTTAGAGAGAGAGGGAGACTCAGAGACTCAGAGACTGAGAGAGGATGAGAGTTTAGGCTTCTATATCTTTGAAATTTAGCTGTTGGATCTCTGATCTAACGGCTCAAAATAGTTTAATATATATATATATGTATATTATTTAGATTTCGGGTCTATCGGTCTGGATATTAAATATCGAGATCCTATCTATTTACATGATGGTTTATCGGATCCGGATCCGGATCCGGGTCTGGATAAACGGGTCCAAATACTAGTACCAGACTCGGATCAAAATAGTTTTAATATTATATATATATGTATATTATTCAGATTTCGTGTCTATCGGGTCTGGATATTAAATATCGAGATCCTATCCGTTTACATGATGGTTTATCAGATCCGGATTCGGGTCTAGGTAAATGGGTCCAATACTAGTACCAGACTTGGATCCGTCAGATAAATATCTATGGATCTCGGGCCTGGATCTAACCCATTGACAGCTCTAATCTTTACCAATCATATCAGATGCAGAGATATCCAGAATATATGAGACTTTCTTTTGTATGAAAATAATTCTCAGATTTCTCAATCAATCCATATAATTTGGTCCGATCAACTTGTTCGCATCAAGTATGCCACACAGTGAAAGTGAGGATGTTATTATACAGTTAAATCTACAATAATAAGAATATAATATAAGCGGATAACTCATAATGATATGCACAACTAGATTAGGTCTTTTATCTAATTGTTACTCTCACTATTTTATCGAATACCATAGTCTTCTTCTGTGATAAACGAAAATCTTTATTAATTTTTTAGTGGGATTAAGATCCTAATTCTTTACAAAGATCTTGTGGTTGCACAACAAACCTTCATGAGTTCAAAGATAGAAAATTCTTTTCCAATTGCATCTCATGCAACTCTCAATATAAACTTGCCTCTAAAATATTTATAGCTTTGTGGTTGCATGACAAACTATAATATTTTAGTTAAATCAGACATTTCATTTCCATACAGTCATATCTGAATAATGCTATCTTTGTGATTGCACAACAAAGCAACATCCAAAAATACCGTAAGCATCAACTATGCACTAAGACAACACTACATCAATCTCCATAGTAAGTCTTGTGGTTACACAACAAACTCACATAGTTCTTGACATGGTATTGGCTTAGCATGAAGGAAAGCATATGTAGTGTCTACAACACTCAGCAATCCAAACTCAAAACTCAATAGATCAATTGGTCAGATAAATAGGTGGGAGGCTCTCCGATGCTTTTCGTAGACACCAACAACTTGGTCAGATAAATAAACAGACCTAATTAAATAACCACCTTTGACACTTATCTTAGACACCAACTGATCAATGAATTTGACATTCAGATAGCAAATGAATCCTGACACCACAACATAATATAATTTTTAACTGAGGGTTTTAAACTGATCTCAACATATCCTAACATTTACATCATATGTAGAAAATGGATATCATAAGAAGGAAAATAATAATATCATGCATATATACCATGCTATTCAAATTGTAATATCATTCATATGCCTATATCAAAAACCTGATAACAAGGATTATGTAGGGTGCATATATGACTTTGGTTCAATCACTGAGCCAAAATTATTTGAGTATGATTTAGATCCAACACTTGGTCCAATTCACTTGTCAAATTCGATTCCACATTTTGAATCTCATTCAAAACCCTAATCACATTAGGCTTGATCCGATCAACAATTTGACCTAAGTCTATTACATCCTAATAAAATTGATTAAAACATCAATCTATCATGAATCATAAAATTTCAGATTATGATAAATTTAAATTTAATAACTAAAATTTAAAGTTTAACTATAATCATGATCAAAATAATTTTTGATTTAAAGATCGATGCAAGTAATCGATTAAAACAGCCGGCATCATATGAATCAAAATTAATCTATATTACAATAATAGCATCTGTTTGATTGAATCTAACAAGGATGGCTCTGATACCACTGTTGAATTTCGATCACGTAGTGGAATATAATTTAAAATTTAATATGCATAAGATAAGTTTTAACACTTAAAACTAGTCGATCAGAACACAAACCCTAGAATCACCTTGCAAACTTCAATCAAACTAAATAAGCATGCAATGGGGTTAGATGTTATACTTTCTGAAGATGATGATTTGGTAACAAAACGGTCTCCATAAGGCTCCAAAGTAGAAGCCTCCCAATGGTGATCCACACGGGATAGATCAGTGTCCTTCCCAACCGATGTAGTGCTGTAGCTTTCTTTTATAAGAATACCATCGGCTTTCTTCTCAAGGAACGATCGTACCACCATCTATACGTCTTTCGAAACCTCTACTAGGACCACACCAAAAATCTCTTCTCAAGAGATCTCACTACCTAAATCAGATTTAGAACCCCAATACTTGGATATTCCAAATCTTAAGATAAGTAACCCCTGCTTTCCTTATTCTCTCTTGCCTTTCTTTCTATTTTTTCTTCTCTCTTTTTCTTACCTTTTCTCTAATTTTCTTCTCTTTTCCTCTCTTATCACACACCTAAAATAGCAAGGAATTTGGGCTATATCCCATATGTGGCGCCCCCTTTATATAAGGAATGAAGGGGCACCTAAAAGTCTCAAGGGGTGCCAACTCTTAGCATTAATTTCTCTATGTGATATTTTAATGGCATAGAAGAGCCTTCAAACAAAAGACGACTCTTCTTCTGCACCTCATAATTTCTTAAATAAATAGGCGTGTAATACTAAGAGGTGGTGAGAGAAATTAAGGTGGTTAAGAGTCTTAAGTGAGAAGGACTCCTTCCTTCTCTTAATGCCAAAATAAATGAGATGCTGATATATTTATTACATGGACTTTCAGGTGGTGTGGAGGTCTTCTAGTTCACGTGGAACACTTCCATGATAAGACTAGAAACTATTTAATTCAAACCTAATCCAATTAGGTCTAAGGCAACAGGTTAAGCTTAGCTCAAACACTCTGAACTAACCTAATTGGGAACTTAGGTTAACATAATATGCTAGCATATCAAATTAACCTATAGAATTTATAAAAACCCTAATTAGATCAGACCAAGATCAAATCTCAAAGTGTATGACCCATTGGATTCCATATCAAGCTAGCAGTGGACTCAAGCTCATGACCTAAACTAATCCGATTAAATTAGATCAGTCCAAATACACCAATTAATCAGAACTCTTTCTAATTAATTTTTGAATTAAACTCCTTTAATTCTTACAAGTCCATAAGTCAATATTGACATCTAGTAACGTGTCATGACTAACCGAAAGAGATGAAATTTAATGAAAATATCAAAATTATCTTTCAGTAGCAAATTACCGTACAATTCAATCCTTCAGTCATACAACACTCCAGATGAGTTATGGATATGGAATCATGTCAAGCCCAAATGCTTATCTATATGCATCTCGATCAAAAAGTGATAATTCAGTTGATGATATATTAGAAACTTCTTTCTAATTATCATCCTGCTTTGGCCAAAGACTTTCCGAATCATCAATCTATGAGATCACATAGAATATTTGCTCCTCTTATTAGGAGTGACTGATCCCTTATTGTCCACTCATAGCCTCCATGCAGACTTCACCATGTCCAAAACACCCCACATAAGGAACAGAGAATCAAGCTAGAGAATGAACCAAAATATAGATTTATATACATAAGGCACTATAGTGATCTCAAGTTTAAAGATTACTTGCACTATTCCTACTGGAGAACAACTAGCTGACATACAAATAAGACTCCATCAGATATTCTCTCATAGGTCTATTCAATGAACTCATTCTCTAATGAGCATCCACATCTTTGTATTAGTGTCATCATATAAGTGATTGTGAGATCAACCACTCTCTCCATCGAGCATACATAAGATGTACCAGTCTTATTAGTATCATTGATTTCTGACTCAATGAACCTACGATTAAAAATATTTTAAATTAAGACTATCAAAAATTTAGATCTCACTGGCATGATCTCATCATAGCCCTAAAACCTTACTCTAACCTATGAGGTTCATTATAAT
>KE504639.1:838656-882723 GCA_000441515.1 Elaeis oleifera | reverse complement strand
TAAGTAAAAGAACCAGTTACATACTTTATATTAGTTCCCATATCTCTTTTCAGCTTCCATTTAAGAGTAAATGAAAAATATTGGCACCTAAGGGAGCTTGACATATAATAAAACAAAATATTCTAAATTTCATTACTTAAGACATCGGCAATTAACGGATATTAACAATAATCTAGAAATACCAAAAGCCTTCCTAACCCGCAATTGCAGAATATAACAAACATGAAACAAGTAATTACCAACATCCCCCTGATGTGATGATGGCTCAGGGGCCTCTTGACCCAATTTCTGCTTCTTTGCTGGCTCGTCGCTAGACCCAGCCTCTACATCCTCTCCTTCCTCCTCTTCGTCAGCAGCAAACTTTACAGGGGCCGCCGCAATCTTGGCCTTCTGTTTCAAGCTGAAGGCAAGCTTTCCACCAGCTGCAGGAGGGTTAGACTTCGCCTTCATATCCAATGGCCTCTTGTTGCCAGAACGGCTGGCTTCACAACAACAGAAGAGCCAGTCAGAGCACTAGATTTAGGCTCCTCAACGGCCGCCTTCTCTTTCTTTCTTGCTGTAGTTGCTTAAACTTTCCATAAAGAACCATCGTTCACGAAGAGGCCAGATCCAACTCCTTTCTCCATGGTCGGTTTCTCGTGGAGCAGTAAATAGGAACTCAAGGAGCAGTCAACAGGAATCAGCTATATTTAGGAATCAAAAGGTGCATTCGTTAAGCTGCAATTCGAAAAAGACTTATGAAGTTCTAAAAAAAAAAATCAAAACCCTAGCCATCTCGGTCGATGAAGAACGGAATTCATACAAATGTAGAAAAGAACGAACCCGATCAAAAGAGGGCACCGATTAGAAGAAAGCTTATAAAGCAAATATCAAACCCTAATTATATTGGTCAATTAAAAACCCAATCCATACAAAGGAAAGAAAGCACCCATCAGATCGCAACCGAAAGGCAATAATAACAAGAAGAGCGAGATTCCCCATAGAAACCCTAAATCGCTCTTTATTCAAGAAAAAAAAAAAGCCGGAATGGAGAAAATTGATCCTCGTTATCGTAATAATCCGGAAATCCCTAGATTGAAAGACCTGAGAAAAGCGGCAAAATCGTAAAAGATCGAACGATTAGTTTCGTATCTTTCTTTCACATACCTCGGATCTCGGCGAGCCGTCGACTTCGAAAGACTAAGATACAAGGGGAAGAGGGGAATCGAGAAAACCCTAAATTCCGAGGAAGCCAGGCCTCAATATTGCCTCTCAGAAAATCCTGCGATTCTCGCCACAGCGAGAGGCGGACGACCGTCGCAATGGGATGTTAAATAACGGGGTCGAGGCTGGTGTTTTATATTTGATCCGATGACGGCTATATCGTAATATCAACATGCGGAGCCCCAGACCGCTGCACCCACAATTATAATTTAGCTTTACTTATTTAAGATCTATATAATTTTATGCAAAGACCGCAAACCATACGCGGCAGGGGTAGAAAATTAATTTTACATTCCTACCTATTTAACAACATTTTAAGACCCCAACACGTATTACATTGCTTAGTGTTCTCAAGATTATTAATTTCATATCTACAGCTTTCTGATAGTGCCTGTATATATTTGACATGCAGCTGTAGCTATTTTGAACTATAATTATGACGTAAATTATATATTATAGTTATATTAATTTAAGTATTTAATAAAATTAGTTACATCAATAAACTGTCATATATAAAATAATATAAAAAGATGTAATCTCATTATATTTATTTTTAACGTCACTTTGAATATTCAATTCAATTAAATATAATAAATATAATAAAATTAATTTATTAAATTATAAATAATAAATTATAAATAATAAAATAAAATTATGTGATATTTTTTAAATTTGAATTAAAATTAACAGAATCATATTATTGTTCATAGTATTATTTTTATAATAAATTTAAAATTTTAATTCATAATAAATAAAAAATTTTATTACTATAGGGCAGAAGTTGTTTACAAAAATATATGAGTAATTTTAGAGGAGAGGGGAGAGATGGACGTGAGAATAATAGGTGAGAGAGGAGGAAGCTTAAATATTAAATATATGAATAATTTAGAAAAAATAAGAGATAAATTTAGAACTAAAAGTGCACAACTAATTGTAGCTTTTGAACCTTTAGATGAAGATGCTACCAACAAAATTAGCTTATTAACTATAAATTATCCTCACCAAACATTAATATTGCTATGTTGTAGCTTAAATAAGCTAAAGCTATCTCAAAAACTGCATGCCAAACACAGTCTTTGTGAGAAATATATTGAAAAGTTAAGAATACAGTATACAATTGTTGGTCAAACAAAGATTTCTGTGCATATTTTATCTTGCTAGTCTTTAAGTTATTGACATAAGTTTATATAGACACTGCAAACTATTTATAGTCTCCAATAAAATACGTACAAAAATTTGATTTAAGTTTCCATATAAAATATATCTAAGACGCTACGTAGATACTATGTTACCTACTACTTTTAAATTTGTAGTTTCCATGTGAATATATTCAAAATAAATAAGTATATACTATGTTTTTCCCAAACATTAATTCCATGTATACATTTATTAGTAGTTGCTATATGAAATACATTCAGAACAAAAATGAAATTATAAGTTTCTAACTAGATTCTATAATATTTAATATTCTTTGTTACAATATATATTCAGCACTTATTTGGATGTTCCAGCAGCATTAAGTTGGATTTTTGCTGGATTCGTAGAATAAGCAGCCTAATTGGAAACGCCCCATATCCACCTAACACCCGCCAGCCTAAATCATACGGGAAGGTGAGGCGAGGGCAAGCAAATGGGCCAAGGGCCGTTTAGGGTGAGCCAGGGGAGTATCAGGGAGAGAGAGAGAGAGATGTAACCGTTAATAAGATTGCATTCACAGATATGCATGCAAGTAGAGCCAGGGGAGTATGAGAGAGAGAGAGAGAGATGTAACCGTTGATAAGATTGCATTCACAGATATGCATGCAAGTACCTACAGATCTTCTACCTCAATTTGAAGGATGAAATAAAATATTGGACCAACAACAATTTCTGACTCAAAAAGGAGATGATGGCTTTTGTATGAACAAACAAAAATCAATATTTTATTGGTCAGAACTAGAATGGTAAGTCTTGGTTATATTCTTTCTGTGTGAACACCAAATGTGTAGTTGCCGTGAATATCACACATACTCATACAATCAGATCACAATGAGACATGAGGCTTCATAGACATTACAATGTGTGTGTGTGAGAGAGAGAGAGAGAAATAGACAGAGACTTTGACATGGGTAGCCACCATGGAACTCAAAATTTCAATGAACATTCAGTGATCCAGATTTCACCAAATGAATGAATGCCCATTTTCATTCGCAACTAAAATCCTAGCTTAGATCTCAATCGTCCAACATTAAGAAAATGTAGGCCAAAATAAATTTTAAGGAGCATTAGAAAAACTCAATCGGTGGCTAGTAAAGACTTTAGGATATCATGCACATACTGCGGATGCCAATGTGCTGTGACGAGGATTTCTCAAACATCAATTTTAGTTTCCATATGTTAAGATTTGACACCTTGAGATTCAGTCCACATTGAGCCCTTAGCGAGGTTCGCGATGAAAAATGGAGTCCAAAGAGACCAAGATCACCCAAACGGAACTCGGACAGAGAAGATACGTGCTTTTGAAGTCGGCATGCAATCCGAGACGATGGAGGACCGCCGGCGGCGTGGCCGCAGGAGGTGGGACGCCTCCCAGCACGCGGCAGCGTGCGGCCGGCCGAGGAGAGCGGCCCAAGTGCGGGTGCGCGGCCCACGCCCAGGCGCGTAGGCCAGCCCAGGCCCAGGNACCCTGCCTGGGGCCAGTACCCCGGTCCACCATGGATCGGGTGGTCCACGGCCCAATGCGTGGACCGCATGGGTGTTTTCCAGTCGTTTTTTGCAGTCTACGGTACTATTTCGTGGATCGGAGTGTCATCGAACGGTCCAGGGAGCTGTCGGTCATGATCCAACGATCCGAAATGGTTTTTGCCTTGATTAAGAGTCCTAGTTTCTAAGACGGTTTTAAGGCCTTTAAAGGCCTGATGCTCAACAGTGGGCTATGTGTGGCCCGATTCTTAGTGAAGTTGCACGGAAACCGAAGATCGGGAACTCGAAAGAGAAGAGAGAGAGCCGTACGCTGGGAGAGAAGGAGCAGAGCTTCTGAATAGCAAACAGTGGTCGCTTCAGGGGTTCGGGGGGGTCTTCCCAGAGAGAGAGTTTTTGTGAAGGAGAACTTTCTGTGAGAGAAAAATTTGGTGTACGAAGATTGAAGATGAGATCTTCTCTTGTAAATTTTTTTTCATAGTGAAGTTTGCATATTCCGTGAAGACGAGCCTTTATGACTGATCCACGTATTTTGATTATTTTTTATTTTATTTTTCTTTCTTCTTACTGCATCGCGCAGTATCGAAATGATCTTGAGAGGTGGTGTCCTATCCAGATATCCATCCAAACACCGTGTTGTCCCAAGGAATTTACGAGGTCATGCCCACGTCTCAATCCACAATTATATGAGAATGTATAGCTTACTCTTCAAAAGTACAGCGTCCATTATTTTCCAATTCTAATGAAAGAATGCTAGACGCAATATCGTAATCTGAGCTCCTGCATTGTTCTAGCATGGTTAATGAAGCAAGATCCATTAGAAATATAATTGAGGTAAATCACTTTACTCATTTAATTACAAGATCCTAATACCACCATTCAAAATTTTCTTTGGCAATATAGAATTTGTTACAATATGTAACAAGGAGCAGTTAATGGAGAGAACTTTCTGTTCTTGAAGAAGACAAGGAGACCTGTCCAGCAAAAGAAGTGGCAGTGCATTTTCCAATTGTGTCGATCACCGACAAATCTTTGATATTTTAAGGCGATAATTCTGCCGCAAAATCCAAATCTGACAGTCACTTGCCTTCTCCTACAGTCCACATCTCATATGGTTCATTCTAAGAATCGCGATCCGCATTTCTCCTGTGAATGCTGAACGATCAAACAATGCAAGCTTCTTCAAATGAAGTTGTGTAATAGTCATGGTAAATGGGTTGGACGATGCATCAACATCTAAATTTGAGAGGGCAAGTCAAATTTAGGTTTGAGTTCCTATCCATCAAAATGAGTAAGCTTCAAATTCAAATACAAACTCGATTAATTCAAGTTTTTCTCGAGGTTTAATTCAGCACATTATTTTATTTTATATTTTCATAACATCTTTTATTATTTTATCCTCCTTCCACCATTTATTAGAATAAAAATTTAATAAGATTATAATGTGAAAAACATTTAACTGTAACAAGTAAAACGACGAATATGACAAGTGAATGATTGGTTCTGAAAACATCCAATCGTGCCAAAAAGGAATTTAAGTTTCTTCTATATTTGATTTGCTAGAAATGAATTTGAAATCTAACTATCAACTAAAATTTAGTAACTCACATGGCAGTAGGTGAGAGTTAAGAAGAGCAAGGGTGAGAAAGTCCAAATCCAAATATACAGAAAATGAATTAACGAAAGGCATGTAGCCAATCCACTTTATATTCTCATGTTTTTAGATATCATATATATAGTATGATATGCATCTGAGTTTTAATCTGAAACTAAAGTGATCATAGGGAACGGGAAAAGAGATCTCCTGGCAACCACCGGCGAAGGAAGAAAGAAGGTAAACTTTTCTTTGCTGCCATGTTTTCCGTTCTTTCCTCCGTCAACAGGTGAAGACCCACCTGGTTGGGTCATAACCTCAAGTGAGCTGAAGAAAGTGTGAGATCCAGCCCAAGCCCGATTTGGGTTGGATTGGGCCCAATTTGCGTCGAAGGACATAAGTTTTTTATTCGAGTGATTAACAAATGAAATCCTTAACACACTTGAACAATGACTCTCCACACTTGAACACACTTACTTTAGTTCTGACATTCCAAACTTCCGCTATAGCACATTTTATCAAGAAAAAAAAAAAATCATTCATTCAAATTATAGAGTACTAGAAATAAATCCACAACTCTACTTTCAATTTAAAAACAGTTCTCTAAATGAATTTTATGTAAAAGCACTTATCCATTCCAAACATAAATTAAAAACAACTACCCATTTTTGTTGAAATTATCCTTATACTCTTATACCCTTACACCCTTTAAAATACTGCAGTGTTATATTATCACAGTGCAGTATTCCTTTACAATAAGGTAGTATTACATTATATTAATGTAGTATTCATTTATAATAATGCAGTATTGCTTTATTGTATTATATTAGTATAACATACATTTACAATAAGATAGTATTATATTATATTAGTATAGTATTCCTTTATAATAATATAGTGTTAATTTATTATATTATATTAGTATAGTATTCCTTTACAATAAGGTAGTATTATATTATCGTAGCGTAGTATTTTTTTATCGTAATATTACTTTAGAACAATACAGTATTGCTTTATAATAGTGTAGTATAACTTTATAATAGTGTAGTATTACTTTATAATAGTGTAGTGTTGCTTTTATTATAGTGCCGTATTGTTTTATAATGATATAACTAGATATTCACCCATGCTTAGCACAAGTGAAATTTTGTTTACTTTAGATGTTATATAAATTTAATGATTTTGTAATTATTTGTACACAATCTATTATTTTTTAATAAATTTTATTCATATATATTAAATTTAAAATATAGAAATAAAGAATAATAGATAGATATATATAGAATAAAGAACACACATAGATTTTAAAAGAATGTGAATTAGCTTTGAATAGGTGGTATTTGTTAGAACAAAATAAACAGATTAACTTTTGTTGATATTGAATATCTTTTTTGTCAATATCATACAAAAATTTCTTCAAAAATAAATTTTTTTATGGCATATCCTTGCAAATATGATCAAAGACATCACCTATATCTTTTAATCTTAAAGACTCAATGACAAATAAAAGAAAGAAATTGAGATAGGTATGAAATCAGCTTGTCTGATAAAAGAATACATAGCATGTAAGTATGTTAGTAAAGAAATGCTATTGAATTTTGGCATTTTAAATGTTATCTGTTTTCTAATTAATAATGCATGAAAGGAATTTCAATTTATAGCAAAAGACTCTAGGGACAACCTATTAATAAAATTTCTTAACTCTAATGCATGCGATACATGAGTGAATTTATGATCCACATTTTATTCTAGTGGCCGCCACCACCAAGTTGAGTGAGAATTGCTAAGAATTCTAGAGAAAAAATCTAGATAAGAGATTTGAAAAATCATATTTTCTCTCTCATTTTTATAGATAAGGCTATAACCGGATATTGCTCAAGAAGGCTATTACCAGTTAATGGACTGCCAAAATAGATTTTGGAAAGAAGATCTACATGTAGCTTTATGCTTCACAGTACAAACTTACACCAAAAAAAGATAAGAAGAAATTTTGTTCATGCTAATTAGAAAAAAAAGCTGAGCGATTTGAATATATTGTACTATTTTTATATTGCATTATATTCAATTTCTACTTCCTTTCTCATCTTTAGGTAGTTCAATGAGAAACTGGACCCATCATCTTTGAATTCTTTTGCACAAAGATGTTATTGAAAAAGCGATTACAATCATTTAGAAAGTCATTATAGTAAAATTATAAATAATTAATTTTTAACTTGATAATAACTAACTCCTGGTTATCATCCTGCAAGGTTGTTAGCATACACGCATTAAAAAAATCAAAAAATTTCTCTTTCTGAAGTTATATAAAACAATAATATAGTTTCAACATACTCTTTCCTGCTATATTACAGAGTTGTCAACTCCAAACAATAAGTCAGTAGTTACCTTGTTGAAAGTAGCTAAACTTTCGATGGAGAGATACTACATGAAACAATAAAATAGCAGATCAAGTTAAATCAAGGAAGATGGTATGAATTTAGCTTTAAGAACTCAAAACAAAAAAAATTGAGCTGAAGCATAAAGATTTTTTACTATGATGATGAATGTTTTCATCATATGCCTGTATTTATAAACATTAGAAGAACGTACCTGCAAATAAATAATAAAAAATATTTATTAGAATTATTACATACTCAACTAAATACTGAAACATATTAGTAGAGATGTCAGAAGATACTTGCCTATCTCAAATTTTGGAAAACTTCTTTATACACTATATTGGTTGTATTACATGAAATCTTCCCTTCATTGTCACAGATTAATATTTTCAAACCACTTTGACTTCTAACTTGGAAATTTGCAACATAAAGCTGACCATGACTAAAGACAGATTTTCTAAGATATAACCCAATATGAGAAAGAGATTGACCTTGACTTTTATTGATGGTCATAGCAAATAAACTGTCAAGAGATATTGTCTACGTTGAATTTAAAGATAATCTTGAGTCTAATGGAGTTAAAGTCATGCGAGCAATGAAGACCTTTTGTCCTATATTACTGCCTAAAATAACTTTGATCTTAACTACATGAGTGCCTAATTGAGTGATCATCAATATGGTGCCATTACACAATCCAAAAATTGATTTATATTTCTTAACAACATTACAGAAATCCCACATTTGAGCTTTAGACAATGAGTTAGAAGACCGGAACATTTAATACTATTCAAGAATTCAGGTGTGTGAATATCATCAGGGGTATTATGATTTCCATCTATTTTGCAAGTGGTGTCAGAACTTAAATATGTTCTTCCTCACCAGGAACCAACGTAAGCATAAATTCATTGACCAAGTCCACAATATCATGAGTGGGAGCAAGTATTGCTCTTTTTTGTAAATAGTTTGGATCCTTCATCTTCTCCAAAAAGGATGAATATGTGCTTTCTACAATGGCTGCAAGTGGATTATTTGACTCTTTTATCAAAAGATCATCTGAAATTTCAATGACTGCTTCACCATCATTAAGCCCACTAACAAACCCATCTCCAATACTCAGTATCCATTTTGAAAATTCTTTATTCATTTGAATCGGAATTAAACCATCTGTTTGGAGCCTCATATTTTTAGTTAAAGTCAGCACCTTACAAAAGACCAAGATACGATGAGTTGATGGTGGCGAGTACAATATCCTGCCTGCTACCTTTAGGAATGATAGAGAGAATCTGTCTGAAGTCACCTCCCAGCACAATAATTTATCTCCAAAAGGCTGTTCCAAACTATTTGGATTAATGAATATTAGAATATCTCTTAAAGTTCTGTCTAAAGCTTCGAAATAATATTTGTGAATCATAGGAGCTTCATCCCAGATAATAAGCTTAGTTTTAGCTATCAATTCGGCTAATGAACTTCCTTATCTAATATTGCAAGTTGAGTCTTCATTTGCATTCAAAGGGATCCCAAATCTGGAGTGTGCCGTTCTTCCTCCAGGAAAAATAAAGATGCTATTCCACTTAATGCTACTGCGAGCACGATCTCACCTTTCAACCGCAAAGTAGCGGATAGAGTTTTTAAATAATATTTTTCAGTGCCACCATAACCATAAATGAAAAAAATCCCACATTCATTTCTAGCAACAGCATTCATAATCGTATCATACATTTCTTTTGTTCTGTTGTAAGACTGGAAATAAGCTTTTTTGGGGCATCTTCTATAGGAATTGTAATACCAACCAAACTTTGTATCTATTGCCATTATCATTGCCAAGGTGACACATGTGCAAGGCTGTAGAAGAAAAAACTCCCAAAACATATTTATTATTGTTAAGTATGCAAAAAAAGAAAAATCAACAGCAACAGTTATCCATTATATGAAAACAAAGAGTTATTAAAACAATAGCTCAGTCTATGATTAGATATTTCTTCTTCATCAGTATATTTCTTTAAAGTACAGTTTTTCCAACATATATAGAGGAAGCATCCTTAGAGGGCTAATTAGTGCTGGACTGACACAGCTTTTTGGAGTTACAAAGGATAGTCCGGATAATTTGACCTCTTTGATTATTTTAAGCACTTTTAGCTCATTATTGGCTTTGCCACTTCCAGGCCTCCTTCTAAAGGATACATTTGATGCGATTTCGAAAGAGAGTGGAGATATTGAAATGAAGTACAGTTGAATTTAGAGATTTGCTTTCTTGTCATTCAACATGCATTGAAAGAAATTTAAGTCAAAGATGCTGACCTTAACTTGTAAACTTTTTGTTCGATTGTAATTCTTGATATATATCACATATGTAATATACAAATGGAGAAGGAGAGAGAGATTTTAGATATCATAATTTCTATTAATAATTTGAGTTACTATTTTATTTCATGTAATAGGCTCAACCTCTCAATGAATGTGATATGACATGATTCTAAGCTGCCCAGTTAGCATGACTATGGCAAAAGTGATCTGACTGGCATAATTAATTTAAAGTTGCTAGCTTAGGTGGAAGATGGTTAGATTAATTATGAAAAAAAATGAATCGAGAAAATGATTTTTAGTGTAGATTTCATTTTGTAAATTCTTGATATGCAGATTTTTTGAAATTCAAAAAACGAAGATGGTTGTAGCAAATTCAAAAGATGAAGATGGTTGTAGTCATCTAGCTCAAAAAATTATAGAATTTGAGTATCTCTCTCCTATACAATAAATGTCATAATGCCATAACTTGATTGCCTCAATAATTTATCAGTAAAAACATACCTCAATAGACTCAATAATTTCATCAATGGTCTTTCTTTCAGTCTGATATAGAAAATCATCCATGATTGAATAAGTTGATTGGCTCGATATTTGGCTAATCTTCTGAGAATAAGACTCTTCTCCATTGAAAAGTCAGCATGTGAAAAAATATAATGCATATCTTAACATATTTCTAAACTCATGTTTTTCTTGATGTAATTATTTGAAAATAAGATACAATAATTACTTATTTCTAAACTCAATAGCAACTGCAACATCTGGATTGATTATCAATTTTGTCCCAAAATAAGCATTCGATATCTTAACCTCATCTGCAATTAACAAACCATAATTAAGAAAAAAATCATGTTTTGAGTCAAGAAACATTTATTTGACTTGTATTAGTAAAGTATGATTATTTAGTTTATTATAGGAAAGAATATTATACCTTTAAATATTTTAACACGACATAACTGTAAAATAATAATTATGGGTCCTAGTATTTCCTCTACCATATAGGAATGCATTTTATCCACAAATTCATCCCATAAAGTATAGGATAATTTGTTCTTCCTAAAATAACATTGTTTTGAATTTTCAAAAATCAGACAATCAATAAAAATCAATTTTAGGATAGAAACATTAATGTCAATCATATTATTGCGACATACTCTAAGTCCTCAAGCAAAATATCCATTCTTCGGATTTTTTCCCTTCAGTTCCACTCTTAATTATAACGCCTTTCCCAACAACATCACCAATAACATCTGCAGGAGTATGAGATAGTAATTGTTAATATCATAAACATATGTTCTAAGACTTTATTACAATAATCATAAAATTTACTAATAAAATATATCTCATCTTTTGCTAAAATAATTTCAGTAAAAGGCAGAAATACAAATCCATCTCTTGAAATGTTGGCATGAGTACATACAACCACAGAGATTTTGTCATAAAGTTCAACATGTATTTATGCTTTGTTGTTCTATACTTGCAGTTATTGTATCCAACAATAAAGTTAGACATCACATAGTCAACATCTTCTTTCAGGATTGATTTGAACATGCTCAACAGCTGCCGCTTGATTGTGGCATGTATCTTCTCTCCCTAATGACATAATGTAGAATACCACATTATGTGACAATCTCAACAAAAAAAGACTGATAATGTAAGAAGAACCAATCAACAAACACCTTTTCATCCATAACAACCATCTCAACTTTATTGATTTCAACAAGATTAATGTATCCCGGCACTTCCCACAATCGAATGATCCAAACCTTTATCCTCCTATCAGTTTTGTGATCAACATTGATTGGATCAACAAAATCAATTCTGGATGCCATTGTTCTTCACCTAGCAAAAAAAAATTCCAAAAAAAAAGAGTTTAGCGAATAAATGACAGGAACATGAGTGGGAACTGAAGAAAAAAAGTTCAGAGGTTAGATAATAGATGACTTAAGATAAAAAATATTATCAGCTAATCACTATAAAAATAATTTTAGATTTATGTGTGTGAATTTTATGTGTGAGTAAAATTTTGTGTGTGAATTTTATGTCTTGGATGTAGCCACAGGATGTCTCTTAGTCCAATGTTAAGCATAGATTTATCATTACAAAGCCATATAGTTCAATCTAGAATACTATTAAAGTTTTAAATGACCAAGTTTGAGGTTGATTTATAAAACAATTACCCATTTTAGTTTGAGGTTGATTTATGTAAAAGTACTTATCCATTCCAAACATAAATTAAAATAACTATCCATTTTGGTTGAAATTATCCTTATACTCTTATACCCTTGCACCCTTTAAAATATTACAGTGTTACATTATCATAATGCAGTATTTCTTTATAATAAGGTAGTATTATATTATATTAATGTAGTATTCATTTATAATAATATAGTATTGCTTTACTGTATTATATCAGTGTAGCATGCATTTACAATAAGGTAGTATTATATTATATTAGTGTAGTATTCCTTTATAATAATATAATATTAATTTATTGTATTATATTAATATTATATTCTTTACAATAAGGTGGTATTATATTATCATAGTGTAGTATTTTTTTATCGTAATATTACTTTAGAACAATGCAGTGTTGCTTTATAATAGTGTAGTATAACTTTATAATAATATAGTATTACTTTATAATAGTGTAGTGTTGCTTTTATTATAGTACCGTATTATTTTATAATAGTATAATGTTACTTTATAATAGTATAGTATTATTTTATAACTGTAAGGATAATTATGTTATTTTATTCTATTTGAATAATTACTTTAAATATTTTTATTAATTTTTTAAATATCATATCGATATGGAATGCATTCTGCACGTAACAAGTTTGTAGCTACGCATGAAGATATTTTTAGGTGGCACCTAACATGAGGATTCTTGAGAAGATACCACATGTTTGGTGCCGGCATTAAGGTACATTAAGTCCTCCATCAACTTGGTCTTGTAAGTGAAGTTGGACACGGAGAGGCGTTCAACATTTGAATTAAAACAGCATCAGTCATCCTCGGGTACATCAACACCATGGTAACAACATGTACTGCACCCAATCTCAAGGGAAAGGTCAAGTGAATTTTTCAATAAAACTTTGTGGTTTATAACATGGTCATAACAAACTGATATTTGCCATACACTGGCCATGGTCGAATCTATGATAGAAGTGACACATTATGCTGTCATAATCACAATTCTCTGGCTGGTTTTTTATATGTTTGTCCCTTTACAACTGCTACTATTGAAAGCCAGGATGCTGTGTTGACTTTGTGAGTATCTTACATAAATATTTTATTCTGTCATAATATCGTAGAAATACAAATGCTGAAAGTTATAATGCTTTTCGGTGTTGTTATGAATCTTATGATGGATCTTGATTAAACCATGATACGTAGGTCCATCATATTTGGTGAAATGAAGTAAATTAAACAAAAACAAAAATCTTCTGTGAGTTTTATCCTAGAAAGTACCACCATCATTGGGACATCAAAAAGCACCAGAGGGAGAAAATACAGGCAAGGAAACAGAAATGCTAGCTTTTCTGATGGTGGGGAGTACATTAATCATGCATTTCCGATCATTTAAAAAGCTGCAGGATTAGGGGTTTAATCATTGGAGAAAAGCTAGGGACATGATGGGGACTCCATTTGGCGATGCAGAGGCTGGTAGGGGAACACACAAAGCTGTGCTGATGGTACTGGTCGTTGAAGTGGATCCAAACGGACCGCGTGAAAAGGCTTCCTCCACCATCGCATCCCAATGTTCCGTCCGGTCCTAGTTCATGATGTGATTGCTGCCGAACGGACCTCACGTGACAAGGCCTCCACCTTCTAAAGGCAGACACCAAAATTTAGAAGGCTTCACAGCTTTATTCTTATAATGGCCTAAACGATATTTGAACATCTGGTTACCATAGATGCACTCGAAGAAAGATACTGAGGGGCAACTAGATTCTGGATCTGATATAAAGAATTTTGATATGTTTAATGAACCACCATTGGGGTTCAAATCCTAGATCTCTCTGAAAGGCAATGGACTGGCACCTAGGAGGGAGATGCCAAGATGCCTACTCAGGGAGTATATATACTTACATATGATGATCAAATTGAGTAATAAAACATTAATCCAAATGAAAATGGATTCAAGCTACAGTACTTAAGTTAAATTTAATTATATAATAATAAATAGCACTTATAGGTTGCTCGAGGTGCCAACTTATGCTGTTGATAAAGCTATTGGCTTTAATACCAGTGACATGGATTTGCCCACCTTTGGCCGAATTTCTTCCTATCTTAGTTTTATTTTGTTGTTAATTCAAGCAAAAAGAGATAACTAGCAAGGTGCTCTAACATGCATTTGTCATCCATCGCATTTGAAAACCTATCAAACGGTAGTTGTGATTGATAAAACTCAAGCTTCATTGCAATTATTTAATTATAAACAAGGCAACAATTATGAGACCAAGCTCACCATAATGGTATCACTTACTCAGAGATATCCTAATATGGATGCACTGCTCTCAGGGACATTTCTTGCATGTCTTGGAAACCTTAAGATTCAAGCAGTTCTGTTGACATCATTTATTGTCTAAGATTTCAATTTCGTGAGTCCTTCCAAAGTAATTACATGTCAACAGTCCATTCAACATATACTGATGCACTGGACCCGCGATACCAGATTGTAGGAGCGGTGCACCGGGTCATGCAATTCTCAGGCCCATCAGGAGGAGATCAGGTACCGCCGGGATACGGATCGTGACCGTAAAACGAACATCCTTCCTACGATTATATACGGTTCGTGGGTACAACGTACCGCATCGAGTCAGGTACTGTTATCGCTACTCGAGGTGCCGGCTTCTTGACGGGTCCGGGCAGGATGGCCCGGGCAGTGGGCAGATCTCAGCGGAATGGAGTACACCGGGGACCACCGGCTCTTCCCGCCCACCTTGTGACGGGTGCACTCCAAGGCTGATCTGGACCGTCCATCACACGCCTCCGCCGTCCCGCCTCGGTCCTGCTGGGCAAAGTTACATGGGTCCGGTTGGTTATCCATGCGTGAGATTCTGGTGTGCGAGATCTTCCGAAGGTCCATCTAATGGACGGTTGGGGATCACTTATCATAAATACATTTAATTCTTAGCCTGGCATAAAGAAGTCAATTGGATAATGGCTGAGGCCAACTTTTAAAAAGCTGGACAAATGGATGGCCTTGTCCCTGAATAAAATCGTAGCAATCTGGATGATTACTCGAACCACACCAGGGTTGGGTCCAATGCCGGTGCCCATGAACAAATCATGAAGTTGTGTATTTATTTGAATGGTCTAAATTGCTGTAGTATGGTTGTGTTGAATTCTTGTCCAAATTGATGCAGTGTGCTTGTGTTGAACAATCTCCTATGATGCTACAAGACTGAAATGTGTGGAATTGATGAAATTTCAAGCACCAAAATACCACCAAAGATTTTCTTTTTTAAAAAAATACCAAAGGTTTGGTAATCCAAGTTCCAAAATGTATATTCCATATTGGATAAGGCCTTTTTGGGCATAGGAATACTACCACCACTACAACTACCATCCTCATCTGTTAGAAGTTGTCTTCTATTAAATCCAAATTTTTCTTCTTCTTTTTTTTTCTAGATGAGAAGATTCAATAGACAAGAACAAGTTGCTTGAGTAGAAGCAATGGCAAGTCTTACAGCATGCAGAAGTTTGAATTATCCAAACCCGGTCAAAAATTTTGATTTACTGTAGCTCCTTTCATATGAAAGTCAAAACTTTTATTATGTTTATTTGTTTACTTTGACTTCGAAAAGTTTCGAATTAAGTAGAGATTTTTAGAATTTTGTCCTTAAAAGCCCATTTAATTCAAAATTTTCCAATATTTTGTGACCGTTTGAGGGCCATTCCTAGAGTTCCAAACACTTCGAAGTGAAAAGTTCCATGGCAACTTTCTAGGTTCCATCTTTTGTCGAAATACTATTTCACAAATGCCATTTATTTATCGAGTGGATGTGATGAAAAGTGCCTTTGTAAATCATATGGATATTTTAATTAGAGGATCCATCTCTTCATCTACATACTTGATTCCTTTTTTTGGAGAAAGTCTGAATCATTCTCCCTCTCTATCTTTATCTATCATGGTATTCTTCTCTTTCTCCACTTGATATTTTTATAAAAGACTAGAGGTTGCTGATTCGGCATTCATTGTTTTATGCATGTGAATGCTAGCAGGCAAGGTTATATCTCAAAAGTGGCCGAACACAAGACCTCTATGCAGCACGAGGAACTCAGACTACTTTAAGGAGAGCAAATAGACATAACTCCGTGACCAAGATCTCTTCTAAACCTTAAATTCTATTTACTTATTGACCTGAATTTATTTATTTACTTCCATCTTTGTGTATCATCTAATAAATTCTATATTGATGTAGATATTTTATATTTTTTTATATCTTTCTATCATCACCTTCATCATGAAAATGTTATAGCTGTGTTGTAGCTAGCGATATCAATTTAAGTGGGCATAACCATGCAAGTTTCATTGAATTGCACTAAATCCACCAGTCTAGTGCAAGCATATGTGACCTGCACTTGGGTCTACTAGAACGATTTATTGCCTCCTATCATCTTATTTTTTAGTCCTTTATGCATATGTGTGATTAAACGCAAATCACCACCCCACTCCCTACCCCTCAAGCTGGATTACCCCTCATGCCCAAATAATGAACGTATGAAACAACGGCTTTGCTCTCTCTCTCCCCAACCCTCCTGCTGCTCCTCATTTTTCCGCTTATCAACATGATCACCGGAGCTTCTTTCTTGAGTCGAGATGTTCCTTCCTGGAGATCGAGGCAACTCATCGAAAACTTGCTCAATTATTAACAGATTTGACAACCATACGTACCATTTTAAACTAAAGGATGAATATCCTATTTAAGGTGATAATTTTTGACATGGTATGTGAATTCAATAGGGACACGATAAAAAAAATCCAATCCTGAAGTGAGCTCATGTTGTCCGGATCGAAAACAGATCGATGCGATCGTAATCCACAAAATTCGTACCATTCGCAGATTGATTTGTAAATTCAAAATAAATTCATATAATTTATTAATATTTTTATAAATTTATTAAAAAATATTATTTCGATCAAACCCATAACAACCTAAACCCTAACAATATCTAATTATTCTAATCTAACAAAAAAATTTATTTAATTTATATATACTGATATGTTTTTACAGTTTAGTTGAATCTAAAAAAAAATTAAATTTATTTTTTTAATTTTATATCAATTTTATTAACCACGTCATAAAAATATTATATTCGTATTGATCGACACAACCCATTTAATAATCAAATTATACAAATGAACCATTTAATAAGTGGTCCGTACATGAATTATAAATTTCAACTCATTTAATAATCGTATCATGTTCATGTTTAGATTATATGAATTGTGTCGTAAATGAATCGATCCATTTACAACCCACCAATATAAATTGCCACCCCTAATCCTGTCTTTATACATTTCCTTATGGGGACATGAATTATGAACGTGATCTCTTTTGTTTGGCAAACATCCTTACAACCTGGATGCTTAGAAGGTAGAAGGAAGAGTTTCATGGCTGCATCAAGGTTTACTAAGAAAAGAATAAAAAAACAGAGCAAGCTTGACGGGCAAGTCGATATCCATCACATAGGAAGCTTATAGGATCCTCAACTTATGCTATTAATTTTGACTAATTTCAATGGTGCTTAGGGATAGAGGCATATTTGGTTGAGAGAATTTAGAGCACTGAAATGAAAATAAATTAACATGCTATTATTCCAGCTTATTTGTTATGAAGAGTCGTATTTCTATTTCGATTTCAGAGGAGGATAGAAATATCCTAATCCCTTAAAATTCAAGCTCTACTCTTTTTAGTATTCAAAGTTTATTTCAATTTCGATTTTGATTACGAATCAAATGCGTTGGAAAAATGACCATTCCGATTTTCGTTCCAATTCATTCCAACTCCAACTCCAACTCCGATCGCAAATCAAACACTATTTATATATAATCAATTTTAGTTAATGGTTAACTAACTGCCTCAATTATGAAAATTCCACCCTAGCAACTCTAAGTTTAAGCCACTGGCCCTATACCTTTTCTAAATGATGCTTTAGTTGAATATAGTTTTGTGGAGGTGTTGCCCCTCCATTCTCCTATCTCTCCATACACATAATTAAAAATAATAATCTTTACAACTAATTGTATATATTCTCTGGTTAGATCCAAGTATGATGTATTTTTATTTATTGGCAAAATTTAGGTACTCTTTTGTGAATCTGTGAGATAATTTTAAATTTTTTTGAAAAATATAAGAATAAAATGATCAACCTATTGATATTTACTGTAACAACATCCACTTCCACATTAGCTCTTGGGGTCATCACATGTGTGTGACATAAGTCTAAGCTTTTTAAGATATTCCAGAATCACAAACCATGAACCTAATTAAGCTCATGTACATCAATCATACCAAAACAAAGCTCATATACATGTACAAGTAATCAAAGTGGGACATGCTTATGGATTTATGATTTATTTAAAACATACGGCCCACGTGTCTTGAATGTGGTTGTTTAGTATCGTGATCTGCTTGCTTACCTACGTGTTTCCCTTAAAATTATGTCTATCTATTAAACAGAGACCTCTTATGGATCCACTCGGCCACCGGCAACGCATGGCAGACACCCAAGCTCTCACAATCTAAAATCCTCCACATTGGCGTCTTTTGGCTGTGATTGCCAGCTTGACGGGAAGTTCTCCAAGTCCCATCCAACCAGCTATTAATTTTCAGTCCTCCGATTTGACTGCTGCCATTATACGCAGCGGCAAAGATAATTGTGTCCAGCAATTTCAGAGAGTTTTCTATCGCCAACCAATCGACTGCTGCCACCATGTTCCTGAGATTGGGGCTTGGATTTTGAAATGATGCCCATTATAACAATATTAAAACTATACAACGATAGAATATTTTACGTCTTGACATATTTTACCTTATCTTTATTTTATTTATTGTTAAACTTGAAAATTTTACATGTAATAGATTTTAAAGACCGTATCAATGTCTTTTTTGATTATCTAAATAAATAAAGAGGGAGATAGAGCCCACTTTATGCATGTGAACTTAATTAAAAAAAAATTAGCAAGAATGAAGCTTATTATCTTGATAGTCATTATTTTTCATAAGATTCGGCCATCGCATGCAAATATCATAAATCGATACATATAAAATAAAAAAATTGATCTATTTTTTTTTTAATATATATCTTTATGTATTTTTTTTTTAAATCTATTCAAATTAAGAACATAAAAAGATGTGGATCCTAAAGTTATAATAGTGCATCCATCAAATATTTTTTATTATATTATTTTTTACTAAAAAAATATTTTTTATTTTGAATAAGCTACGAAATAAATGTGCCAGATCCTATCACACGTGGTGAACATTCAATTAATGAATATTATTTAATAATTATCTTGTTATGTATCCATCATATTAAAGAATAGCATTTGCTATAATTAATGTGATTGGATAAAAGTAAATTTTAAGATCTAAAATTTTTCGTCGGTTTAAAAAATATAATTCTTCCTTCAAGATGAATAAATTCAAACAATTATCTTACTTACGGTATGTCGGATAAAATAAATGTGCATTACATGTTATTTATAGGCATAAAATGCATGCAGAAATGGATATATGTCCTTGTAAAGATATGTTAATAATTTTAAATGCTAAACAACTCAACCAAACGTGGTACATAGGAAATCACGGCAGTATTTATATTGTACCTGTAGATGATGATTTTAGGGTCATCGTACTCTACTTGCAACTTAAAAAGAACAACTTCTCCAAATTAAGGCAATCACAAGTAAATCTATTCAGCATATATGACCTACCACAACGATCACTACAATTTAAGCTTTCCTGCTGATCTAATTAAAACGGCATCTTTATCAATTTGAGGAAATAATTTCCCGTCCTGGTAACAGGGACCCAAGTACACCCGTCCGCAGCTTTCTGTTACATATCATAAGTGACGGCGTCATGACGGAAAAACGGCGTTGTCGCAGCAAAAGCAGTCGAACGGACGGTTGGGATCTGACGCCTGAACCAATAAATGCCCGGAAAATGACGTGTCGGGCCCCCAATTAAAAGAGTCTGTCGGCTTTTTTTCTATCGACGAGGGCTTGGTCCCCCACCCCCACGAACCCCACGGACGGTTACCCGGAGGGAAAAACAAAAAAACAAAAAAAAATGTACGGTGTGTTTCTTCCCACCATACGGATACCACCGTATGAAGACAGTGACAGCGTACGGTCGGCATACGGACCTCTTTGTCCCCGTCCTCCAAAAACGCCGTTCTTTTAGATCTTCTAATTTCTTAGCACCTTTCCCTGTTCTCGTTTACTGTATTCGTTTACTCTCTCTTCTCTCTTACCTTGTCGTCCTCCTCACTTTTTTCCTCTGTATGGTTAGGCAATGATCAGTTGACGTCCGGTGTGCTTACCTTGTTTACGTTATTATCGGTACATAAATTGTCACGCCAGTTTTGGTATGGAAGAGGAATTTCACGTTGTTATTAATATGTATCATGAGAGAGAGCTTGGATTGTTTCAACCTCGAGGTTCAGTAATTAGGAATAAATATTGGATTTTCACGAGCTAGGTCTGTTTATGGTTGGCCATTTTGGAAGAATATAACTATCTTATAAGTTGCAGCACAGATTGGGTTGAGAGGCGAGAATAGACGCTAATATTATGGTAGCAAATTGCTCATAATATTTTTTATTATATACTTTAAATTTTTTCTTGCTGCATTATATTAAAATATCTTTATCAATAAATATTTTTTATTAAGATACTTTATTATAAGTACCGTTATAAATTTGTATTTTACATTATATTATTTAAAGTGATGGAAACTAAAATTGCTATTATAGTATTTAACTAATATATTTATAATAATATTTAATTATTAATTTAAAAAATTATTGTTAATTTAAATTATTAATTTTCATACGGAACTTGATTGGGTCACATTGATCCCGTTGAATATGTTATAATACACATATATTTTTCTACATTATTGTATCAAAATCATTGGTTTGAACGGATTTGTATCAAAATATTAAGAATAAAAATTAAGATAAAATATAATATATGAATATTAAATTTTTTGATCAAAAATCATTATTAAAGAGTTTGTGAAAAATTATATATGAATATGGAGATGCACAGAAGTTAATTTTTAAATATTTTAGCACCAAAACCTTGAATATGAAGAATTAAATAAATTAAGTTTATTTTTGTTTTGTGAAAAATAAAGGGATTTAAAAAGATTAAAATCTAAAAAATCAAATTTGATGGTGTAATATACTTCAGAATTAGAGGTGAATGGTTTGTAAAATGCTTGATATTGAAGTTGCAAAACAAGCAATCATATTGGATTCTACCTCACCATCCTTTGAAACTATTTTGGGATATAAGGTACATACAATATTGATCGTAGCGGCATATAAATGCATATGATAGATCTTAGAGTCATCAAACTAAATAATTTTATGTCTATATTCTGTATATGATCTTTGCTACTATTTTCTCAAACTTATAGATATAATTGGAGTTATTTTGTCAGAATAAGTTACTTATAAGTTGAAAACCTTTTTCCATCAATGTGGAGTTGGATTAAGCTATTACAAAATAACTAATACCACACCAGCTAATATTTGTTAACAAATTATGAGTATTTGATTTAGAATATGCTTTTCATCCGCATAAAGATAGAATTTTATTTTATAGTCTTACAAATACTCTTCACTCAAGGTCATGGAATTCAATATTAGATTAAATGCATATATTGTGCATCATTCAACTTTGAAACATGTGAACATAGCCAAAAATGTGAGCAATGGAAAACAAGAATGCTAATGATTCAAAATAGGTATAATTAAGGGTTAGATAATTATTTCAATGCATACACAAATTTAAAATAGATTGATGTAATAATTTACAATGCCTCCACTGTAGTATTTCATACCCAATTTTCCTCCTAAATTATGCAAGGAGATGCTGGAAAAAAAATATAATCTCATAGTAAATTTTTTTCTAGATTTATCTTCCTAAAGACCTTATCTTGAAGAATCATGTATATGCTTGTTAATATCAAAATATGTATCCATGATTCAACCTATGTGAACAAAGCCATGCATTTTTCACTCTCCACAAATTTGATAATATTGTGCCATATTTAATTCATTCAAAGACTACTCTCTATTTAAAGAAGACAAATTAGAAAAGTGCATGAATCATCAAAATGCTGATGGGTTCATCAAGCCACATAAAAGCATACAAAAATTCTCCAATCATATAAAGGACCACATGCTACTCTTCTACCATTTGCATGCACCGGACATGATTGGCAATGATGTGCCTACATGTATATTTAAGCATATATACATATATTGTGTGCGTATGTATATACTTTAGAAAATATCTTGGAACATGATATCCTAAAAATTAACATTTTTATAGTATTTTCAAGATGTAAAAAAGTTATATCTCCACTTGACTATATTCGATATTATTACTTCTAGTGGGTCTTTTTTTTTTTAAAAAATGATACATACATGTAAAAAAAAATCATATGCTAATTGACTATAGTTCTTTCACAAATCTGTTTCTATGATCAGGTCAGAAATTTCATGATGAGCCCTACATAGATGGATTTGAATTTATTTATAGCCTTTCATTTGGCAACATGATAATAAAAGAATGTTTTTGAGCGAGATCCACCGCTTTTAACTTAAAAGAGTATTTTGATGGAATAAATGTAGAAATATTTTGATAAAGCCAGAAAGGGGATAGAATCATTAGTACATTATGTTGAAGGCTGTAAATTTGGTTTCGTGGGGTTCCATCCATTATAGAATACTAGTTGCAATCAAGAAATTTATATTTACACGTGAAATGGTCGTTGGTTGTTTAAGACAAGCATTTCTTCCTTGCAACGAAGAAGGATTTCCATTTTTATAACTTAGAAACCATATAGTTCTATAAATGGTAAGAGTTGCACTTCCAAAGACTGCGCATCTCTTGTTTAGAAAAGCGCAGTTCTTAGTGGAGAAGGGAATTCTACATGCAATATTGGTTCCCGTACGAGTACGTGAAAGTAGCCATTTGTTAGGCGATGGATGGTCTGGATAGCTAACCAGTTACAAATCTGATTTACGGTACTAATCAACAGTTTTCTTTTTATGGATAAATAAATATGGCCTTCAAGCCCTTTCTCACCCCATTCCACGGGACAAAAACATTTCTTTTCTATGGCTCGGTTCCCTTGGAGCCGCTTATCACCGTTGATGGTGACGGTGGCGACGTCCCAGAGGTGGAGGCACGGGTCCACATCTATGCATCTCATGGTGTCTTCCTCAAGGACAGGGCTGTTGGACGCGCTCTACATAATTGTAATCTCCGTTGGCTGAAATATAATGGGATGAATGGGCGTAATAATTCATAAATTTATCGACCGCCGTTTCCAAAAGGCAAAACTCGTTCTTATCCTCACCGGTGGTGACCATATTCCCCGTCTCTTTTCTGATCCCTCTTGTTCTAACCTTTTTATACGGCTCTCAGAGGTTGCTTTCGGGAGCGGCTCTTTCCGGTAGTAAAACCGCAGTGAGAAAAAGGGGAGGCGCAGTGGGACAGACGAGGAGCTTCCTTCTCTGTATAGTGCTCTGTAGCTCCACTTAGCGGCCATTTCCTACGCTGGGAATACCACGTTTGCTTGCGAGGCGGTTTCCCCATCCCAGAGACGGGTTTTCTCCAGAGCGAACTTTGGTTTCTCGGCCCACTCCTCTGTCGCTAGGGTTTAGATCACTCCCAGCAGCTGTTCTGGTGTTTCATCTCCCGATTCCGAGGAAATAAGGTCCGTGAGTCGCTGGAATTTCGAGTTTTTGGGGAATTTGGGGAATTGACGCTCGATTTGGGGGAATCTGCTTGGTCTCGAGGCGATCCATGGAGCCGACGCGAAGCTCCGGCGACGGATCTGGGAATTCCGGCACCTATACGCCGGAAATCGCGGAATCCCTCCGGTTCGAGGAGGAGATCCAGAGCTTGATGAGGGAAAACACGGTGCACCCCAGCCTCGAGCCCTCGCCGGCTGGCGGCGGCAGCTCCTTCACGGCCCTTCTCGGCCTCCCGGCCAACCAGGCCGTGGAGCTCCTGCACGACTCGGAGTCAGGAGACTCGCCCGCCGCCGCCGCCGCCTCCTCCGGCGGTGGCGACATGTGGCGATTCGGGCTCAGGGATCCCAAAGCCCCGACCTTCCATCCGGCTGCTCCCGACCTTCCCTCCAACGCCGCCCTCGTGGAGCGGGCAGCAAGGTTCTCCATCTTCGCCGCCGCCGAGGAGTCGCCGGATGTGGCCTCCGTCCCGTCCCACTCCGGCGACCACTCCCCGAAGCCCAAGGCCGAGCCCCCGGACACCGAATCCCAGCCGATCTGCCCAATCCCCGTTGAGCGGCAGCAGCGGCCGGCGAAGAGGAAAGAGGCGGAGAAGGGCAACAAGGTAACGAAGCGCTTATTAGGATTTCCGTTTCTGGTAATTGGGGTTTTGAGCTGAGGAGACGGGCGCAATATTTTCATTTCTGGAATTTCTCAGGTAAAAGGGCCCGCGAAGAAGAGCAGGGCAGCGGAGGAAGGGAGCGCGAAGGTCGCGGAGGAGAGTACCGGCGGTGATAAGCTCCCCTACGTGCACGTCCGAGCTCGTCGAGGTCAAGCTACGGATAGTCACAGCCTCGCGGAGAGAGTAATCCCCTTAATTAGCGGATATTCCTTAGTTAATTAAACTATCTCCCCGTAATTATTTTAAAATAAAGTACTAATTTTTAATTAAATTATCTTTTTCAGGCGCGAAGGGAAAAGATAAATGCACGGATGAAGCTCCTCCAAGAACTGGTCCCCGGCTGCAGCAAGGTTAGTTTCTCTCTTTCCTCTGTGTTTGATATAAATACTCCCGTTATCAAATAACCTTCGTCTTAAAAATTACGGACAGGCATAGGTACAGCGCCGTAGAAGTAGATTATGAAAAGATGGAAGTGTAATTGTAAATCATTTCGTATTGCTTAAAGTTCCTTTTTGTTAAAGTTTTTTGAAGATAAAATATCATCAATATTTTTCTTAACCAACCTGCTCATGTTCTCATGATGTTGCTAGGTTAATTTTTTTCCGAGCAACATTTATGTATGAAATGAACAGAAATACTTACCCACTTGTAAGATAGGTAAGTTAGTTTTTCATCAACTTGGTAAAGTGATCCTATTTTCTACTCCTAAAATGCTCTTCTTCATGTTGATACACTAATAAAATCTAATCTCACATTTTGCTAGTTTTGTTTTTTCCCCCTCTTGTTCATGTTTAATTAAATGTATTTTTTGACTGTTTTGTCATGTACTTGTCTTGTCTGATCCTCCAATTTTATATAGGTCAAAGGTTTAGTTTAGTATGAGAAAATTGGACTTCAATTATAACAATGTAGTACTTCATAAAAAAAAAAGTTAAAAAATAGTAAATAATAAATATGTGAATTGGGTCTCGAAGTATAAAGAATATTATGAGAAAGATGGATAGATTTTAGTAATTTATTTAAAAATCATAATGCAAAAGAATATGATATTTTGTTTCAGAGCTACTCTTTAATATATAAAAAAAATGGATAAATTATTTTGCCATCTAAGTATTATCCGAATAATATTTATTCAGAAAAGATAGATCGTAGGTTTTATACTCTCCAAAGAACCAGTTCTAAAGGTATCTAAAAAGATATGATTTGGTCGGTCCTGAAAAGGGTGGTGTGGTAAAAATTATTTCTTATACATGAACTTTAGGACTTCTTTCAAATTTCGTTTATCTTTTTAATAATTAGATGATCCCGGTCGTCTATCTTGGAAGATGTTCTGGATGGAGGATCAGGATGGATTAGCTTAGCTATGCTTTCAAGCTTTTCATATATTTGTTGTGGATTGTGGCTCGTTTGTGCGGTCGGTGGTTGGACGGTCGGGATCAAATGAAGCCACGTGAGTGGTGCATGCTGTTGGCCTACCGAACGAACGGTTGGCTTGGATCGCAAGCTATGGTGTCGGGTCTTCGATTGGAATCAGCTGGAAATCAAAAGCAAGCAAAGACGATAGTGTTATTTGGGAGCTTGTTTCTGGGCTGTCAAGAAAAGTCGCCCTTTTGTCGACGGAGGTGACAGATACAGCTTCTCGCTGCCAATCATTATAAAAATGAATTTTGCACATCACCCCCCAGGAGCTGATCAATTTTTTTAAAAAAATAATAGTCTATTGTATTTATATAAATTTTGTATATCAAGTCAACCTTCTTCTCTGAGATGCTTTTGGGCGATGGTACCGACACTTCTGTTATTAGTTATGGGGTGTCGCGCTCCCAATGTGGTAAACCTGATAAGAAACAAGTTGAACTTGTGCTGCGAGCATGAAATGAAATCATCAATAAGCGGTGCTAGAGGCTTGTCGAATTATCTGATTTTTGGTGGAACTTGTCTGACATTTAATTAAATAGATACTTTTCATATTTTATTAGTCATTGCTTGTAAGTTAATTCGTGATTTTGTGGTTGTTTATTAATTAATAATAGTTTAATTCATTAACAGCTTGTGCTAGGTTCGAATTTACTTGAGCTGTGGTCAAGCTCATTTTAATTAACATCGGTCCAGATTGAGAGCGGGTTGTTGAGCTTTGCAAGATTGCGTGCATCTAATAATGGACTCTTAGTTTCGTCTTTCTTTTCTTCAGCAAATTACGCTTTGTAGTTATCTGAAACTTATTTGAATGTGATCTGCCGTGAGATCATAGAGAAAGTGATGATCGCCTTTCCAATTTATGATGCAGATATCGGGTACGGCCCTAGTGCTGGATGAAATCATCAACCATGTACAGTCCCTCCAACGGCAGGTCGAGGTACGTTATTTACGGCCACACCAACGCCCCCAACATCTCTGCCTTCCAAATTATCACCACAACGAATTTATCAAAAAGGCCACCCGCTCCGAGCTTCATTGAATTTACCAAAAGCCCTAATTGCATGGGCGAATTCGCGCAGTTATTAATTTTGTCGTCCTTTCTTGTTTTTTTTTTCTTTATCTTTTGTTTGTTAAATAATGAATCATTTATTGTATTATTAATTTATTATTAATAACTGTCTCTCTCTCTTTTGGATTTCAGTTGTTGTCGATGAGGCTTGCAGCGGTGAACCCCAGGATCGACTTTAGCGGCCTCGACAACTTCTTATCGGCGGAGGTAACGCCTCGATCGACATTGTCTCTGCGCCCTATCCCTCTAGGCTTCTCTTTCTCTGAAACTCAAGCCACAATCTTAAAATAATAAACATCATCATTCACCAGTTCTGGCAAACAACAACAATTACTACAGTACCAATAATGGTGGGGTACTTCGCGGGGCACCTTTAATTCCATTTAATTAGGAATGCCGATGGGCGCCGCTGTTACTTGCCGGATCGGATCGAATCTCCTTCTTCCCTTTCCGCAGACAGCTCCGCCATTTCGCTACTAAATAACAACTCGCTCCAGCAGAACGTTTGAGGCAACTAGGTCCGTAGTGTCTTGCCATTTAAGGAATCGGTTCATGAAATCCGAAACCCGAACAGCTAGCGTACGTAAAATAATGTATCCGATGGCCGCTTTCACGCAACTTTCCCCTGTTATCCCGCAGTTTTTTCCGTTATCCTGGCGGATATTGCTATTCCAAATTCGTTCCCATTGGAATCCACGGGAGTTTGCTTTCTTTTCATTTTTGTTTCCCACAAAGAAAAAAATTACATCAGGTGTTTTGGTTGTTGGGACACAGTGTGGACGGGTCATGGTGGGCAACGGACGGGGCGGGGTTGGGATGGAGCAGTCGGCGTGGATGGATGCGGCGGCGGTAAACGGGGGTCGACGACAGCAGCAGCAGCAGCAGATCTGGCATCTCGATTTGGTGCACCCGCATCAGACGCCGTCGGTGTGGGAAAGGGAGGATGCGTCGCACCTCTTCATCAACCCCAATCCGGGAACCTCGCTTTCGGCTACGACCCGCCAGTTCCGGTAGGCCTTATCATCATTCTTCCCCCACTTAAAAAGAAGTAATTAGATCGGCTCGACTTTCTTAATTATGCTATATTGTTCGAGTCCAACATCCATTAAAGTGGACCACCGAGTATTAAGAAAGCAGAAAGTCATTTAATGACATTTTTAATTTCTTTTCGTGGCAAGGACTTTTTCGAGTCTTGAATATAGTAGAAACGGGGAAGTGGCACGTAAACCGGGAACTCTATAGAAATTATTCAGAAGGAACAGGATTTGGGCAACTGGAGATCCGCTGGCTTACGAATCCTCAGTGCACCGGTCCCGATAGGTTGGCCTTTCCTTTCCCTGTCGGGCCCGAAGCTATTAATGATTGGTTGGAACAGTGAGGCTGTCGCATTTACTTGCCCTTCAAAGCTCCACCCGCTTCAAATCTCCTCCGAGTGGTCCTTCCCGCCATCTCTTGTACAACTGTCTTTTGTTGCCGAGTATAACTCCATTTCTTTGCCCCTTGAGGTGTTATTTTCATGTTCCAAGCTCTTATTGCAAATAAGTCCTCAATTAACTGTTTCTAGTGCCATGCACTTTGCTCGTGTGGATCAACTCTCACTATCTGATTGGATGCTGCACTTATACATTGCTTAACTCAGGGCCAGCTGTTCTAACACTGAGGTTGGTGCAAACCAGCTCACATACGAGTCTGCTTACACTGTTGGAATCTAACTATGTAATTCACATTACTGCCGGTCCTGGGCCAGCTCTTTGGACCGTTGCTTTCACTTGACACACCATGAAAGTTGAGCTGGAATTTTACCTTGATTTTGCTGAGCTTATTATGTCTGTGTTAAGCTTCTTCAGCCCCTTCTAAGCACCTAAGGCCGTTGAGAACTTTAGCTTCTCCAGACCCTCTAGTATACTTTTAGGCTTGCTGTTGAGCGTTAGAGAAGTTAGGAAGTGGTTTCCAATACATGTTTGAGACGGTCCATGGGTGGTTGATAATTTCTGAATCCTGTAGCAGATTCACGTCTAATATTATCAGATAACATCTCAATTGAACGTCTTCACTCAACAATGCTTCTCTAGTTCCTCTCATCCATCGCTTTAGTGGCCAATGACAACCTTGTAGGAGAGAGAAGCTTAGCAACCTACAAACACATGCTCTCTTCTCATGTTAGATTCTTTTTTCACTTCACCTTGCCAAACTGAATTTGATCCCTTCATGTTGCAAAAATAGTCGGTCCTGAACTAGAAAGGCACCTACCACATGCGTAATATGTAAACCTAAAATAAGTATGATGGGTGATGGAAGTACCTTCAGCTCAAGTGATAGAGACAAACTTAGGAATTAAGATGACTAGTAGATAGCCACTTAAAAGAATATTTATAAGGCTTTTTTTTCTTTCTCTGTTCCGTCCAAAATTTCTGTACCACTGTTTCACATCGAACGCTGCTAAGAAAATGCTATTCAGCAGAATACTTGCCAAGCAAATAGCCTTTAGGTTACCCAGCTAAGACTCGTTTTTCACTCAATAACCAGAAAAAAGAAAACTCCTCTAATATGACTCAAATATGCAATCCCCGAGCTTGATGCATGGCTTTAGATACAGTAGAGGTGGTCCAGATCTCTACGGCCATAACAATGATTTCTGAGAAGGGGTTCAAGTCTTTGTTGCCCATGGTACATATTAACTTCAATACTTATCAAGTGTTTCTGCGATGAGATGGACCACCCAGAGTAATGCATGGATTCATAAAACGTAGTGTGGACCCAAACTATACAGGGACCAGAATTCAGAAATCCTGCTGCTGTAAGTTTGGCTGCATGATGCCTCTAGCGAATTATCACTGGTGGCTGTTTGCCTGAGTACTGGGGTCAATCTTCGCCCAATTTATCAATTATCTGTGGTCCCATGCCAGATATTACACCTGTCTGACCTTTTAATATAGAGTCGGCTATGTAATGAAATAGGAAGAAGACTTGGTAGCTTGCTTACTGACATTGGTTATATCCCTTAAGGTGTCTTTAACCATGTAACCAGTGATGTTATGAGACTGGTTATCTCAATCTGATTATTACCTCATGTCCTGTTACCATGCTGTCATAAAAATTATCTAATGATGCTTATATTTGGGAGTGTCTCTACAAGTTTCAATATCTGAATATGCATGCTTGCACTTCATACCATATAAAGAAATTTGTGCAGAGATATTTATAAGCATACAATTTCTTCTAATATATATATATGTTCAGCCGTTGCACTGCACAATTGGTCCAATTTGGGATATAAACACTGAAATGCTTGGCTGACTTGTTTCATCTTCTGTTTCTGTTGTTTCTGGAGCAGTATTGCTGCACTCCAACCAGTTAAAGACGGAACTCTGAAGTCGTGGTGGTGGTTGCCGCCATGTTACCAGTATGCTCATCTGATGTACATAGCGAAGATACTACTGTTAGGTTGAGTAGAGTTGAAGACAAGGGAGCTACCTCCACATTCTTCAGTTACCAGCTCTTTGCTCATTAATTGCACAATATGATAAAACTCTAATTTTACTATATTATATCCTTGTTAGTCTTATTTTTATGTCTCAAATGAACAGCAGATACACATGCACCCACAAGGCTGCAATTTAAACACAATTCTGACTCTCAAAAGAATACAAAACAAAGCGTCATGATCTTCAACAGAAGAAGTGTGCTTTCGCCATAAAGATATAATAGAATAAAGTAATTACTGGATGGTCTAGATCAGGAAACCAGCATCATGAGTTGCTAATTCTAAATTTCCAGTGGTTTAGAAAACGCGGATCATATATATATTTTTGTTCTTCATAAATTCATATAAACTATGGCATGTGAGATGATAACATACTATTATTAGTTATTACGTTGTTCATGGTGCTATCGTAGGAAATGTTTGTTCAAAGATGGGGAAAATATTAATACATTATGTGCTTTTAATCCAATTCAAACCGAAAAGACTTATTCAATAGACACTGTCGATTGCTTTGGTCCTAAAATTTGGGTTATTTTTTCAATAACATTGGTTATCAAGAAGAAGAGAAATTTTTCTGAGAACAATCTGTTCAGATAGCTTTTTGTCTGGTAGTTTCAGTTTATCCTCGACAATCTGTGTCGGTAATAGCTATTTACCTATTTCTTGTCTCACCAGTTGTATACCAGTAATTTGTCAGAATAAGATAGGAGTGCAATTGAATTGAGTGAGCAAGTGAATGCGTTTGTGTGGTGGAGAAGGCAAAACTAACGATCAAGCGGCTGCTAGCAAGCTTGGAGTACGAGGTCAAGGGTCACCACTGTTTCCACTGGTGGTCAACCGAGATGGGCGTGGGTGGTGCTGGTTTACGGCCTCGGCCAGATACAGTGAGGGGTGGACCCTGATGGTGTGGAGTAGCCCACCCTCTTGCTTTGCCAAGGCCATCGTCTTTGAGCATGTGGAATTGTGGAAGTAATGTCTTGTCAGAGTTTTTGGGTTACTGTTATTGATCGGCATTATTTACAAGGGAGCTCAGGTTAAGTAGAAATTGGAACATGAGTTCTAGCTCTTGGAGATATACAAGAAGAGAGAAATTTCTGGTTAAAACTATTCTACCATATATATTTTGGATGATTCAATAAAAAATCATCACGTCATCTATTGTTAGGAAAAGATGCACTGTTATATTCAAACTTGATTGAAAATTTTGAATGAAAAATTTCGGTATTAATTTTGTACATATGGTAGAATAGTTTTAATCATTAATTTTTCTAAGGCCTTAGGCTTATGGTAAAATATTGAGCAGGATGTAAAATAAATAAAATAAAATAAAATAAAATAAAATAAGAGGACCAGAACAGCATTCCAACGGAACAATTTGTTGAAGGTACGGAGGAGGAATCTCCTAGTATTTGTTAAGTGTTCACGCCAAAATGATGCATCTAGGAAGAAAAGTGTTCCGATTGTGATGCAGTTTCTAATTTGGTCATGATTGCCAGCCACTTGACGTGCTTATTGGTTGGGCGTGGCAATTGATGCTCAAGACATGTGAATGTTGCTAAATTCGTAAAAAACGGTACTTGTTCCGCGTACCTGGGCTTTCCACCGTATATGAGTCTATGATGTAAGAAGTGCAGTAACAAATCCCACAGCCATCCATCCATCCATCCAACCATCCATATCTCTCTATATATGTATATCCTTCTGCGCTGCCCAAAGGCTACGAATGCTCGTAAGGCGATCTCTCCGCTCTCTCTGTTCCAAAGCCAACGGTCTCTCCTCTCTCGCCCGCCAAACTAAGCCCCAACACCCGGCAGATTCAAATTTGAAATCCCTATGCCTCAACGGTCGATTGAAGGAGGCCCTGTTTGAAATGGCCGTTTTAGGAACCGAAGTAAATTTAGCTGCTACGATTCTCTCATCACGGAATCTCTGAACCAGAGGGCCCTCAGAGAAGGCCAGAGGGTCCACGCCCACATGATCAAGAGCCGCTACCTTCCTCCCGTCTATCTCGGCACGAGGCTTATGATCTTGTACGCGAAGTGCGACTCGTTGGAGGATGCTCGCAATGTACTCGATGGAATGCCTGAGAGGAATATAGTATCGTGGACTGCCATGATTTCAGGTTATTCTCAGAGAGGGTGCCACGCTGAGGCTTTGGAGCTATTTATTCGGATGTTGCAAACTGGTATCGTATATTGTTATGCAATTTCATGCACGTTTTTGATACAAAATTGTTTTTCCTTAATGTTTGCATTTGAGACTTATTCCTGGAGTGAACAAAGACTTTGAAAGATGCCCTGTGAGAATCCATCTTATCGGAAGTCCATTGTTTGTGTCATGATCGATTCAAATGTGCCCACCTGATTAGCTGCTTCAGCTTTAGGATCCATAGGATTCAATGAAGGACGGGATGTAGCAGACTCAGCACGGATGTCTTCTATACCCAGCCAAAACCCTTTTTTTACTGTAGCAGTATGACATAACGAGCTAACAAGTTCATCGAGTAATTTGGAACAAATTATGATCAAAACCATGCACTTAAATTGGACACCATAAAATGTGGAAAAGGATTTGAATGAGAACCTGAAATTGTTCAATCCAAATGACACATACATGTAAGAATATAATTACACATATGCTGCAGGCTATATAGATGAGCAGGTGTTGAAAATGGATGCTTTGCACATTTTTTCCCTTGTTATGGGTTCTTCAATGTAATATCTGCATTGCTTGCCTACTAGATAGGTGACTTCATGGTATTGCTGTGGGAAAGTTTCATGCATTATCTCAGTTTTGTTATGAAACTAAATGATTATGTCCCTGGATTTCTGTTTACATGGGAAAACAATCTAGGTTTGTAGGTATTATATGAGAACAGACAATGTTGAATTGCATTCCGGATGTTCAAATATCCCCTCCCCAAGCCCACAACCACATCCCACAACACCACCACACCCCCCACCACCCCCCCCCCCCCGCCCCTCCCGCAAAAATAAAAGTAATGAGTCTTTTTGGCCACATGCATGGCCGTGTAATATGAAAGCAAAAATTCTAGTTCTTTTGTTTCATTCTCTTGTAATTCCAATCAACTTCATGTTAGCTTTGTAGCATTACTCTGCTGCAGAGCAGTGGTGCATAAACCCAAAATGTTTCTTGAAGTCACGACTTTCTTTGTACAATATTCTCGTTCATTGAATCACTCATTCATGATGCATGTCCATTTGCGATAATCAGAATAGTTCATGTGGTTCTATTTCAAATTAACCATCTGGAATAACTTGACAGGTCTCCTGCCAAATGAATTCACTTTGGCTACTGTTCTTACTTCTTGTTCTGGTCCTCGTGGGTTTAAGCATGGCAGGCAAGTGCACTCCCTTGTAGTGAAAACAAACTTTGAATCTCATGTATTTGTTGGAAGTTCCCTTCTTGACATGTATGCGAAGGCCGATAAAATCCATGAAGCTCGAACAGTTTTTGACATGTTGCCTGAAGGGATGTTGTTCTTGTACTGCAATTATTTCTGGATATGCCCAGTTGGGCCTTGATGAGGAAGCCTTGGAACTATTTAGAAAGCTGTATGAAGAGGGAATGGAATGCAACTATGTTACCTTTGCTAGTCTTCTCACTGCATTGTCTGGGCTTTCTGCTCTTGATTATGGCAGGCAGGTGCATAGTCTAACAATCCGACGTGAATTACCATTTTATGTGGTTCTACAGAATTCTCTGATCAATATGTATTCCAAATGTGGGTGCCTGATATATGCAAGAAGAGTCTTTGACAGCATGCCTGAGAGGACTGTGATCAGCTGGAATGCAATGCTTGTGGGATTAGGGAAGCATGGTTTAGGGAGACAGGTTCTTCAACTTTTTAAGTCCATGCGTGAAGAACTGAAACCCGATGGTGTCACTTTTATGGCTGTTTGTCTGGCTGTAGCCATGGTGGATTGGTTGACGAGGGTTTAGATGTCTTTGATTATATGCTTAATGAGCAAGGCCTGAAGCCGGAACTTGGACATTATGGGTGTGTTGTTGACCTTCTTGGACGCGCTGGAAGAATAGAAAAGGTGCTTGACTTCATTAAAGATATGCCATTTGAGCCAACAGCAGCTATGTGGGGTTCGTTACTAGGTGCTTGTAGAGTTCATGCTAATGCTTCGGTTGGAGAATTTGTTGCTCAGAGGCTTCTTGAGATTGAGCCAGAAAATGCTGGAAACTATGTGATTCTCTCTAATATATATGCTGCGGCTGGAAGGTGGGAAGATGTGGTCAGGGTGAGAGAGTCGATGAAGGAGAAGACAGTGATGAAAGAGCCAGGAAGGAGTTGGATCAATCTCGATAGAATTATCCATACATTTCATTCTGGTGATCGTTCCCATCCTCAGAAGGAAGCAATAGATGCTAAGCTTAAGGAGCTATGTGTGAAGATCAAAGAGGCTGGTTATGTTCCTGATCTGAGCTGTGTATTGCATGATGTCGATGATGAGCAGAAGGAGCGTATGCTTCTTGGGCACAGCGAGAAATTGGCAATAACATTTGGACTTATGGGCACTTCTAGAGGTGGGATGATTCGGGTTACAAAGAATCTTCGTATTTGTGTTGATTGCCATAATTTTGCCAAGTTTGTGTCAAAGGTATATGGAAGAGATTTATCTCTGAGGGATAGCAACCGCTTCCATTTGATTGTAGGAGGGGTTTGCTCTTGTAGGGATTACTGGTGACTTCCATCTGATCGTAGGAGGGGTATGCTTTTGTGGGGATTACCGGCGAATGGTGAAGTCTCATGCAGCTCTGCCATCCCCTACCCAGTGGACCGGTGAATGCTACAACACATAGTGCATGTTAGCACTTAAATTAGCATAACTTATATCTCACCTGCTGATTCTTGAATAGCTGCAATTTAGAATTTTGGGTCCATAGAGAGTACCAACGAGGTGCTGCTTATGTGTAAAGATGGAAGAAATGGAATTCTTGCAGGAGAGAAATCGAATGACTGGAAATTCTATCTCATTATGGTTGGAAGCAATCTAGGCGAGCAGGAGTGATGGAGTCAATGCAGAATTTTAGGGGAAGATGGGATTGATATCAGTATGGAATATTCAGAGTAGTGGGCACTGCAATGTGTTTGGTTGCTGAGGATTCTATTTAGAATCACCTTTTAAGAGTCCGACATTTGCTTTTTGGAAGGATGAAAAAGAAAAGAAGTGATTGTTTCATTCATGAGTTGTAGATACACATGCATTAAAGAGAGAAAATAAGGAAGTGGAAAGGTGTCAATCTTAAGATCAACTAGCAATTCCAACGCGTGGATCGTCAAATGCTTTGAAAATTTATAATACATGGTGTAGAGAATACAACTATATGACGAGGAAAATCTTGTCTGGTGGTGTTTCAAGCCCAGTGGTGATTTAGGAGTCAGAATTGGCAGATTTTTGAGACAGGCCTATGTGATGAAGGCATTAGAAAGAGAAGTTTGTTTTTTCAGTTTCGGCCTTGTGATCATAGTAGCCATCCATGCAGAACCAATCAGCCGAAACAGCCATTAACCATGAGGATAATTGCAAATGTTGCTAGACCATCAATACAAGTGCAAGCATGAAGTCTCAAATCCTCATCTGTTCTATTCTATAATGTTGATGCTAGTGGGCTCAGTTTCTCCCCCAAATTTCAGTCATCCATCAGAACAAGTAAGTCTCTTATTATTAACAATATAAGAAAAGATTTCATCAACGGTTTTAAATGTTATTATAAATATATTCTTTAATTTCAGGGGCTGTTTGGGATGTCTTGATCTCATATCCGTGTATTATCTCATATAGGTAAGAAGGAATTCGAAAGCTTATGCAATCAGTTAGTCTACTGGCCTCCTAACACAGTTTCTGGTATAAGGAGACTGACTTGGAATTCAAACAACCCATAATATTCTTTAGAAAATTCTAGCGTCAGGTAACAAACAACGTATAATTAGCATGCAAAATGGAAGATATGCTGCCCTCGGAGCTTTCAAAAGTTACAAGCTTGCATGCAAAGTGGAAATTCACCACATTAGATGGATAATATATATTTTGTTATTATCCTCAAATCCAAGCAAAGATTTCAAATGCTCTGATGCAATTTTTGCAACTTCACCTCTATTGGTGGCTTCTAAATCTAAGGTAACTTGTTGTCCTTGTGTATACGCTCCTCTTGGTTCGGGTACTCCTTTGAAGGAAGAGGAACGAGAGAAGCATACAACCAGTAAAGCGAAAGCTCATATATCATCACATAAATAATAAATAATAAACAATAAATATGCAAATATACATATTTATTGGGTAAGAGCTTTAATGAAATGGATCATAAGGGATGGGAATGGGCCAATCTGTGGGCCTTCATGTTGTTGGGGCTGAGTCATTAAGCCCAGCCTGCTGCAAATCTTCTGTTAGTCTATCTCAGAAACTGCTCTCTTTGGAGAAGCGTTTCTTTCGGAGTTGAAAGAGGAATTCTTTCGATTTCAATTAATAAGGATTTTTTATTGTTTGCTTGCTTTCTTCGTTTCTCATGTTTTGGGTGCTGTTTCTTAGTTTCTATCGTTTTTGGGTGCTGTTTCTATTGTTCTTTAAATCATTTGCTGAGGATGTCAAAATCTTTGATTTGAGCTGATTATTTTTGCCTCTTTTTCAACATTTTTGAATCTTTGCTTGTTTTCTTTGCTTCTCATGTCTTTGATGTTATCCTCGGTTCATTCTGTCAAGATTTGACTTTTTGCTCCTCTTTTGTTTTTCACTTTTCGTGCTCTTTCTTCTGTTCTTTAGCTCAGACAATGGTTCAGATTTAAACCGGCTGGTATCGAATTCTTAGGTTATAACTATTTTTTTTACTATTTTCTCTCATGGTTCTCGAGTCTTGTCGTGTTTTGGTACCCTTTCCATTGCTCCTTTTGATCTGTTTGGATTTGAAAGAGTTCGTTATGATGTCAACTTTTTTTTTTTTTAAAAAAAGAATTTTTTAAATTTTCTGGTTTCAAGAATCTTGAGTGTTTGCTAGTGTCTTTATTTATCTTGTGCTTTTTGTGTTGTTTCTATTGTTATTTAGTCATGTTGGTTTAGATTTGAATGAGCCACAGAGGAATTCAGAATTGTCTGAATTAAAAGCAAACTTTTAACATATCCTTTGTGCTATTCTATGGTTAAACTAACCAGTTAACCATGCTTCCAAATAATTAAGACTGCAGATGGTAACTAGACTCCACAAGTCGGGATAACCAGTAATCATGTTCAAGTTCTACTGAGTCATTGACAGATACAAGAAAATATTAAGGATATATCATGGTTCTAAACTTCAAGATATAACATAACAAGACATAATACTGAGCACATATGACAAAAAGGGTTAGAAGATTCATAATATCTGAACTGCAAGCAAAGTTCCCCACAAAATCTTAAACTAATGTCTCCTCACCACCATGGCCTGAAAGTAACAAAGAAAACAGTCTAGTCTGCTTCCTCTATGACCTTGGTTCCCAGTCCCTTGATCCCCTCTGCAGGAACCTCTGCAACAGTTACCAGTGAGTAGAGCTCTTCTTTAGCATCCTCCTCTTCATTCCTTTTGCGAGCAATTCTCACACGCACACGTCTCGGCACGCTTCGAATCCCCTGCTCCAGATGTGCTTGTTAAGCTTCACATCAACCCTCACATCTGTTGTACCCATTGCCTTCTGTGCAAACTTCCTAATCTCCTTGATAGCTTTAGGGGCCATCTTCTTGAAAGTACTGCTCGGAAATAATAATGACTGAGAAATCAGCATACAGCAAGGTTTAAGAAATGATGCAAAGGTGTCCCATCAATTTATCACAAAAAAACATCCAGGTCTGCAAAGTTTTCCCACCGGACATATCCGATAAAGAAGAACGAAGGATCATAATGTTTATATCATCGGATCAGATTTTTGTATTCATTTAGGATATGCCACCTCACATAAAACGTCTGAGAATGCATATCAATTTGGAGGAAAATTAAGCTCATGAAAGCATGTCGCGGAGTCTCAAGCATATGCAAATCAACACATACGATCAATTGCAGAGAGAGAGAGAGAGAGAGAATATCTTGTTCAGATCAACACATAAAAAAATGGCACCGTGGTGAAAATAAGAAATCTCCTTATCCACTGGATGCAAGCTTTACCCCAAATACTGACTTCTCATCAGGGGTCGGGCTTTTGCAGCCAAAATTTGGCACAAATTACATTTGTAAAAAATTCTCCTCTTATGCTAAAAGAAGAATAAAACGCAAAGCTACCTTCATGATGGAAATCACCATGGAATTTGCATAATATTCAAAAAGCTCTTGTCAGGAGGAGGAAATATCATTTCGCTGTACGGAAGAAGCTAGCTAAAACATAAAATGTGAATTTTAAAAGCCTATATGAAAGATGAATTGAAAGATTAGCCAATGTTTCTACACCTCATCTTAGTTATGTGCTCCTGCCAAAATGGGAAATGCACCCCATTCCCTTTTCCACATCTCTATAGAATGGTTGCAAATAACCAGTTCTTTGTCACAATCACCGAGTCGATCAATGCTGAGCACACCTTCATTTTTAAAATCAAATAATAATAGATAACCAATTTGCAATCCGACTAAATGTATCACCTCAAAACAGTGCAATAAAAGATGAGACTGTGCACTAAGAAGACTGCTCAATGATACTATAAAGTAGCAAAAACGGCCAAAATTCAAAGTCTAATTTATCAATACAACAAGCCTGGAAACTTAAATTATCGTATCACTGGACTTGAACAAGAGAAGCCACCGGAAATCGCCTATCTCTGATTCCAACCAAAACACTTCAAAAAGCAAAACTTCACATCGAGTATTCGCTCTAATACCTATTATAAGGACAACAGAAACAGTTATTGTTATCCTCCTATTATAATGGACTAAAATCAACCCTAATTTTAGTTGAAAGAGACGGAATTCAACAAATTTCTATGTGGATGTCATAGATTCGAATATTTGATCGATACTTATAAAGGACAAATCATAAAAAAGCCAGACACTATGGAAGAATCTAAGTCAGAGATAAATGTAACGCTAAAGGAGACCGGTTTGGATTTGGCGATCAGAGAACTAAACAAAGGACAATAATTGGCACCAAAAGGGGAGGAAAAACTGGACGAAAAGTAGTAAAGTACCATCCATGGAGGCGTTTGTGGAGATTGATGGTGTACTCCCTCGTCACCACCTCCTCCTTCCGCCCTTTGCTTGCCTTCTCCACCATCGTCGCCGCCCTCTCTCTCTCCCTCTCCCCCAAAACCCTAATTCCCTTCTCGCGGCGAAACGTGGAACCCTGGGGCGGCCCACCGAAGAATGGATGTAAAAAGGATCAAATTTTCACGAACACCCTCCTTAATCTTAAAATACGAAATATGTACCCCAATTGAATTGGCGGATCATTTTCTGTTTTACCCAGACAAAAAGCCGCAATTGACAGGTCGTACACAGATCCATATGCGGTAGTGCCGCCCAGAGTTGACGCGTGGATAAAAGTATTCGACTCTTAGAGCGAATTTAACGCTGTCTTTGCACCGTTAGAGTTCATTTTAGATAATATTTATACAGTGATCTCATCCCTCAAATTTTCAAGATAATCCTTCAAATTATATTTATTACCGAATAATCTTGATATTGTTGATAATCATGCATAAAATTAATTTTTATTAAAAAATAAATTAATACTTTTCTCTGTTTCTCTTAATTTTTTCTCTCTGAAAATTTTTCTTTGCACCATATTAAAAAATGAGGTGATGGATGGATCAATTCAGTCACGGAACGGGATGCACATAGATGAATAAAATAGAAAAAAAAAGAAGTAATACACATGATTAATCAATCATGGATCTGATCTAATTAAAATTATATATTTCAATAAGTTTTGTTACTGTTGTAGGAATGGAAAAAAATGATAATTCAAGAAAACTGGATTGAGAATTTAGTTGCCGAAAGAACCTATAATCATGGTACACCTCTTGCTTCTCTCTTCTTTCTTCTTTTTTTCATGAAAATATAGAAAAAGGCCAAGCTATTCCAAGACCTTGTTGTTGCATCAATAAAGTCACTCTTCTGGTCTCGAAAAAAATTGCTAGCTTTTTTTTTTTTTGTTAAAAAAAAAGGAATCCACTAGCTAACCTGGCTTTAGCGCATAGATCCTCTCCTTTAGAAGCTTTCCTTAAAATCCTTTCCATTCCTGTTGACTCCAATTAGCCACCCTGTATAAAGCATCACAACTTTAATGTCACTGCCTCTACTTGATCTTGATGGCAGAAGCACATCAATCGAATCCATAGGAAGATTTGAGGGATAGCCGAGAGATCATACAACTCCACGCACTGCGTGCAAAGTGACAGGTCAAAATTATATGCTCCACATCTTCTACTTAATCATTGCACACATCACAGGTCATCTGATCATGCAGAAGCATTCCATAACTAAGGAAAATCGAGTCGCATGGAATTCTTTCCATTTCACCCTCCACCAGAAATAGTTCAACCTAGGAGGAGCTGGGAGCTTCCAAATGCAAGAAAATCCGGAATTTGAGTGGCTCATTGATCCATTGGTAATAATATTTTGAGCTTCTTTGAAGTTTACCTTACTGTTCTTGTTCTTGCCACGACATAGCAATCTTTGCAGTTTGTCTTTAAGTAGAGGCATCTTGACAATAGCAGAAACCATATCAGCTGGAAAAAATGAGAATAACTTCTGAACATCCTAGGTTCTTTATTCTGTAATCACATACACTAATTTGAGGCCCTCAACATATGCATCCATATCAATAGTGATGGGCAAGGAGTTTACCGCAACAAAAAATAACCAAGGTTGACTAAATAGATCTATTTGTTCTCCAGTTCCTATCATGCAAATGAATTCATCTTTATGAATTTAGCGGCCATAGATATTGTTCTCCATACTGCCGAGAGTTTTCTAGTAGGCTGACAATGCTGTCAACCTCCTTTGAGCTTGTATTTAGCTGATATGACTCTGCTCCATAGGGTCGCAGGGTGTAGAATTAAGTTCCTAGACTCCTAGTTGCCATGCCGATTAAATGCAGATTTTCTTGCTATTAGAGAATACATGCACAGTCCTCCCAATTCCTATCTTTCCCATCCAACTAAAGGCAGTTTATGCTGGCTTGCAGGCGAACCCAGAGATGGATTTTTATGCAACTTCCAACACTGTGAAGTCCTGGCCTGCACAGCATAGATCGTTAGATTCTTTACCCACCACCACCTCTTATGGGGTTACTAGAGCAAAGGTGCATCTGAGGAAGTAGGGGTGAGGTGAGTAATTAAACAAAGTACTCCAGCGTTTGTAATCTATTAGTGATCTCAAAAGTTTTATTTTATTTTCGTTATATCTTCCTCATTGAAATAGTTTTTTATGAGGTAAACAATTTATGTATGAAAAGATTATTTACTGGTTGATGAACCGATTCATATCATTTACATATTCATCGATTCATGTGAATGGCATTCGGCTTTCGCAGCAACCGCAGGTTGCCTTCTCTTATTCTTTTATTCCAAGATGGTCAAGGGACCTTTTTTTTTGATGGAAAGATTAGGCATAGCCTCATCGCTTTCATTAATTAAATGAAAGAAAACCCAAGACAAGTTAATCTGGAATAAGGTTATGGGATATGCTAATTCTTTTCACCTGAGTAGCCTAAGGGCTTCCGTTCACAAAGATTTCCTTTCGCTTAACTATGGTCGCTGGCATGGAAATTGATATTTGAGTATAGGAGTTCCAATTTATTAGGCCTCTTTGTAAATATGAGACTTTGTATGCCCTTGTTTCTGTTATCTTAAAGCTGCTCACTATTACAGAGGATTTGGAGTCGTTGAATTCCTCTCTCAAAGGTCTGCTATTAGTGCTCAACTGAATAATACTGCAGAACAACTAGATGTATGAAATAATTTCTCTATATGATTATTCATACAACAAATAGGAGCTCGATGAAGAGGTTTTGCGCTGATTATCGCAGAGTATAAATGCATAACAATAATGTCCCCCATGTTGACTCCCCTGGATACCAGAAACTTGTTGTGTCCGCCACCCAGATTTGATATGCCTCCATTTGACACTAATGTCTCGGACACGGATGTCATAGGTTTGACCCAGCCACACAATGTTGACATTAGGTAATCGGCAAAGACTTCATTCGGGCAGATCCATCATCAAACACTTTGTGAAAACTAATTCCAAGATATCAACACATTTCTTAGCAGGGGCTTATAGAAAGTTAGTCATGTAAAGATTAAAAGACTAACCCGATCTCTCCACCAAAACATGCCACTCTATGATGCATCCGTGATCACATATGCATCAAAGTATCCAACACTCTTTCAAGTGGTGGCTCGCCATGGAAATCATAAATGATTTAATAAACTTATTCATCAGGACATGTTTCTTGCTATTTTTTTGGATATGGTAAGGGCGTACGGGGTTGTAACTATGGGTTGTAGCACTTGGTCGCTTACATCGTGACATCCCAAATCAAGGTTGACAAAAGTTAATATTTGAAAATGGGGAAAAAAATGATGTGCTGAACTGATAACATAGAAAAGTACTATTTGTACCGTATGTTTCATCTAATTTTAGTCACTTAGTTTTTGCCTGTACTTCTAGAGGGCAAGGAACTTGTACACACAGGAGCTTATTAATCAACGCATTACGTATTCATAACAATTGAATGAATTAACTTCACGGATCAACTACAACCCTATCTGCAGATGTCAAGAGAAAAACATTGGTCTCCAAATGGCGTTCAGCCCCAAGTAGAGATGATCGTGGACCGCAGGACCGGGTTTGGGTGCAGCAATATCATATTTTTTTAAATATTAAATAGGCCGAAGCCCAACTAAAAAGGATTATAGCTTAGGCCAGAAGCCGGGCCCAGGATCTGCTGTGGGCCTAAGAAAGGGTAGGGAGGAAGAATGTCTCAAAGACTGAAATCGGATCGGATACCACCATATTCATATCTATATTTATTCTATTTGATAAATATAAATATAGATATAGATATTATTCGGATATAAAAATTCATATACATATTGTTTTAAAAAGATACGGATATAATTCGAATACTGAATATATGGATATAACTACAGATATTACTTAGATAATTAAATTTTATGACTACAAAATCAAAAATATTATTAAATAGATAATAAATCAAATTAATAATATATTTATATAATTATATTTTTTTTTAAAAATTAATGAGTGTTATAT
>KE504639.1:822615-838636 GCA_000441515.1 Elaeis oleifera | reverse complement strand
TATATAAGATTATATATAAATTTGAATATTCGAATGCGGATCAGATAGTTATTTATTTATATTCATATTCAATATTTTTTACAAATATAAAAATAAAATAATATTTATTAAATTTTAATATTTATTTATATCTGAGTTAATTTGAATATATAAAAAAAAATCATCCATGCCATTTTCACTCGTACGCGGACAGAAAGAAAAGTATGGGATTGGGCGCAAGAAACTGTTTTAGTGCCGATGCACACGTTCAAGGGAGCGGACCCACAGCAGGTCCATCGAGACTCAGGATGATGCTTCCTGCACCAATAAATCTGAGTGGATCTCCAGGCTCTGAACTTGAATCTCAGAATCTACCATTAATTGTAATTTGCAAGTTATCTCCTTGATAAAAAAAAATGTTGGAGTTATCGAGAACTCCAACGTATATTTTTCTTTCTGTGTTCATGGGCTGGTCCATATTAACTACATTGAGCCTTAGGCACAGTGAACGAGTTTACGTTGCAGCTGGTTTGATCTCCCGTTGGGTTTTGAAGTCTGGTGGGAATTGAGGCTTGTGCCTTTTTAAAGAGACGTGAGCCTCTCTTTGAGACATCCCTTTCGTGTGGCGTGAGAGAGAAAGGGAGGGAGAGGTAGAGTTTGGTGGGAAGTTTTTTGGTGGCAGGGAGAGTTTCAACGAGGCTTCTTAGAGAAGCGTGAGAGACATTGTTTTAAGCTTTATTTTTTTTAAATATATATTTTAAAATTTATTTCATTAGTTTTATTTGATCTAATTAGTGTTTGCTTTGGATCGTGAATCGATGGATCTACACCACATAGCATGTCATTCTACATGGCATCAAAATCATAAACTTAGAGATTCAATGTTCGTCTGTTTTCGATGTGATTGAAGAGTTTTTAGTAATTTACTGTGCAATGGTGCAATCATGCAGACTCTTATTTCGTGATTCGAAAATAATTATTATGACTAAAGTTATTGTCATCTCAAATATTGAAATCAATAATTTGAATAGCATCAATTATATATATTAAAAGTCCTATATTAAGTCTTATTTGATCGATCAAGATTTATGAAAGATTATGAATGAGATAGATACGGTGATGCTATTGAAAACTTCTGACAATATAAAATGAGAAAAAAATGGAAGATCAAAGTTGGAAATGCTATATATATTCTCAAGACCAATAAAATAAAATAATCATCAGTATATTCAAGATATAGAGGAGTTGAAGATAGCATAAATATTTTTTATCTATAAAGTCTAGATATGTTTTTGATGAGAACTCTCTTCTTGGTGGTCTTCTAATAGGTCTTATATTTTAGTCGGTGATTCCAAATCAATTATCGATAAAGACTATGTATCTCAGAAGGATGCTGTTCCCACAAACATTGATGAACTCTTTTTCTTTTTCCAGCTTCTTCTTCTTCAACTCAGTAGTTGAGTCTTCTTCATTTTTAATTGTCTACTTTAGTTACTCATAATAGTTTATAAAAAATTAGTGTACAAGCCTTAAATTTTAAGAAATTTTTTTTTCTTTTTCCAGCTTCTTCTTCTTCAACTCAGTAGTTGAGTTTTTTTCATTTTTAATTATCTACTTCGATTACTCATAATAGTTTATAGAAAATTAGTGTACCAGCCTTAAATTTAAAAAAAAAGGAAACATATGTCAGAAAAGATGACATAAAATTATTTGAAAATGAACTTGAAGCTTCTGAGAATTCAGCACCTTGCAAAGAAGCAAGAGAAAGAAGAAACAAATTGATATGTATAAAGATTGAGATTATTCTTTTATCACTTATTGTTATGCTTTTATTATTGTTGATTGGATAGAACCTATTTTATATGATGAGACTAAAGGCATTTATATTTAGAAGGATGCAACGAAAGAAGAGATTTCTATTTTAAAGAAAATGAGACATAAGATCCAATTCTTTTGCCTAGTGATATTTCTTCTATTTCTTATAAGGTGTTTATAAGGTGAAGAAAAAAAGGCTTCCATAAAGGATTAGCCGGTGAATACTTTCATCAAAGAATTGACGATTGAGTGGTTCCAAAATTTTGTGTAGCAAGCTCGGTATTGTTAATATAGAGTCCATAATTAGGAGAATATTGTTATCACGGATTCCAAAGTATTTTTTTGTGTTGGTCCATATTAACTAAATTGAGCCTTAGGCTCAATGAACAATGTATTTGAAGTTGGTTTGGTCTCCTTTGGTTTTGAAGTTGAGTAGGAGTTGAAGTATGTGACTTGTTCGTTTTAAAGAGTTGTGAGCTTCCATTTGAAGCATCTTTGATGTGTCAAAGAGGAAGAGAGTGGAAAGTGTTTTGGTAAGGTCTTTTGTGGTAGAGAAAGTTTTCTTGTATAGCTTCTTTGGAGAAGGATGAGATATATTACTTTGACTTTTATTTTTTTAAATAAAATTATTTTTTTTCAAATTATTTTTTAATTATTTTTGCCTGATTTAATTGATGTTTGTTCTGGATTTTGATCTAGGCATGGCCGACTTACTCCAAAGAGCGTTCTACTCTACAAAAATAAACAAGGTGAGCTTCTGGTGGGGATTTAATTTTATTTATATTTTTATTTAATTCTCATAAATGGTTAAGCTAGCTATGTTGGTGCTACTTTGTATTTTTTTTATATAATCTTTATGCAGGGGTTTTATACATGGGATTTTGTCTTGCTGCTTTTTGCTTAACTTGGAAAGCAAACATGGTTTTGCTAGCATGGCCTCTATTAGTCACCTAAAATGTTTTGAGCATTTGGCTCCTAGTAGTGCATTTGATGATCTGGAGCAATATTAGTGTGAAGACGCATGACGAGGTATAATTAGTCCTGCATTAATTGCATGTGGAGAACATCTTGAATGGTTACTTAGGATTGGTTGCTCATGGACCATGACAAATGGCATTAACTATGAAAAACTGCTGCAAGGACCTCTTTAGATAATTAATCATCCATTAACTATATGTGTTGAAAATATCTACTAATACTTATCAATAAAAAATTTCATTGACTATGTGTCGAAAAAATTAAAGAACTATATATGTGTTGAATATTTCTTCTAGCATTTATCACAAAATCTTTAATTATATATTTTGGAAATTTGCACTAGAACTTACTAAAGAAAGATTGTTTTCTAGGTCCATATAATCAATGTTTGTTGATATATGTTGAAAATTTCTGCCAACACTTACCCAAATAAAATTTCATTGATCATGTGTGTCGAAATTTCTACTAGTATTTAACAGAAAAAAAAAAAAGAACTCTACCACTAAGATGGTGGTAGATTTTTTCATGATCATGAAACTGACTCATCCAAAAAATGAGGGTGGTTGTTTAAATAGATATAAAAATTTCATCCATTTGCTATGGCCCATTAGATTCCCCTATAATTTGTAGTTGATTCCACTTATGTGGATTGTAAAAGATCCATTCGGACAATCTCTTGAAAGTCCTATTGATTGATCCATATGGCATTAACTATCATTGCTGCAAAGCAATCAAAGGTCCATTTGAAAGATAAAGCAACATGCTCCATTTGCAATTCAGTGGTCAAAGGATTGGCTTCACTTATGAGAAATTATTGCCACATTGTATACACCATGTAGCTGTGCATGAAATCAATAATGACTGGTGATTTTTACAGATCCTATTTATAAAATATGCATCTTTATATATCATCATAGGAATCAATGATCGTGACCGACTGTATATATAGTCACACTGGTGCATGCAGTGTAGGCAATAATTTTTCTTAGATTATTGCTATTTTTAAAATAGCACTCATTTAGCTTGGAGAAGTCTTTAATACATGCACCTAAAATTTTAGGTCATCAATTGTTTATGTCTAAGCCTGATTTTTAATCAACATCCTGATGATGGATGCCATCACATTTTGATTAGTGACAATAGAATAGGAGAAGCAAAATCTAGTGCCACATGATTGACTGCTTACTTTTGATGACTTCTAGTTAAATTTTTTGAAAACATTATAGCCACACAACAATATAATGACAGAAATTATGGCCTTACTCATCTCTCCCCCATTGCAGGGTTGTGAAATTTCAGTCCAGATATAGGAAGTTATGAGGGTCATTTGTCATAACTATTGTAATCATGTTACCACCACTTCACATTGTAATCATTTGTCAATTTCTCATAGACATACATACATACATATGTATGTATATTCATGGCATGTAACCTTAGCGTGGTGGCATGATTAAGTTTGGATAGTTAATGAGAGATGGCATAATTCTTTTTAGAATGCTGATATGAAGCTGGCATCTATAACACAAAGTTAATGATTGACCAGGATTTGCTTTGCAAGGTTATGAACTCAGCTTTCGACCATCCTCTTTGTTCAAACTCTTTTCAAATTTTGCATTACAAACTTGATGATTTCATAATTTTCATTCATGCAATGTTTTTTTTGTAATTCTTTTATCAAGCTCTATCAGACACAAACATGACAACAACCTTTTACGCTGGTTAGTTACCACTAATAGATTTATCAACTAACATAAATTCTAGCAAGACAAAATCGACACAAATGAGGGTTTATATTTTCTGGGGAGAGTGGGGCAGTATTAAATATAAAGGAAAGTTTGGTAGATCCATCAGTACCTTGATTAAATCCCCTGTCCGACCTTTATGGGTTGAACAGGTCACCAGCCAGTCAAGCAGGCATTTATCCCCTGGTACTGCTAAGCTTAATTCTAATGCATGGATGATCCAATGGCATGAACTCAATTTCTAAAACTCAATGGATGACCTTAAATTCAGGCTCTTATTTGAACTCAATTGACGCTCTCATCGAAGTGGTGGCCCTCAACAACCACCACCACCTGCTCACTTTGGCCACAATCTCTATCTATCACTCTGATAGAAGAAACCATCCCAAAAAAGCAAAAAAAAACAGATTACCGAGATGGTTCCTATTGCCATCTAAGATTTAGCAAGATGAAAACGACACAAATGAATTATTTTTTTTTTGGCGGGAGCGGGGTTGTATTAAATAAGATAGAAAGTTTGGTAGATCTACGGGTCCCTTGAACCCCTCGCCGTTGGAGCTTGAATAAATCACCAGCCGACCAAACAACTTATATTTCCGTAGAGGTGGACCAACTCATAGACACCCAAATTGGCACCACTAATATCACGCAATGGAATTTTTACTCTCTCTCTTCATGTTTCCCTCAATTATTCAGACTGGAATTACAAAAAAAAATGAAAAGAAATAAGTATGATTAGAGGAAATTATATCCCTGAAATCCAGCCCAACAATATTCTAGAAGCAAGTCATGTTCCAACCGATTTAACCCAACAATATCTATTTCTCCTCCAAACAAAAAACAATATACCTAGCTACTGTCGGTGAATATATTATAAAACAAAAATCTTGTATGCCTGTGGAGACATGGGTTCCAGGGATGCGGTCAAGAGGAATAAATCTTGCCTTACAATTTTTTCACAAAACCCTCTTTATTATCTAAATGTTACATATAAACGTCTCAGTGTAGCATAAAACACATAGAGTTTAAATATCGTAAATAAACCTGTCACTCCAGACAATAAAGAAATACCAAGAACTCGCTCTCAAAGTGCATTAAGAAAAAAAACATACCGAGGAGCGCTTCTGGTTTCTCAGAGATTCCGTGCGGGCTCACCCCCACAAGAATCCACTCGCGGGTCCCACCTCGCCTGTCAGAAGAGCCCACCACCTTTCCCGATGATTTTTTTTATTCGAAAAAAATGCCCAAGATCCTAAGGCTAACCCTAACCCAAGTCCCAAATCCTATACCTAATCCATCAATTGGAGCCAGCGTGACGCAAAGATTCCTTCTCCCACTCTCTTTTCCACTGCAGATGGTACTTAGCTGTTGGCTGAGATGACGCCAATTCCACCACCGATGGCGATCGATCGAGATGGCGACGCCGAGCGAGGTTGGAGAAATGGGGAAAGGGACTACAGAAGGAGGGAGTCGCCTCGGGGCCTAGGCTCGTGGTCGAGGGACCACATCGGCGCCGTAAAACCCCGTGATCTTTTTGGATCCGTTTGACAGATATCCCTCCTTTTTCTCCTTTATTATTATTATTCTTTTTTCGTTTTTTTTCATTTTGGGAGATGAGAATGCCCCCTTTCCTTTAATTCTTTCGTTCACGGGAGGAAATCCGCACCGCACTGGCCTTATCCTTTCGTGACCGCGATAAAAACCCGCGTCGCAATCAATCCACTTCTTCCACATTGTTGGTATGTTGGCTGTTTTTGTAGTTGGAGCTGGATTCCACATCTTACACCCTATTGGTATGTTTGATGTTTTTGTACTTGGAGCTGGATTCCTTTGAAGGCTGGTCACTGGGTAGAGAAACTGTCCATTTGCTTGCAAAAAGATTGCATCTTTTTGTGCTCGTCTGGCGTTAAATCTCGGCCTCTCTCAATTCTATGTATGTTCTTCCTACGCTGGTATCTGTTCCTGTCTGATTCTTCGCCTTTCTTGATGTTCTGTTAGTAGGTATGAGAAATATTTAATTTTTAGCTTAGTTCTGGCACGCACTTCACACTGTCTATAATCTTGTGTTTATCTTTGTCCTTTTTTTTTTTTTTTGGTAGTAGAATTTAGTCGCTGATGCTTCTGGAGTTTGATTTGGCATAACACTGTTATCTTCTTGGAAAATTCCAGGTTTTCTCATTCTCCTTCTGTGTATATCCGATCGTTCGTCTTCCAGCGGGCGTTCTTACTTGAACAATAGAAGGAAATGGCATGTGGGTTGTTGCTTGGTTCTTATTCCTAGCATCCACGCTGTCGGGCCAAGTCTCTGCAAAGGAATGTACAAACACTCCTACTCAGCTATCCTCGCACACTGTTCGTGCTCAGCTTATGTCTACCAATAATGAAACATGGAAGGACGAGATGCTCTCTCGTTACCACTTGACTCCAACTGATGAGTCCGCATGGATGGACTTGCGCCCTCGAAAGCTTCTGAACTCTAAAGCTCCGCTCGAGGAGCTTGATTGGTTGATGTTATATCGGAGCATGAAGGGTTCGGGAGGGTCGATGCGTGGCAGAAAGGAGGAGATTTCCTCGGTGAAGTCTCACTCCATGATGTCCGCCTGGATCCGGATTCCATGTATGGGCAAGCACAGCAGACAAATTTGGAGTACTTGTTGATGCTGGACGTGGATCGGTTGGTTTGGAACTTTCGAAATCAGGCTGGTCTATCTGCTCCTGGTAAACCGTATGGAGGGTGGGAGGGGGCAGATGTTCAGCTTAGAGGGCATTTTGTGGGTTAGTATTTCTATTCGGCAAAGATAATAGTTGACATGTATTAATTTGATCGTGGATGCATATTTTCTGACAATTTGTAGAGTCGTACCATCCTGCCTGGATATTGGTTTGGCTTCAATTGCTTAAAGTCCTGTTTTCTGTTGATTTAGTTGCAGATGAACTCAACGCTACCAGTGTTTGATTTTGGGAAGGTCACGGGGTCGTGGTTCATTAAACTGCTGAGTGCTGTCTATATGCCTTTTTTAACCATTTCTGCTCAAAATTGATGTTTGGAAATTAGTGTACAGGTTTTCTTTACATGCATTACTAATTTGATTGATGGCTGTTACTTGATCAACTAAATTTAATTCAGGATCTTGAATGGACAGTTTGGACTAATTTGAAATAGAAAAAGGGAAATCATCACTCTTTTGTCATATTGTTGAAGAAATTCTCCAAATCTTTGATTTCTTTTATTGGCTGACTAGTGCTGCAAATTACTTCTGAAATACTCACGAACCTTTTTATTATTTATGAAAATTATGGAATACTGAAAGTTATTAATCCTGGGATATATGCAAATCATTGAATAATCTTTTGTTATTTGTTTTCATCATCACTGTTTTCTGTTGTTTCTGATATGATGGTTGCTTTTACATACAATTGCTCGTTCGTAAGTCCATCAACTATTTCAATCATTTTGAAAGAAAAAAAAATCTCTAAGTCTCATTCTGGACGATATCCACATGTTCCAAGTAATTTCTGATCGTGATGGTTACTTTTACGTACAAGTGCTCGGCTATAAATTCATCAACTATTTCAATCATTTTGAAAAAAAAAATCTCTTAGGCTTATTCTGGATGACATCCACATGATCCAAGTAATAAATTTTGACCCATGCTGAATTCATTGTTCCTGAATGCCAAACTGGTGATTGTGCTATTACATTCTCTAACCATTGATGTCTTGAATCAGACTGATTGCACTGAATGGTAGCTATCATTTTTGTAGGGCATTACATGAGTGCGTCTGCTATGATGTGGGCTAGTACACACAATGATACTCTCTATGAGAAAATGTCAGCAGTTGTTGATGTACTTGATGCTTGCCAGAAGAAAATGGGAACAGGATATCTTTCTGCTTTTCCTCCCAGTTTTTTTGACCTCTTTGAAGCTATAAAATATGTCTGGGCTCCATATTACACTATACACAAGGTAAGCCTCAGGTGCTTATTGTAATACTCCAGGAAATCTTCTTTGTGCATAATGTTCAGTGACCCCAGCATTGGTTACTCACATCTTCATGATCGCTCTCATTGTAATTTATTGTATAGAAACTAATTCTGCTTTTTTAACAGATCATGGCAGGTCTTCTTGATCAATATTCATTGGCTGGGAACAATAAAGCATTACAAATGGTGGTTTGGATGGCTGAATACTTTGGGAACCGTGTGAAAAATGTCATATTGAAATATACTATAGAGAGACATTGGTTATCTCTAAATGAAGAAACTGGTGGAATGAATGATGTTCTTTATAGATTATACAGCATAACGGTAAATTTATTTCAATTCATTCATGACTTTTTATCAATAATTCACATTGAACCAACCTATTTGCTAAAATAGTTATAGTACAATGTAATCGACATTCATCTATGTATGCAGCCTTTGCTATTTAATAATGATCAAGATATTTGATGATCATAAATCATATATGTCTCTTAGCTGTTTGAAGGACATGTAAAGCTTAGCTGTATTAGTTGGTCAAAATTTTCAAATCAAGGATGTGTTTCAACTACTCAAGCATTGTCGAAGATATATGTTATGGGAGCAAGGTTCGCTGAACGTATATTGGGGAGAGTACTGATTGGCAATCGGTTTGGTATGGTATGGGTCTGTACTGTGTGCCCTTTCAAGGCATACCAACGTAAAGAGAGTTGGAGAGGGAGGGGAAAGAGAGAAGGAGAGAGAGGAAAGAGAACAAGAGAGAGAGGGAGGCAGGGAAGGTGGGGGAGAGGGAGCCGAAGGGAGGGACTTACCAAGGGTGGAGGGCAGGGGGACCATCGTGAGAAGCTACACGAGCAAGGGGTGAGGGTTTTCAAGATTCCAAGGAGTGAGGGTTTTCGACAGACTCGGAATTGGGGCGTGTGGCTTTTGAGAGCAGAGAAATATGTGACTAATTTGCTTTCGAGAGAGTTCCAGCCCCATCTCGATTTAATTGGATGAACCATGCCGGTCCCTGATCGATCCGGTTCATTACACCCCCGACTGATCTGGTGCGGTACACCTCCGATTGGTCTGGTTCGGCACACCCTGAATTAGCCAGTTCGGCAATCCATGTATGGAAGTTAGTTACTTCAGGATGAAGTTTCCTGTTTCTGTTTTTGCCTAGCACCCAAAAAAGCAGGATATATGGTATAAGTAACCATTATGTCTAAGTTATCACCTTGTTTTGTGAAGCATATTTATGAACCTGACATAGATTCCTGGCTGAACTGTCCGGTCATGTATGTGGAAATTCTGCTTGTGTGGACTATTGCGCTTTAGCATTTCTAATTAAAGCAAAATATCTGACCTTTCAGTGGCACTTTTTTTTTCCTCCAAAAAACATCTTTTAGCAAGTAGATTTCTTTAAATCTAACATAGAGAACTTTTGCCATCAAATATATTGCAACTTTCTAACAAATCTGTTTTTGGTTGATTGTATTCTAATGCATGGATGAGATCCATTGGCAGTGTGAGTGCATGTGTCTCTAGATTTGAGTTCTTATTCAGTTCATGTGGGTCTGATTCATATCTGCATGTATTCAAGAATATAAAATCTTAAATGCATGAACTTCCTTGTGGATAATTACTTGCATTTGTTTCATATTCTTCATCTAAGATATCTAGATGTCAAAACATGGGTGAGAGAGAGAGAGGAAGGTGTGTGTTGGTTGGTTGTGTGGGGGGGGGTGGAGTTCACTATTTCTCTATTCAGAATACTTCAGTTGGTATGACCTCCCCATCACACATCCATCCAGTCAATTTCTTGAACCCATGAGTGGGTGAATGATTGAATCAGAAATATCTTAAACAATAGTTTTCCTGCAACAACATGAATTTAAAAAGCCTCATCTCATCCTTTTATAGAGAAAATTCAGTAAGAAACTTTGTCCTAATTTTTGTGATTGTTTAATGAAGGGTACCATGTTATCAGTTCCAATGAAGCCAAACTCTTATTTAATATTACAATTTGAGTATGTAGAGCCTATTTTTTTATTGGTAAACATTTCGTATATTACTTCATAAACTTCACAATCATCCAGTCCTCAGATCCTCTTGCACCCTGGTTTTCTAGGTCAGCATATTTATTGCACTATTTTCTTATCTAATGTAAACTTTATTCATTCTGTCATTTATAATTACTTCAACTGATTCCTTGTATACAATATGTGGAGTTGGTTTTCCTCGAAGCATATAAAGTCCATCTCCAATATAATGTTTGTTGGAGGATATGTTATCATGGTTCGTTGGCATCTCATATTGACTTTGAAAATGTAACATGAATTTGGGGAAATTAATGCAATATATATTGGAATTTTTTGGTAATATTTATATCTAAGGAAATTATGTAACTTTAAATACTTTGTTTTGGCCACATATATTGATGAGGAAAGAATGGTAAAATAACTAACCACACATTGATGGTGAAATAGATTTTGTATCCAATGCTTTTGCATGTCTATAAATCTTGTATTGTAGTTTGATTCTATGTGATTTAACATGAATGATTTCCATTGGAGAACTAATATACCTGCTTCAATCTGGAAGATCTCTCTACTGCAAAATGCATCTTTGTTGATACTAGTTTTAGTTGTATTCATGAACTAGAATTGTTGGCACAAATAATTGGGGAAATTTGCAACAGAAGTCCACTTTATTTGAATTTTTACAAAAATGAACTACTTTACTTTTTGCCCTGGATGAATGGTGTACTTTCGAGTTTACTGGACTGTTATCCCCTGTACCTTGTAACTAATATAGAACATTCTTACATTTGCAGCATTCTACCGCATGTGCATCTCTTAGCATCATGTGTCTTTGTCTAGTGCTTGTTGAGCTAAATGTATGCATTTATCTATGGGTTAGATGCATAATGTTTTGTAAAGCCCAAACGATGTACTTTTGCTAAAAGAAGGTAGCTGTTGCTAAATGAAAATAAAGTGTTTTTCTGCGAAATCCCCATATCAAGTTATTTATTTATCTTCTTTTTTCACATATTTGGTAGTTTCTTTATTCCTTTTGTAATATGTGGATTTGTATGTTGACTTTTATTCTAATTTTTATGTTGACTTTTTCCAGAATGATCAGAAGCATTTGATATTGGCTCATCTTTTTGACAAACCATGTTTTCTCGGTTTGCTTGCTCTGCAGGTCAGCATCATTCCTATCTAAATCATAGATTTGCTCCGTATTAACTTGCATTTTTTCTTTTTATCTGTAAATTTCATTCTAAACAAAGAAATGGAACTTATATGAATTTGCTATTCTGATTTGGAGTTTCTTTTCAGACAAGATTAATTTAGCATATGGACTTCACAGATTTCTATTTGCTGGTAATCTTTTTAAAATTCAGTAGTTACTATCAAATGCATAACAGGTATTGTGATAGCAAACATTGTTTTCAAGAAGCTAATTACTACTATTTACCACTGAAAGTGTAGGTGTAAAGTTGTGATATATTCTTATTCCTCAGTACATTTTATATGTATGCTCAGTATAGTTACATAGAAACATCTGGATCTATGTGGTCCTATTGTTTCTAATTTTTACCAAAAAATAAACTTCAGCCAATGGGGCTTATGTCATCTCTGTGCGTTTCAATTTAAATCGGGATCAGGGTACAGTGCATCGAAGTTTTTTTTCATTTCTTCTAAATGCCAATTCCCAGTACATTGGAGCCACCTTCCTGTCTGATAAAATTTGGCAAGAGAGTGGCCTGCCATCATTGAAGGCCGCTTGGTGGGCATAGTGACACATTTTACTGGTTACGGAGTCTAAGCTAATGGTAGAATGTGGTGAGCCTCCAATGTTCAGTCTGAAATCTGAATAAAGTGAAAGTAAGGTTTGACTGTACATTCTCCTCTAAAGCACACTATTTGAGTGACAAAACCCTAATTAAAATACAATCCAAACAAAAGGCCCATGGATTGATAATTAAATATCCAGGTATAGCTGAAGCTTTAGAAGACACACCTAAATTTGGCAATTATATATTTTTCAGGGGGCAAGATAAAGAAATATGGTCATTTTTAATCTATACTATATGAGCAGATGATATGTTAAATTTTAGACTATCACTCAAAAGATTCTATCCATCAATTTTCATCCCCATAATACCCTAAGAAACTCCATTTAAATTTAATTCCAAAATTTTGGTTGTTTTTCTATGCAATCACTATGTTTTTGATTCTTGATCACTCAATCTATCCTGAACTTTGGACTTCTCTAATTTGTTGGCTTAATTAGCAATTCTTTCTCCAAATTTCCCAAAATTTGTCCTAAATCACTTCGATTCAACTAGACTATCTTTTCCTTTTCTTATGTGATCAAGGAAAAGGAAAGAACTGAGCTATCTAACATGCCATAATTTTCACTTCTCTATGTTTTTATCCACTGAATATCTGACATGTGGATGATTCCTAAACTATCAAGGTGTATTGTTTTTTTCCCATTTTTGTATAATAAAGAACTATACTCTCTTGAATGCACTGTTTCTCACCTATTCACAGTTTTTATTAACAATATGTGTTCCAAACCATGCATTTCTTGATGAATCCTATTTCCTCTCTTAATCTCCTTTCGCTCAAATCTCTCCTAAATTCTAAACTGCTAGAGTATTTGACCTGGATGACCCTCTACTTGATATATGATAGCCTGCAATGTCTGTTTCTAAGAGGCTCTGCATGTGACCATTTGCTTGTACCTCGAAATACCTTCTACATTAAGTTCTCCATCTAATCTCCTTGCTTGTCTGAGATTATACAAACTGCCCTACAAGGTCACTATGGCATTGCCAGACATCCTAGTGTTAGGCTTAGAGCCAAGGCTTTTAAGACTCACAATGCAGTCATTATTTGGGACAATATGCATATGGTATCCATGTATCATATCATGATGATACTTGGCAAACCTTGTTCAAAAAAGATACATGGAGATGCATATAGTATCAATGCATCATATCATGATGATACTTGGCAAACCTTGTTCAAAAAAGATACATAGAGATACATGTTGAAAGATACTTGAGATACAAGAGCACAAGCTTGACCTTCTTCTGCTATTGTCTTTGTGCTATATTTGATTGTTTTAAAGATGAAACTAGTAACATGACTGAACCTTAAAGGGCTCGTGTTTTGCTCTTTCCAAGAAAATTTCATTCCTAATTAATGTCACTAGTGCAGACATAGAACTTCACAGTCTTCTTCTCACTATAATCTTAAAGGAAAAATAATAATAAATAAATAATCAACCCTGTCCAGATCAAGTGGCAAGTCTTCCACTCCAAATTTCTCTGAGTCAATAAACCTAGAGCTTTGTGTTAATGCATAATCTTCCTGATGCGAATTGTTTACCTAATTTTCCATAATCAGATGCATATTTAATGTTCTTACACTTGAAATAACAGTCCTCACAGTCAATCTTGGTGGTAATGAAAGCTAGCTTGCATATTTGAAGCCAAGAATGTTAACAAGTGGATAAATTTATAGCATACAAATTTGAAGATTCAATGGGTTGCTAAGCTTCCACTTTGATGGATTCTCATATGTGATCACTAACCTAACCTCTCCTCTGGTTGAAAATGAATATGTATATTTTAATACTTACAAATAAAGCTTCTCTCTTCATCTCATCTTCTTGAAGTTCTTGTAAAATATGAGCAATTTTCTCTTGGAGAAGGTAATATTTCAAGAAATTAGGACAAATAGTCAATATTCTCTGTTTGGATGAAGTTATTAAATTTGTGGTCAAAGTTGGATGTTGTGATAAAGTGATAGAGATCCCATTGCTATCAGAGGCCTCAATCCCTACATGCATTTACATGTAAAACTGGTTCCTCCAAGAAGCTTGATCTTGTCAATTGAATGTTGAAACTTTTAGGGTTAGCACAAGCAATACGAATGTGATTCAAATTTTAATGTGATGAGATCCATCATATGGATAATATTTTATGAGCTGTGATAAGCCACAGCATGGAACAATTGATCAAAAGTTACTTATATTGCATGAGTTTGGGCTCACCATGGACACATGCTTTGTTGTATAATGGGATTGCATCAATATACAAAAACAACCATCCTTACGTCACCTCTGAGTAAGGTTGATGCAATAATTGATGCAACCAGCCAACCATAGTCTTCATTTCGTATAAAACTTGAATTGTTGCATATTTGCAAGGTCAAGGTCTTTCTATGTCAGAGTATCTGCAGCACTTTTGTCTTTTTAAATAATTATTCTTAGCCATGATACTAGGAACACTTATTTCATCTTACTAAATAATAAACCAGATGTAGCTTTGAGTTCTAAGTTAGTTGAAAGTAAGGTCTAAATTTTGCAGGTAATTATATAGTTGAGTGACAATTAAAAGCCCCAGTTTTTGCCTGTTTTGTTAGACAAGTCCAGTCACAACTAAAATATATTAGTGTTTGCTGTCTTAATATATCCATGTGATTATTCTATACAAAAAATTCCATTATTTGTTTCATTTTGCTTTCTTCCATAGCCAAGAGATGATCTTTCATTTGAATCCCATAGATAATCCTTGGAATTGGACATGTAGAACAAACATAATAACCATGACAATTATTATATCAATGAATGATTTTATGCTACCGTATTAATGTCTTCATGGAAGCTGCATTGAGCACTATTAATAATTCATGGAAAATGGTAGCATGTTTTCTAAGAGCTGGGAACATATTAAGATGAAATATTATAGTTCATGAGATTGAAAACAGGAGATGCATTGTATAGCCACTAAATCTAATGCCAATTAGCATGTTTCCCAAGTATCTTATTTCTTATAATAATGCATTTTCACCATCATTACTTTTGATAATAAATGTATATCTGTTTTCCTATTGAATCCTAGATGATGCCACTTTTACATGTTGATTGCAGGATGATAGCCTTTCTGGCTTCCATGCCAATACACATATCCCAGTTGTTATAGGAGCACAGATGCGATATGAAATCACCGGTGATGCTCTTTACAAGGTAAAACTTATTAATGGTATATGCCAATGCACTTAGCTGGCTGTGTAATGATCTGGAAGCTAGTTCTGTATTTTTTTGTTCCTTGGAAAATAACACCATTCTTTGTTCAAAAAGCTATTTCAAAAGGTATAAATTGTCTTAAAGGTTTAGTTAGAAGCCACACTCTCTCCCAAAGTTCGCTGTACCGGTACCGGACGGCGTGCCGGTGCCGGACCGGTACAGTACGGTACCGGTACCGACACAGGTACGCCTAGGCATACCGGTCCGGTACCGATACACAATATTTTTTTCGATTTTCAATTTTTTTTTGGATTTTTGAAGTTAATAATTGATAAATACAACCTCAATATGGCATTATATTGCATATTATTGACATATTTGGGTTCAATTTGGAGTTAGGTTGCGGTACAAAGACTCTTGATCCAAAATTTCAAACATATATTTATTTACATTATATTTCAACTGTGTCATCTTAAACTAAAGAAAAAAA
>KE504639.1:800920-821514 GCA_000441515.1 Elaeis oleifera | reverse complement strand
CCCATACCGCCCGGTTTTGGGCGGTATGGACGCGAACCGGACCGAACCGGGGCGGTTCGGTGCGGTGCGGTTCGGGGGGGTTTTCGAAAAAAGGTCCGAACCGGACTGATAAGGCGCCGGTCCGGCTCGGTACGCCATGTACCGGGCGGTTCGGCCCGGTACGGCGAACCATGCTCTCTCCATAAGAATTGGCAGTTTCCTACAGCCACTAGCAAGATTTCCAAGTTGTAGACTTCTTTTGAATTCAGTTGTTCCTACTTGCTTGTACCGCGTGCTTTCATTTGGAACAGTGATCATATGCTTGTATCATGGTTGAATACTTGCAGTTTTAGAGTATCATGGTCTGTGTATTCTTTTCCACTATGTTTACATGGTCTAATGGAGCTTATAATTGAGAGCAAAGACATTCACTGCTGCCATATCAGTGACGTCAGCTGGAATGGTATACAAGTTTGCTTTATAGCACTTCCATTCAGTCCACAAAGTAAAGAGCAATATGGCTTATGTTAACAGTTATATTTTAACTCTGAATGTTTGGTTTCTATAAGCTTAATGGTGTTGTAGCACTGTTGTGACCTTGTGGATGAATTGAAGATATTTTATCCAACTCGCAGGAAATTGGAACATTCTTTATGGATATTGTGAATTCTTCCCACAGCTATGCAACAGGAGGAACTTCTGTCAGTGAATTCTGGTAGCAAAACAAGTCCATATATCCTTTTTATTACCATTTTCACAGCAATAGAGTTTTTTCCTTTTTTTTTTTTGGGTTGGGGGGTGTTGATGCAGCTTGTTTTTTTTTTTTTTGAACTACTGATTAAGTCTTTGTATTTTGAGAAATGATATGCTTGAAGATGCTTTCATTTGTTAATTGTGGGCTCATCCCTTTAATATTCATACAGGTCTAATCCAAAACGATTAGCAGATGCTCTAAGTAGAGAAACTGAAGAGTCATGTACAACATACAACATGCTTAAGGTGTCTAAAACTTGATTTCAGTATTGATTTCTATCAAAATTATGTCAGAAAGTTAACTAGCCTGATGGCATTTGGTTTGCATGTAAAGCTTCTCTTTTTTTTGTAGGTACTAACTTTATGTGCATATGCCGTATCTATACAGGTTTCTCGCAACTTATTTAGATGGACGAAGGAAATGATTTATGCTGATTATTATGAGAGAGCCCTGATGAATGGTGTGTTAAGCATTCAAAGAGGCAGGGAGCCTGGAATAATGATCTATATGCTACCACAGGGGCCTGGGATGTCAAAGGCACGGAGCTATCATGGATGGGGAACTAAGTTTGATTCATTTTGGTGTTGTTATGGAACAGGTAATGTTATATTATTACGTCAGCACTTTGTGTTCCTTGAGTAATCCATGATATTATGCGAAGCTTTTTGTGATGCTATCTGACTCTTTGTTTCTGCATCCTAAAAGTAATATGACCTATAATGCAACCATTCCCTAAATCATACTGTGTTCTCATTCAATTTCTCTTACTCAAGAAACTAATATCTAAATATCTACATCACTTGGGTTTTAAAGCTGTCTTGTGAGACCTGGGATAAAATGACTCCCAGCATTTCTGTTGCTATTCTGGAGTTCTTATAATTGTCAATCAGTTTTATGAGGCAGGTCCTTTAGTAAGGCACCATTTACAGGTGTCAGTGCATCAATATCTATTAGCAATAGATTGACTGATATGTCAATGATTATGCATGTCCATATGTTAGTTTTTGTCTGCTCCAAATATGTTGTCTTTGATCTGGTCTGTTTGCACCTACTGTTTTTAAATGCATTATGCTTTCGTTTTCCAGGAATAGAATCATTCTCAAAGCTTGGAAATTCTATTTACTTTGAGGAGGAGGGAAGTACACCTGGACTCTATATCATACAATATATACCAAGTTCTTTAATTGGAAATCCGGAGGGATTGCACTCCATCAAAAAATAACCCTGTTAGCTCACAGGACCCATACCTTCAGGTGACATTGACCGTTTCTGCAAATGAGGTATTTCTGAGAGCATCATTGTTTAGACTGCTAATAGGATTGCTAAGCACTAACTAAAGCTTGCTTCTTGAATATCATGTCTCTTACTTCTGCAGTTAGCCAACCATTACACTTCTAATGGCTCATGGCTTCCTCCCATAGGAAAAGGAATATTTTTTTAATGCATAAATTTCCATTTCTATGTTGGCATTGTGATCATGTTCTTTATTAGTGGACATTACAAGTAGCTTTTCTCAATTAGTGAACATTACAAGGAGATAAATTGTGTTCTTTTGACTCTCGTACCTCACTGTAATAGTCAATTAGTCAGTCTTCAACCCTGAACCTGCGGATACCTTCTTGGACATCTTTAGATGGTGCAAGAGCAACATCAAATGGTCAAGATATGCAACTACCAAATCCAGGTGACTTGTTTTATCTTTGTTCCTTTAGTTGATCTGTCCAGATCTTACGCATATTGCTTCTGGACCTGTCTAGATTAAAAGCAAGAAAATAACTCACATTTGAAGGTAATATTTGAACTGAAGAAACAGACATGTTCGTAACAAATTTGGGGTATAAGGTGATAAGAATACTGGAGGGGTGCCTTTATAAGTGAATAACATGAAATGGCATAATATTGTCACTTGAAATTAAAGAGTTTCACAGTGCCACTCGAACCAGTAATATTTGGTTATGCAAAATTGATAAACAAAGTAGAAATTGGTGTATTTAAATGAATGTGACATCAGAGAAATAAACAGAATTGAGGACTTCATAGGCATATTAGAAATAAGATTGGCAGCAGAGCACATTTTGTGTATTAAGAGAGAAAGCCATTGTACCGAAAGTGTCAAGGCTGGTTCAAACATTCTGCAACCAAGACTAGATGAAGATTTGGATGAATAACCAGAAATAGTTCAGAGCGTTACATTCTGAAAGTAATTAAAAAAAAGCCATGGTTGTGCCAAGTTCTTCATGTCCTTCCGCATTTTGTATTTTGTGCATCATGTCCCACAATTTATATAAATTGTGATATATCATGAGTATTAGCATCTCACTTGTGTGTAATTGACACATAGCTGGAGTCTGACTGTCATCTGGATAGTTTATGGAAGTTAAATCCTTAGACATCCACATGAGGCTCTTAAATAGCTGCATATATGTTGGGACTTGATTCATCCTAGGAGAGAGAGGATTTGGTTATTCATATGTCAAAGAACTGATGCCATTTATGACCACTTTTGAACTATATGTCTCCATTTTTGAGCTACATCTGATTGATTATTACTGGGAGTTGATGAGTGCTTAGATTTTAAACAGAAATGAAGCTATAATTACTTTGAGCTTAGGAGGGAAAGAACATCACAATCTACATGCAACAGTCATAGCTGTTGCGACAGTGAGCATATGCATGATTCACCATGCTCTCTGCTCTCAAGTTCAGATGAAATTATACTTCACTTTGTTAGAAGATCAATTGAATTTCAGCTGATATCATATTCTCTTTAGTAAATGTACCTCATCATAGACTCCCTCACCTCCTCTCTTCTTTGTTCATTGGCAGGAAATTTCTTCAGTGTCACCAGAAAATGGGCTTCAAATGACAACTTGGATCTTCAGTTCCCCATCACTTTAAGAACAGAGGCCATAAAAGGTTACATCGTGGACCTCTTTTCCATGCCGTTATAAATACATGCATGTTGTTTCCCCCCTCATCAAAAATTGGTTCTAGAAGACATACTGGGAACTAACCAAATATTTGCATGTTCAAGAAGGTTAGTAAAATTGTAACTAATATAACCTCTGTCGCTATTTTCCAATTTCACAGATGATCGACCTGAATATGGGTCCATCCAGGCAATCCTTTTTGGTCCGTACCTTCTTGCAGGTCTGACTGATGGGGATTGGGACATTAAGACTGGAAATTCCACCTCCCTTTCAGATTGGATCACTGCAGTTCCAACTTCATATACTTCTCAGCTGACATCACTCACCCAGCAATTCAACAACATGAGCATGGTCATCTCTAACTCAAATGGTTCTCTCACGATGGTGGACTGGCCTGAAGATGGAACTGATGGTGCTGTTCATGCAACATTCCGAATTTTGCTCCAAACTCCACGAGCTCACGAGCCTCTGCCCATAAGATGGTCGCTGGAAGCTCTGTGATGCTCGAGCCATTTGATCTTCCTGGGATGGTGCTGCAACAGGGGCCAAATGGTGGCCTGATAATCTCTGGTGCTACAGGATCAGGATCTTTATTCCGCCTGGTTGCTGGATTGGATGGGAACCCACACACTGTATCCTTAGAATCAGTGAGCCAACAAGGCTGCTTTGTGTCCAGCGGAGCAGGTACCTCAACCAGGAGCATTCAGCTCATATGCCAAGGGGTTTCAGTATCAGATGACATATCCTTCCGTCAGGCGGCAAGCTTCACTCCTGTTTCTGGATTGAGGCAGTACCATCCTGTTAGTTTTGTGGCCAAGGGTGCAAGAAGAAATTTCCTCCTGGAGCCATTGCTGAACTTGAGAGATGAAACTTACACCATCTATTTCAACATTACAGCTTGAGGATGCATATTGTGCCCAGCTAAGTGTACCCTGAGTGTATCACAATGACCACCACAAAGCATCACGTCTTGGTGAAGATCATATACTAGATCTTGGGTCATCTGAAGAGTTTGGACCACCAAACAAATGGTTCAATAATGCTATGTGCTACGGAAAAGCCCTATTCATGGGATAATTCCATTGGCTCTGAGCCGTATAATAAAATGCCGGTCCTAACAATAAACCATCTGTTCTGTAATTTTAATAATTGTGAGTAATGAATATTTGCACCTGTAATCTCTTCCACATTGGAGCTTGATAGCATCTTTCTCTGGCAAGTGCACAAAAGTAATCTTTTCGACCATTTTCCATTTGGAATCTTCCTCTTGCCCGGTTCCTTAATGGCTTGTAAATTTGAGCAATCTGATGTAAAGATGCAGTATCAGTCTAGAACTCTTCCATGGGTTACCAGTGTGCCAGTTGAGGCCTCTCTGAATCTGTCATATAATTAGAAAATGTGAAAAATTGACATGAGAGAATCAACAAAATGACTTAGTCTTTGATGATGCCAAGTGGAAGCGAGAACAACATTTTTGACATGAAATTGGATCATAAAAGAGAGAGTTGATCTCGGTTTCTAAAACGGCATGCAGAAAGCTTCTTCAGTTGCATGCCTCATCTGCTGTCCCTCAAAACTCGCATGATGATGTACCAAAAATGAAAAAAAAAAGAAAAGAAAGAAAACTAGCATGATAAGGATGGGGCTTAGAGGGGTCTCGCCCCTGCTCTGAAATATCAGTGGGAGTGGTTTGCTGTCGAACTCGTGTCTCAAACCAGCAAAACATTACGATCATGCTACTCCAGGCAAAGTGTGGTCAAACTATCCCTGCACATTTGTGAGAGATCACTGCCATTCATGACCACATTCTACCAAAAAAGCAAAAAAATGCCATTCATGACCATTGGTAACTGGCAAAAAATGTGTCCACAATTCGTGGAAACCAGTAGGCTCAACAATCATGTTATATACCCTCCAACCCAAGCGATCTTCGCCACATGATAACAAGAGATTTAGACAGTAAATTCGATCTCCGTTTCTCTTTCCTCTTATTCCTTTGCAAAATTCAGCATGCATATATATATATATAAACTCAGTGATATAGTCAATCTAGAATAACATAGAGATTATTACGAACCTTCCAGCTAGGTGGCTATAAAGACCTTTATGCACGTCTAAATGGGACGCAAGGAGCTAAATTTTGAAGAATCCAGTGGCATTCAAAAGTAATTCCCTACCATAGATCTCCTGAACTAAGACCATTGCACCCGCCGTTTGTTCGCCCGTAGGTTTCAGATTATTCCAAAACGTATGGTCGCATATGCGACTGCATCTAGAACGATATTGCAGCACAAGTACTTCAATTTTGACTCTCTATTCCCACATTTCCTATATCAAATATTTCCCATGCACATGCTGAATTTCCTCTAATGACTCACCAGCATAACTTTTTAGAGATATTACCAAAAGAAAAGCAAAAAGGAAAGAAGAGAAGAAAGAACATTGTACCCAAAGTGGCCGGTCATATTGCCACAACATACCAAGGCGATGATGCAAAATCGATGGGATTTGTCCAAAGATACAGGAGTCCCAAAGTTCAAGTCATTTCTGAGGGCCAGCTTTTGTTAAATCATAGCCGTGGATCTTTTCCCGAATTCAAATCCACAAGCTACTAGCATTAGCAGATGTTTACCTTGCCTCGATCAGGGTGTCACAGAATTTGCTACCTCACATAAGACATATAGATAAAACACGTATCACCAAAAACTTCCCGAGTCCACCTGATGATGGCCTAAGACTCGCAACCGCACTAAATTTTGGCAAGCACCCAAAGTTCACTCCAAACACCCTGCAATACTCGTTTGACATTTGCAGAAGGACCACATCAGAGGAAATATTTTGATCGGAGTTCCCTAAACGTCAATTCACTGATTATCTAATCATTTATCCCCACATATCTCGCAAACAAAATGCACTACCGTTAATCACTGAACAAACAACAGAGGGTGGAATACACACTTTGGCATTGGTTGAGTTGCAGCAAGCAAGAGTCTAAAACAAGCATATGAAACACCGGCTCATATAACATAGATGCATGCCTCTGGTAATAGCACCAGCACATGGAGATAGAGGGGAGCCCACCTAGGGGCGAAGGACTTCACAACCCACCATTTGGCAACAAAATTCTGAGTTAAGTCGGGTTACCATTTTGCATGGTTAAAAAACACACTCATTCAATGATGCTTGCAAAATACCACCTTTCAAGAGCAGATCAAAAAAACGAAAGGATGCTCAGGTTTGAACTATTAACAGGAAAATACAGCTGCTGACAGAAACTTCCTGGAATGCACACAGGCTCCTCGTTCACCAGCATTGCTTCAAAACAACATTGAGAAAATTCACAAAAAAAATAAAATAAAATAAAAACTCCAATGCTTTACATATGTCAAATTATAGTCGACTATCTATAACATTGGTGTGATGCAACCGCCCTGGAAATCAGCCAGAAAATAAGGCACAATGACTTGTAAAATAATTTTTGCGCTTGGAACAAATGAATGCAAGCTACTTTGACCACATACGTCCATAATTAACAACACTGTCAGCACGCATCAGGGTCGCCTGTAAGCATGTTTTTGGCACCAATTGCTGATGTTGGTGATAAGGCAGTTTAGGTCGTACAATAGAAGGATAAAAGCCAAAAGCATCCACAGTGGAACATGAATCGCTGATTCGTCTCCAAACAGGGTCATCCACCATCGCACAGAATACTGGAATCAGTTATCAGATGGTATTCCACTATTTCATGAACCGTAGGATCTTCACCTCCTCGATCTCATTATTTTCTACCACCCACCATCTCCTTATCCACAGGCATTCCAAACCTTATTATTATCAATACAGATATATCAATATAATGTCTGCGGTACACACAACATGCTCCTTCTACCAGGCTCGTCCAAGCCTGCCCTGAGAACTAAGGCACGACTTTCCAAAAGCTACTTCAGACTCATGGCTATGGTTTCAAAGCACAAAGCAAACAAGTAATACAAAGAAAAATACGCACAGTATTTGCAAGTAAGATTAGACTGTTATGTAAACATAAATTTGGCTTTAATCATTCCCATAGACAATGACCGGAAAATGATAATCTTCTCATATTGAACAATTTTGTACATAGATACATGCCAAACATAAATAGCCACTACTAGCAGATAACTGTGTGAATCTTACTAAACTGGGTTACAACTTTAAATACAATACATGAATGCCATACCGGATATAAAAGCACCCAATAAATCTGGGAGATGACCACCACATAAGATTAGTGAAAAAAATCAAGCAAGCAGGACCCCTTCCACATCCACTTATGTCTCCAGGTTTGCTTAGCCATTTCCCAGCAAATATTAATTCATTTATTAATGCTCCAACGAAGCTAGAACTAACCATTATTACCACTTTAAAAGACGACACCAACCACTACCATACATCATTTCTCCTTCTGAATGAGATGCCAAACTATCACCAACTATCAGCAACCATTACCAGAATGTATAATGCAATCAAGATGCAGTCGGGAAAGCAGTGTGAAAAACCAAGCAAATAAGGCAGCCCATCATCAGATTGAACGCTCAACCAACAAACTCAAGTTCCCATATCAAATCTATAAAGATCATCTTCCATTTTGTTGTCATTGCAACTGAGTACTCGGTACTAAATAAGTGCAGCACCATTCATTTCAACACATGTAATTATAAATGTGCATAAGACAACGTCATAGCCATGAATGACTCTTAAATCTAAAATACCAACTACCAACCAATATAACTTGCTAATCTCATACTAGGCATGTATCAAAAATCAATTCCCCCAGCTTCTTTTGTCGTTGCCTACCAACATCAGTGAAATATCTTTAATAACATCTATACTAAAAATCTGTAACAAAATCTAAAGTCATGAACAAAGATGGAAACGAGGGAAAATAGTCCATCTAAATAAAGGTTTGATGGGGATACCGCATAACAACCTAAAAATAGCCCAAGTGTTCATTACTTGTCAAACGTATTGTAGGTGATGAAATAAGCCACCAGGAAAAGCAACAAAAGAAATGGATATGTGATAAATAGAAAACATTAACAAACCTATATACAGAAATGCATGCATACAATATAACCATACAACATAGATAACGAAGATCACATACTATTTCATACTTTATGGAGCCAGTGATATAACTATCAAATGTCTAGACATGTCAGAAGCTATATCAGTTATGCAATCACCCAAATACACACAACCCACCAAATACACTATGCAAAAGCATGGCAATACTCAAAAAAAATTCAAAAAAAGAAAATAAAAAAATAAATACTTAACCAGGCATCACCAAATTATTGCCATCACTCTATGCCCCTCCCCCAAACTACACATACTCGGAAAAAATAAAAATAAAAACCTAACCATGCATCACCAAATAACTGCCACCACTCTGCAACCCCACATTCCTCAATTTAGTAACTTAAAATACGACACAGAAACATTGAGCGGAGATATGAACTTTCACACTATTTCATGCACCACTGCTGATCATTACTATTGATAGAATGTAACACGAGAACCAGGATAGCAGGTTACAAAGCTAACCAAATCATAAGCCACATTAATGTCCATCAAACCAGCACGAATAAAAGCTTACACACCAGAACCAACATGCAAACCTTTTCTGATCATCAAGAAAAAGTACTTGAGGCTGAGGCTGCAAGGATGCCCCAGGAATCACGCATCCAGTCATTTATGGTGACAAAGGACACTGACAAGAAACCATCATCAACAGAAAAGGCATGGATAAGAAAGAGAAGCATCACTTCAGAGTTCATTGGCCTTCTCCCTCGGCTCTCTAGATCTTGTCAAGTTTTTCAGCCTTAACTACAGGGTTTGCTTTAGCAATGGCATCCCTAGCAGCTGTTCGGTAGTCAAACGGACAGTTGTGCTTGTCAGAATAGCGGTGCACAGCACAGAAAAGGTTCCCACACCGACAACTGAAGCCCATCAAACCCACCCGTTTCCTACAAGTGTTGCATCTGTTCGGAACCTCCTTCGTCTTGTTTCTCCATCCTCACCTGAGACCAAAGCATCAGATGGCTGTGATGAAATGGCCTTCGGATCCACAGAACCAGCAACTATGTCCACGTTTCTGGAACAATAGGCTCCTTCCCACTGCCACTTCCATTCACGATACTGCCCATGGAGGATGCCGCCAACTTGGCTTGTTCCTGCTTCAGCATCATATCCTTGTGGCACTTGGAGCACATATTCATGGTAGCTGCACTTCCAAAGAAGCCGCAGTTGTTGATGCAGAGCCTTGGACCTTCAGGAGCCTGGCATCCAGTCTCATCGTGCTCCATTTTTTTAACTAACCTGAAACACAACCACCTCAAAATCTAAACAGCCAAGCAATTTTGTGCAAAATTCTAAAGGAACTCTACACCTAAATACTCCAAACCCTAGCCACCAATCTAACCATGTCTAAAAAAATTGAAAGGAAAGACGAACTTTCAAGAATCAAAGACCACAAATAGTATAAGCGATAACAGTCACAGAACAGAACCAACCTACCAAGTATAAATATCAGTGATTGATCAAATTTCAGAACCCGATACACTAAATGCATCTAGATTTTATGTACAATTGCCCAAAACCTAAAATCAAGAATACTGATTCATCAGAAATCAATACAGTTCACAATTTTTATCATTAGACAATCTTCAGAAATCTTAAAAGCCAGCTGAAAACAAGAAGTTATTCAAGCAATCAAATTAAAAGAAAACTTCGTAACAAAATCTAACCTTTATCGTATAGACTAAACAAACAGAGGATGAAAAGAGGACATCTCGAATTAAAACCATAATTTAATTTTTAAAAATAAAGCTGTTATGTTACAAAAAAATTTCAAAATTTCAAGAACCAACAACAAGAAATGGGGAGAAAACAGAAATAGAACTTCGCAACTTCTTCATGCAAAATTAATGCCTTTAAATCTAATCATGAGCTCCCATCCAGACAGAACCGAACTCGGACTGGTATAACATTTTAATTAGAGAAAAAAAATAGGACGAGGAGGAGGAGAAGGGAATAAAAGCACGAGAACAACTCATGATCAGTCAAACAACTTTTTATTCCAAATTATGCAAAATGAAGAATTTTTAAGCAATTAAACCAGAAATCGAGCCTAACCCTCGGTCCTAGCCACCCCCCACCCAAAAACAAAAAAAAACCCAAATCCGGGCTAATGAAAACCCTAACAAACCTGCTCGAAATGGCCTTCGTCACGACCCCTCTGCGGCGATCTCCCCCACGATCCCCTGCCATCAAAAAATAAAAAAACAAATAAAATGGATCAGAACCCCCTGCCATCTGATCAAAATCTCCACGAAAATAATCAACAGAAATAGGTCGAAACCCTAACCCTAGCGGCCAGAAATCGCCTGGGATCGTGGAATCGACGGCTCGGAAGGGGAATGGAGATAAAAAAGACGAAGGGAGAGCGAGAAATAGAGAGAGGTGGGTTGGGTTACCATTCCGCCCCTATTTAAGACGAGTCTTCCACATCCTAACCACAATTCCGCATATTTAATTATATGCAATCAACTACATCTACCGTCCATTTACCTTAGAAGGAGATCTCACCCGTTTGATGATGGTAAACTCGTATGATCTGCTGTGCGTTCGTTTAGACAAGCCTTCGACCTGGGGCGATGCTGCCCGACCGCCATGCCCTCGCGGTTTAGACTTCAGAGTACCGACTTGAGGTACTGATATCTCTGAGGTCCAACAAATTAATATATACCAATGACGTGGAGAATTTTTTGCCGACGGATGTTGGGGGTTCTGAGATGTAAGGGACTGCTTTTCGCATCAAAGCGACGTGTTCCGGCGGAGCGATTTTGTTTTTCGCCCCTTTTTGAAGCTTTTACGGCGTTCTCGTGCGCAGAAATTACCATGCGGTCGGAGAGTTCGTCGTTTAGAGATTTTTGGCTTGTAAAAGTAAACCGTCGGCATTTACCACCCAAAAAAATGTAAAACCGTCGAATATTCTTGATAACAATCATAGATCTCCATGTTTAAGAAGCGACACCAGTGTGACATCACGTAAGAAAGATTAATTTAGTGTTATTCCCTTGGATGCTTGTATGTTGTATTACCGGCGAAAATTTTCATGCATGAAACCAAAGATGGATCTTAGTATCCCAAAATTTTTAGAGGTTACGTCTGGTTACAAAAAATGCTTCGAGGTACTTGTGACCATCAAAAATTTATGGAATCCGCATTTGCTAATCTGGAAACTTCATTATCGACCGATGACTTGTATTTAGTAACAATCCCATGAATTACACGTACCAATTCGTTTTTGCCACTTGATAAGAGAATTGGTTGCATGCATGCGTAAGATCCCTATAGTATTATTCTTGGTTACATGACTTAATTTTCCCAATTGAAAGAGTTGTGTCCTTCGAGTGTTAACTAATGCTCCTTGTTATCATACGCAAATGGATCATAGACCATCCATATAAAAGTGCTGAACCCTTTAGGCTTCTATAAACTCGTGTCACTTGCTCTTATAAGGCCTAGCATGTTAAGATGTTAATTAGTAGACTATCCTTGCGTCAAATGCGTGGCATAGAGAGACACGGAGTCATTAAATTGCCATGAAAACTAATATATACGTCCACCATTGTATTTATGCCCACAGCCACAAAGCATATCAAATGCATCATCCGACTTTAAGGATTGAGTTGCTAAAACATCCGCTCTTTTATAATATATGCAAGTTTCCTTGTTGGTATAAAAAAATCAATAAAGAGCAATAATATGATAACATAAAACAGGGGAATTCCTATTGGCAGACTCATCTTTTAATTAAAAATATTGCTTGTTCAGAAACTAATCGCTCAATGAAATGCAAGTCCAGCGAATCATTTATTTACCATCCCATCTTGGATTCTTGGTAGTCCAAGTGTTTGTTTCTTAACATTTATGGTCACCACTTTCATGGAAGTTTTCACAGAAAGGGCTCACTCATGTAGTTAATAGTGGTAATCAAAAATTGACAGGACCGGTTCAATAATTTGTCTTTTGGACATAGTTCAAGGAGAATGTTTAATCCCTAGAAAGGTCTGTGATTGCCACAATCACCTATTTGGTACCATTAGAGATTTAAACAATCCAATTTGTTAACGAGCAACTCAAGATTAGCTAGGCTAGGAGCTCGTTTAGATAGTAAATGGCAGCTGAGAAAGTTCTACCATCCAACACATAAACAAGCCAATCATGAATACTATAGGTTGGCCGGAAAACAAGAAAGAAAAAAGTTGGCTCGGTTTGGTAAAATTCTAAACTCCTGGCTCATATTGCTGAATTGGAACAACTTTTGCAAAACTTCACTCAAGCTGAACTTGATTAAACTATCATATAGTAAATAAACTAAGCTTGAGCAGCCCATTCCTTAGCTCGGTTCCTTCCTTTCTCTAGGCACCATAGGTGGACACCTGTCCACAGTGCACACCGACATAGATTTAGCTGATACTCTACATTTTTGCCATCAATGCAGTGAATAATTTTTTGCTTCATCGAACCAAATAACAAAATAATTTGCAACTTGGAAATTTTACTAAAATCATACTTAGCATTGACAGGCCTTTTTTTTTTTTCCTCTGTTTGGTTGGTGGGGATGGTGGTGTGCAAAGAAAAGCCTTTTATTTAAAATGGATAATGGAGCCATTCTTGTAAGTTTTTCATATTGTTTATTAGCTTCATCTGCATATCCATAACTAGTAGTTTACAAGAACCAACATCAGAGTGCTCTATCTAGGACAAAGTATCATTTAGGTAATTCATTGGTACAATCACAAAAGAAGATAAAAACTTAAAGGAACTTTGCCAAAAAAAGAGAAGACAGAGAGAGAGAAAGACGGCATCATCATTTTGCCTAACCAAATTGCACTTTTTTTAAGACAAGATGCACATAAAGGTAATACATGTGCGCTTAAACATGCTGATGCACGTGAAAATGTCTCTTGTAGTGTGGTGCAACAACGACAACGACATGAACAACAACTATAATGGTAGCAGATAATATTCCTTTTACATATACGATAACAAAGTGTGATTTTTTTAAAAAAGGAATTCCCAAGAATAGGACTAATGGTCGAAAATTTTCTTTAAGCACGAATTGCTGCTACTATTTCAACACAAAGATAAATAGGAACATCCGTGCCTGGTGAATAAAAATTCTCAGAGAGTTCAACCCTCCAGAGGAAAGAAACTGCAGCAAAGACCATATTAAAATAAAGTAGACTGATTTTACATCAAAGTTACAACATTAATGGAAAAGGAGAGGAGAAAAAAAAAAGGAAGATCAGATTAGGCCCCATCTGGCTGCATAAAGGGATTTGCAATCTCATCGGTTCCATCCGTAGGTGATACGAGCATCACTGCAGTTCCCCTACAAACCTGTGATGAACCAAGCAAAATTCAGTTTAGAGAGCAAATCTGCTTTCTTTTTGTTGGAAATAAAAAAACAAGATCCACATATGTTGGTTTCTTGTTTTCATTTTTTTCAAAAAATAAAGAGAAATCAAATAAGCTTTCTACCAGAATACCTCAATTTCATACTTTCTTTCTTGAAAGATCTTCACTTCTATGGCATATCTTGTTATCATGTTTCCATATCAGGACACTACTAATCATATAAGATTTCTACAAAAGCATCTGAATTTTTATATTTGTCTTCCTCCAGGATCTTTGGTTCCTAGTTACTTTATGGCTATATAAAAGGTACTTAAATAACAGTTGAATCATCAGTCAAGGTCATGCTTTAGTATGATAGGATACTGCAACATATTACGTTCTTTAAGTAAGACTTCTTATGTGAGCAAACAATGAGCAAAAGCTGCAAAATATAAAAGCACATACTATTAGGCCAAGACGCCTGGTCTGATCTGTAGTCTTCAGTGGATCATCAGGATCTGCAAAAGTTGGGAAAAAGGTGGGACAAAAGTGAAGTCTTTGCTTTGCAGAAAAAAAATGTCTATCTCATCCAGAAATCTTTTACAACAACTTGAAGAGATAATGGCGGACCCTCACCCAACAAAATAACATAGTTCACATAATTAAATGGTAAAAGCACCAGCCATGTTGTGCAATAGATTATTTGCTTAAGAAGAAAGCCTGTTACAAGTCATCCACCTCAAAAGAAAGATGAACAAACACATGAAAAAAAAGGGGTCATCTCAGCTGGAAATGGCTTTCGTAATCATAGTTGCTTATTTCACGACTTGAGTATATCCCACCAGAGTAAAAAAAATAAAAAAATCCACCAATAACTTCCAATACACAATTCATTAAAGAAAGACACAATATCATACTTATAATTTGTATCACATTGACGAACGGGTAGATATTTGTATAGATACACACATCATATATACAAATTCAAGAATTCTATTCATGTACAGTAAAGATTTTTTTAAAAAAATTTAAAAAAGATAATGAATGACAAAAAAGCTCAAATTAACTTTGAGCCAGATTGTATGGCAAATACAATTACCTCTTAGAAACTCAATTGCTTCATCCAGCACTAGATTTAGCAGCTGATCATATCCTTTTAGAGTCCCTGTAACTGCACGAAGATAAAGCTAAATTTCAGGTAATAACATCGAAACAATAATATGTTTATCATTGAAACATAAAACAAGAAGTTTTATCCCAAAAACTAAGGGATCTGCTCTAGAAGTTCTTGATGTTGATCTTATTAACTCCACCTACAAGAATTCATTATTGACTATATCAACGACATTAGAGATTCAGATTTATAACCAATGTCATAACCTGTAGATGAGTATAAATTACAAATTCATTTATATTAGCATACTTTAGAAGCATCATTGAAATCAAATTACTGTAACCTGAAAACAATTACATGAATATTTCAGCACTTTCTCATCCACATATTCCTCTTTTCTCTTTTACACATTTTGTTCTTTCTCTCTCTCTTCCCCTCTCCTTTTCATCTCTTTTCTTCCCTTTTCCTTTCCTTCTTTGTCCTCCTTTTCTTGTCCCCCTTTTTTTATCCTTCCTATGCCAGTACCCTAGACAATAGCAGCGATCGGGGCTACCATTGCTTACGGACTTCCTAGCCAATGCGACAACCATGCACAGGAATTACTGAATTGATGATAATGAAATTATTGGTATCCAAGCATAGTAAAGAAACAGCTTGATTTCTTTAAAAAATAATATTCCTACAAGTCAAACCATTCCTTCTTTTTTTTTTTTGGCCCATTACTTAAGCCTTTTCTGCTATACCGTTCTAATCTTGTATTGCTTGTATATCCAAGACCGGTTCATCGACTACAAATCAGTTTACCAGCTGGAACTGGTGTGGTATTACATACTAGCCTCAATGGGCAGATTCCATTTTTTCCCTCTTTTCACAGAAACGGTGTACCAAGTATTTAAGCCCTTGGCTATGTGGCTTCTCTTAAATGAAAGAAAATGGCTTGTGACACATATCATTTCACGGATCTTCTTCCTCACCATGAACTTCATACTTGCCAGCAGATTAGTATAGTGGACCTTAGTTGCTAGAATCTGGAGGGGAGTATGAGTGGGTACAAGAGCAGCATCAGGGAAGCAGATATTCAGAATACATGAAAAGGAATGCTTAGGAAGGAGGTTTAGATCCAAGATTCTAAAAAGATTCCAAAGCAGGTGCATCATCTTGGTGCAAGATTCCGACACTAAGTAATGGACTATATGCAGCCTATGCTAAAGCAATCCTCCTGTGAACCACTATATGCCCATCTGCAATAACATTAACGAATAGTATGTTAATTACTGAAATAATGCATTTTTTTTTATTATCCTCATTCTAATAAATTCCTTTTTTTCCTCCAGCGAAAACAAACATTTGCTGCAGGACATTTTAGTTATCATATTTTGCTCAAATATTATGCTTGCCACAAATTGAATGCTGACCTTCACAAATTCCTTTCTAACTTCTAATAACATCAGATACATCATAGAGTTGGAATTTCTAAGAAAAGAATCCATATTGAGAAAACCATGTCAGAAAAAAAAAAAACCATGCCTCTCAAAGCCTATTAGAGTTGTTTCCTCCAGTGTATATTAAAGTACGGCATATAGTATGTGTTATATGGTACTTTGTGCAAGCTTTTATTAATAAATTGGTCTTTATGATACCTTACCAACATGAGCAAAAGTCAGAATTCCTTGCTTTCTACAAAACTCTTTGTTAACTGGGTTGATACATTGGTTTCTTATAAACAAGATGGAACATAATAAAGATATATGTTGTAAAAACCTAACACTAGTATAAAATTCACAATATTTCCCAACTTTCATTCCAAAAGTACCCATACTTATTCTCATTATTTATTTTCACGAGCTTTTTTTGGATGGATATTATGAACTTTCTTTAACCAAAGCATATATTGATTTCTCCTCATTAAAAATGGCTCTATCTTACTCTTGATTTAAATTCATTTTTGATTTAATTTCACTTACTATAGAGAACTAAACTTTCAGAAATTTACAGCATATCATAAACAAATGGGACCTCAAACAAAATTTGTGAGTTCCAACATAGTAATGTTAGATTGGACATGGTCTTATCCTCCTAATGGAAACCCATTAGATTCAGTGTCATCTTAAGTGCAACTTTTATGAACAAATCAGATTCATTTTTTATTAATTTATTTGATACATTCTCAATATTTTAATGTCATGAGTCCTTATTTGAGTACACACTCATTAGTACATGCATGATAACTAGCAATTGCAAAAATATTTATATAGCAATTACAAATCTGAGTGTATAAAAAAAAAAAAAAAAAATGAACTTCAGAACATACCTTGCCTTCCGCCAGTTAGCTTGACTTGGACACCCTTGTCAACAAACTTTGCCAAATCCAAAACAGTTCCTTCCGGCCTGACTGAAATATATAAATAAGCAATAAGCTGTTTAGATCGGCACAATATTTAGGATTATAGAGTAGTCCAGAGTCATGAAAAGAGTCTAATATAGTGAAAAGAAGTCTAATAAGAACAAGTATCATATTGAAGTTAATAAACAGGATGATTAAATCACTTTGATTGAAAAATATGCTTGTGAGATTAGCAGGAGTTGACAAAAAGACTATGGTCTAGATTTTCTGTGCCCTCGAGTCCTATAAACTTTACAATCATCTCTTACAATAAAATTAAGCATTAGCATTCCTGTCTGGCAATGTAGGCAATAGCTGAAGGATCGTGATTTACGTCCAGATGATAAAACAGCACATGAATGGTTTAGTTTACTTCCCAGAACATCTTTTCTTCAGAGAAAGAGCATAATAAGTACATTTGAGTCGAGGCATCATCATTTTGAGCCTATAAAACAGGTTGCTATAACATAACTTGATAAAGGAAAAATTGGCTACATGTACAGGAGAGATGCAGGGGTGAAATTTGGGAGTATCATGGTGCAAATTTATGAGACATGAAAATCAAAATAGTTATAAGCTTAAAACATGAGAATTTTAGTAATAGCACAAGTTTCTTTTAGGCACACTCAAAGGAAGCCTTGAAAGCGTTTTAATGCATGTCTAGCTTTCTTTGGCATACAGATCCCAGTGTCCCTAAATAACAACATTACATCTAGCTCAGTCCCATTAAAATTTTAGTATACATGCAATGTTCACTGTTGCACATTCAGTCAATGTCTGACTTGATTCTGAAGAATGCTTCTAAAGTCACATGTGGAATTTGTGTATCAGTACATACTATCCAAGAACAAGGTCTTATTCAAACAAGCTACGAACTGTGGACCAGCTGACAAAAAAAGAAAAAGAAAAACTTATATAACACCACATAGAAAACCACGACTCCTTGTTCACTCGTGATGAGGCAAATGGCTAAGGTAGATGACATCAATAAGCTTAGCATGATGTTGATACGACCAATGCAATGGAGAGCTCTCACAACATATATAACACATCAAGTTGCATGATTTTGAGAAACATGATTGTGATACCTAAGATTAACAATTTCTCAAGATTTAAACCAGTTGGTTGCTCATATTAAATCAATGCTGATACATTCAGTAAACAAAATACATAGTTTGAAACTTGTATAGTCTGATTGTTGACAATGGAGCAAGGATTAGCATAAGGAACTCACCATTTTACAATCTTGATCCTGCTAAGATGTTCCCAAATTCAGCGCTTCGAAAACTAACCAACTAAACTGACCGTATAACACAATTACCTGAGACGAAGTAACAACATCAATGAACAATAGCTCCAAGATTACAGAATTAGCATGAGAGGAAGTCAGATGAAAACCCTAATTTTTTTTTTGATCAAGATCAAAATCTTAATTCTTGATGTAACTTGAGATTATTTTTCGAAACAGTAAAAAAAGAAAGCAAAGGATCTTCTTTCTTGTATAAAATGGGTAACCGAAAGGAATAAACGACGTAATTAACCGGAGGTGGAAAATAATTAAGGGAAAAAGGGATCTTCTTTTTGATCAAGGTTAGTAAGAAAACAAACAACTATTAACTACTGAGGGAAATATCCAAGAAAGGTATAGTCTAAATCTCAAAGAAGCTATCAGTTTTGAGTAAAGATGGAAGATTTGAAAGAAGAGTATTGTTACAAACAAATCCGGCGAGAAAAACGAGCTTATATAATCTTTTACCGATGCCAAGATGACAATAACTATATACAAGAGATTCGCCCGATTCGAAATCCGATCCCCGAGCTCTGGAAATGTATCCCCAAATAAACCCTAATTATCAAAACCTGGATTCCAGAATTCGAAGAAAGAAGTGCCGGAGAAGAATTACCTATTGCTTGCGGCAGTGGAACTGGTTCGGCCGCCGCTTGTCCCAGCCAGATATTCCTTTTAAATCCAAACATCACGACGAATCCTCCTTTCAACCAAAGTTCCGCTTACGTGGAGCCCACCACGCCGCTCTTCCAACCACTGTAGCGTGCGGACCACGCTGTTTTGTCGAGCTAAAGAGCGCCAGTGTGGATTCACATTGCTCCGCGCGAAGCTACCGTTGGATCGTGGAACGATTGATCGGTGCCAAAGAATGGATCGGTGCGAATATCCATCCAAATAAACAAACCAAACGCGCTGAAAAATACTTGAGGCCCAGTCCGAGTACCAAATGACACGATTAGAAATTCTCAGTGCACCGCTCCACCCTTTATTTATTGAACCACATAATCATCTTTTAATATATATTTAATATTTATAATTTTATTTTTTATTTAAAATTTGAATGATAAAATATTTTTTAAAAAATTATGACACCTATTTCTTTTCAAAAAAATTATGACACTCCTTGATAAAAATTATGATATCTTTTTCATAAAAATTATGACATTATATCATAATTTTTGTGAAGAGGTGTCATCACAGGATGACATAATTTTTATGAAGAGGTGTTATAATTTTTATGAAGAGATGTCATAATTATGTGAAGGAGGAATGTTATAATTTTTATGAAAGGAGTGTCATAATTTTGTGAAAGAATGTTATAATTTTTCGGAAGAAAAGAATGTCATAATTTTAAGAAGAATTACCATAATTTTAAAAGAATTGTCATAATTTTAAGAAAGGATATTTTCATCGTTCAAATTTTAAATGAAAAAAAACTACGGATATTAAATATGTATTAGAGAGTGGTGGCTATGTGATTCAATAAGACAAAACGGTGTGCTCCATATTTTACACTGCAGGCGTGCACAAAAAATTTCTCAGTGACATGATTTCGCATCACAAGAGATAATCAGTTATTTCTCATTAGCGACACGGATCAATATATGGAAAGTATTTCTACACCACCTTTGAGAGGGAATCAACTAGGGTGGTCGATTGGATTCTGGAGCAGGCGAGGATTGATACCACACACCCACTCC
>KE504639.1:763001-774139 GCA_000441515.1 Elaeis oleifera | reverse complement strand
GGCCGCGCCGCTGCCGCCCGCCGCCCGCCGCCTCGAACCTCGTGCCGACTTCAAAGCTCGTATCTCCTCCATCCGAGCTCCGTTTCAGGTGATCTTGATCTCGTTGGACTCCGTTTTTCACCGCAAACCTCGCTGTGGGCTCAATGTAGGCTGAATCTCGAGACGTCAAATCCTAACACATGTCATACCAAATGGAATGCACTTTCTTCGTAAGGTACTAGCATTTCCAGTTATGCTATTTAAGCAGTGCATCTAGGGGTATGAGATGTCTATTTGAAGTATTTGTCACAAGGAAAAGCTGGGGATGCAAGGATGGATGTTAGAAACATGGAAATCTTAAAATAATCTGATAAATTAAGATATGTGGATCATCTTAATTGAATGGGGTATTTTCAAATAGACGCAGTATGAGATTCTCATCTCAACAAACAAGCAATGGAAATCATCCCTGGTTGACAAATGTGGATAAGTTCAAATGTTTAGTTGGAGGAAGTTGGCGTCTGGAATCAAAATGGGAATAGATAATTTTCATTTCGATTTCGTTTGGTTGGGAGGTGTTCCATTTCGATTCCGTTTGGCTGGGAGGAATTTCATTTCGATTTCAATTTCGGAGTAGATGGGAATGATCCAATCTATCTAAAACTCAATTCTTACTTGAGAGGAGTCCTATTTCGATTTTGATTCGGGGGCAGAATAAGAATGACTCAATCTACCTAAAATTCAATCCCTATTCTTTACTAAAGATTCAAATTTCTATTTTGATTTTGATTTCACTCATGAACCAAACACTTCGAATGATTTGATCATTTCGATTCTGATTGTATTACACAGTAAAATGATCTTTTTGTGAATCATCATTTATGTATACACCTAAACCACGAAAAATCAGAGAATGAAATCCTCAACAAAGCTCGTGACACTATCTCCAGCAAGAGAATCCGATCCATATATATATATATTAATCTTGGCTTTGCTGACTGGCTCAGAGACAAGTTCTTATGTGATCTTCTTGACAGCCGATGTCGGACTCTGACTCTGGACTCATGATGACTCGGAGAGGGGATGCAGCGTACGGACCTTAATAACTCTTACTGCAATCCAATCCCAGTACCCCACCCTCCATCCGGTGGACCCAGGTCTCCCACGAAAGGAGATCACACGGGGGCTCTTTTTCACTTTTAACACTCTTGAATCTTTCGGTTTTACCTTTTTATTGCGAGTTTTGACAGCGAGAGATCATGTAACTCTTTTCTTTCGGGGCGGGGGGCGGGGGGACAATGTTGCCGGATGGCATGGTGGGATGATTCGATTTTATCTTACATCGCCGGGGAACATTTTGCAGCCGGTGGCCTACCAATCTGGGCCGCACACTGGACGGGCCATATGCGATCACCGGATGATCTTGTGGCCAACGGATGGACTGGTTTAGTCCCGTCCATCGGTCCATCATCGGGAAATGGTCCTCATGATACGATCTTAATTATTTGATTAGTTACGCTTTGGTTTTAATTTTTTAATTTGTTTTAATCTAGAAATTTCCATCTTTTACAATAAAACGAAAAGGTTTATTTTATTAATATTTTATGATTCGATATCAGACAAGGTTAATATTTGTTCCAAGGCTAATGCTTCATGTATCTACCAACGCACATGAAAAGTTTTCTAGGCCGATTTAATGTTCGTTTGGCAACTCAGTATTCAACCATCCTTGTGCACCATACCAATTCTTATAATTGCATTGGATCCTTTCATATTATATATTTATATGGTAGAGGAAACTATCCAAAATTTACATCAGAAACTTTCTCCTAGAAGGTGGAGGGGTACGAGCATGCAGTACTGATCTATAGTTTAAGAAGATAATTCTTATGCCTTTTTTTTTTTTTGGTTACTTTCTTTTTTACACTTATTTTCAGTATTACTTTTTTTTTCCCACCTTGGATACCTAATGCACGCAGTTTATGGTCATAATTGAGTGAGATCTCTCGCACAATGGAAGAATTGGCAGAGATTCTTACTAATTTGAAGCTTTTTGGGTGCTAAACTTCACCTGAAAATGTGCTTTGTGGTGTCCCAAATTCCTTGAATTAAGGAATTCATGAACTCCCAACAATCCAGAAGTGGGAGTATGAGGTGGTTTTGGGCTTTCAAACATGCCCTGCTATTATTTTCATTCTAGATAGATCGATCATGCCTGAGATAGAATTTAGCTGGCTCATGTTCTTCTTTCTGTTCTTGTTTCTAACGGTTTGCAGTAATGTCTTTTACATTGCTCCTTCTAAATTATTGTATTACATCAGGAGTTATCCTCTATCTGAATGCTGTCAATCTTGGCTTGGAGTGGGGATGTATGTGGCTCATCCAACTTAGCACTTGTTGGCACCTTGTAGCAGTCACTCTTTATTAGATATCAATCTTTATTCCGTGATTGTGCTCATCCAATCTAAAGACTTATTTTTCATACGATCATCATTATAGATATTTGATCTAAATAACTGGTGATGTACTTTTCTAGGCCAAAATTCTCTGTGTGTGTGAGAGAGAGAGAGAGAGTACAATTTGTGGTGTCTAATTTATTTTGATTTGGTCTTCCCTTTTATTTTGTACATATTGGTACATAAATGTAGATTTAGCCTGGTATCACCCCTTGCCTGCACTCACCATTCAATTATGTAGAAGTGATGGGCGAATTATTTTGGGAAAAGTGGAGTGCAGATTTAGGAATCTATCTAAAAGTTGCACTCTGAACCTTTTCAACATTACAACGTGCCATACAATGACTTTCGTCTTAAAAAAAAAAATTCTCATAATCATCGGTTCTTTCAACATTATAATATTCACTTTTTGATATATTCTGGAGATTTTACAATCTTGCTTGTAAACACAAAATATTCAGAGTACCATTATGTTGCTACTTGGACTGTATTAAATCAACTATCATCAAAATAGGGCGATAAACTCATCAAAAATATTTTCCTCAAGTCCTGCTATAGGCTTCATTATCTATTTTAATTGTTATGGGGAGCTGCTAAGGGCCTCAAGGCATGTCTGTCACGTGTGAATGACAGTTACCATGTTGCAAGCCTAAAATATGTTAGCTTACATTGGGTTACATTTGTTCCATTTTGCCTTATTATTCATTGTCTGCCCATTTTAGTGCTTGAAATTCCCACTCATGAATTGAATATTTTATCAAGGTAATTTAAATGCTTCTTTTAGTACCTTGGACTCTGGTGTGAACTTGCTTTGAAGTAGGCTTTCAAGATGGGGGTTTCTTTACTTTAGTTTGGTGCTTTTCCATAGATAAGACCCCAGCAAATAGACCTTGATCTTATTTTTGGTGGCATGTCTCTTAGCATTATCCATTGATTTGATTTGTTAATGGAATCATGGCTGTGAACATCAAACGTTAGCTTTTTTTTTCCTCATGGTCCTAGAGAAAGGAAAAAAAGGAGAAGCCTAGAAATGTTCTTTTGTCATAACCTGCCCTATCTTTCCTTTTGTCTTTGATCATATGTTCTTCCTTTCTTCTCTTTCAAGATTCTATTTAACCTTATTCCCCAGCAAAAAGAGACCCAAATGCCCACCACTTGGAGAATCTCTCCACACATCCAACGAATTCTAGCTTTAAACAAGGAGAATGAATCTAACCAAGCAAATAACTTGGATGGAGAGAGAAAGAATTGAAACCAAAGAGCTCCATGTATCGGTCCAAAAGTGTGAGATTTCTTTTCTGACTTCGTCTTTCTCTAAAGGTATGCAACCGGTCTCGCTAATTATCTCTTCTAATTAGTGTTTTTGACTTGTGAACCCTGAATAAAGCAATTTCACACTTCAGATTTATTACCTCCAGCAAACTTGTGTGTTACATTATATTTAATTACCATAACTATAACCATCAGACCTTTTCTGGTCATCCGGGTTCAGCTTTATGAATCCTTCTTCACCACCCAAACCTTTTGATTTTACCTAATTATATATGCGGTTGGTAGGTAAACATGGAAAGAAATGAGCATAATAATCTAACGAGAATCTCGCTTAGGTCGAGATATGATATTAAAATCCCTACTATTTTCTACAAGTGCTTCTTGGTTTTAAGGAGACCACCTCATCGTCAAGGAGCGGTCATCTTGCACGAACCACACTAATCGGTGCCAATGGCTTATCGGTGAAGTTCCCTTCTTCCACTCTTTTCCTCTCATGACCTTACCACCTCGGCAGGTAAACAAAGCTCAGCTTTTAATAGTATCCCCACATTAGTCCATAAATGCATCACTTCTTTTTTCTCCAAAACCGATAATGATTTCCTTGGATAAGTAATGCATTAGCTTCCGTCACTTAACTATATATATATATTCGATAACTAAGTTCACTTGTCTGGTTATCTTTGGAGAAGAACATACAAATGAGACCATTGTAAAGAGACATAACACAGCAATGGGCAAAGTCTTGTGGTATTCTGGGGACCATGGATTGGATGAGGAAGTTTGAGCATGGTTCCCTCCACCTCCCTGCCTCAAGACCTCGTGATTCCACTCGAGGGAGACAGAGCTGTCCCCATGTGTTGGAATGTGAACAGGAGAATGGAATAAATATATCTATCCATTCTTTTATGGAGGATTGCTGGTTTCATTAACAAAGTTACAACAACAGTACAGTCTCCATTACGGGGCCGTGAACGCGGCATGCACAGGGATATAAAAATGAGGGATCGAGTTGTTTGAGGCCTTGGGATTTTAAGCAGACAAGGGAGACAATGAGTTCTGATGTCCCCATGTGGGCATTCCTCTAGTAATTCCCCCATGCCCTCTCATCTGCTCCATCTTGTCGACATTTCCTTGCCAACATTGCTTCCTTTCTTTTTGGACGGAGCTTGTGCACTTGAAGAAGAAGTAAAAAAGGGGCCCTTTCGAAAGTCTGCACTTGTGCCAAGGATTCTTAGTGATCGTGTGCTTTGAAATCGTGCCATTGTTCTTCCCCGTGACATTATTGAGGATGGAAGGCCTCCTTCCAATGTTTCAAGAGAGGTGAGGACGAGGGGAAGGAATGTAGGTCAGAGTAGAAAAACTCAGCTGCCCTTCACATAGTATATGTCTTTCAACACTATATATTATCTTTTGATTCTTGCCAAGTAATAGGTCCTTTTTCAAATATTTTTGATTCTCCCGTCCGTTCTTTTCTTTTCCTCGCTCTGTTGATGAGGATGCGAGCTAGCGAATTTAATATATGGCTTGAAAAGGAATTAGAAATAAAGAAAAAAAGAAAAAAAAAGATGGCTAAATTTTTATGGTAAATATGGTTTCGAATAAAGATTTACGTATGTATATCGAGTCAATCTTGAATATTTATACAGGACCAAAGATCTTAAATAGTAATTATTGAGGATTTTTTTAGGTCAGGTCCTAAATCATTACGTGTAATATCAAAGTGGACTTAGCCCATATAATCCATAGAGATTAAGAGATACTATAATACAAAACTTTTTTGGATTCGAACTCTTAGTCTAACTACAAGGATGCCGGAGCTTAAATGGAAATAGTATGTGAGAACCTAGATACGTACGTATTTAGTCCTATATCGATTGTTTGTTAGGTAAATCTTGGATGCTTATATAAGACCAGTAGCTTCAAATAACAACTTCAAGTTAGCTATTTAGGCGATCCTAGGTCATTATATCATCTTTATTGACAAAATAGATGACTATGGTTATATATTTTGGAGATTAGCATGGATTTGCATGAAGAAACTTTACTCACTAAAAGGAAAATCAAGGAATCTCCTTTTTTTTTTTTTTGTTTGTTTCATCTGATTGGGCAATTATGCTCAACTTTAGATTGGAGGCAAAGTGATTTGTGATATTGTTATGAATGCATGAATATATCAACGAGCATGTGCATGTAATTCTATCGGTCTCAAATGTATGATTGTTGGGATGGATGCACACCATTTTTATTAACCTCATTGTCATATTTGGGCATCAAGTTGTCTGGCTAAGCAATGACAGTAACAAGAATACCAAAATAAGGGAGAATCCAATGTCTACTTTTGTGATTCCAATGACCCACCTCCCAAGTGACCGTGCCTACTTGACTTTGGAATAGCATAAATCTATTACCAGGAAATTCACTATAATAATCACTAGTTATTGTGCTACTATTGTTACAACAAATGCTGCAATGCATTGTACATGCACTGCATGATTTGAACAAAGCTATTTCCTAAGGGAAAAAGAGGGGATAAATATGTCTAATATCAGTTTTAAGTACTTCATTCCTCTTGAAGTTAATCCTAGAAAATGAGGTCCGGGTTCACAAGGAGTACAGTTATTATTGAAGAAAGGCAGCCTAATAATCCTATTACTATAATTAAGAACATGTCAAAATTACCATACATATGATATAGTACCCTTGTGGAGCTGAGTTTTGTATAAATAGGTACATATTAAGTTTATCAAATTATCTACATATTATTTGCAAATACTCATTTCTTGCACCTGATAAGTTAAAGCATTACTCAACATGCATTTGCATGTATTTTGGATTGATTTATTATCTTTTTCATGGAGAAATATTTTTGAATACCAGTTTTCTTGATCAAGTAATCTAACAGGTAACATGCTTGAGAGTGAAGTTTATTATTTTCCATTGGAGGCTTCACATAGAAAATCATGGACAGCGTACCCCATTAGTAAATTTAAAGCAGGTGGCTGAGTTATATAAAACATTTTCTTAGCTTAGTTGATAAACATGTTTTAGATATGTATCAGATATGCTTTTAGCCAATGATTCTCTAAATTTTGTTATTTAATGTTTAATAAGGGTGAATCTAGCATTTCTCTTTTAATGATGATAATAACATTTATTCTCCTCCTTTACCTTTTACTGTTACCAATGTTACATCTATCACCAATACTGATGTTCCAAGGAAACAATAACATTGGTAACGACCACAGCAGTCTTCACATCATGAGTACTTTTGTTCTCGATACACCACAACAGAAATATCAACAAGAAATAAAAATAGTAAAATTGGAGAGTGAAAGAGTAGGGGACAAAAGAGCAGTATGTAGATTAGGTTCAGGGAAGTGTGGAGCTAGCCAAAGTCATTTTGGTGAGCTCTACTTGAGACACATACTGCGCTCTACAGTCCATCACCAGATTGATGGATAGATTGTGGTTGATATGACCTGTCGAAAAGTCTTGCATTGACTGCTCTCTCTCTCTCGTGTGTACTTGTATACAAACCTGCCATAAAGGTCCATCCCTTCTCGGTGATCTCACTCTCCAACCTTCTTAAGTCCACTCATGAACTAGCATAATAATATTCTTATACATTATATAATACTCTCCGTGCTCTCTCCCCCCTTCCCCTCCCCCTCCTCCCTCCCGAAGCTAATCATTTGATTTGAATATCTCACGGTATATGTTCCATCCATCAGAAACACATATATCCATCATCCCAAGGCACAAAGCATCAAATCCACCACAAAAAGCTGAGTGCTTGCAGGGATTTGAAAAGCCCATCCAAGAATTATGCTTAGTTTTTTCCCTCCGCAGCTCGGTTGCTGTTATCAGTTGGAGCAGATGGAAAGACTGATCATAAAAGAATAAGAATAATAAAAGGATGGATTTGGGTTAGCAAAAGGCTTCTAGTACGCCCTTGAAGGCAGGTATAAAAATCTCTGCGCTTAAGAAGCTGGCCTTGGGACATCTTCTCTATAGCCCCACCCACCTCTTCCTTTATGGGCGAGACATACAGAGGGCAGCCAAAGGGATTCCTTTATGGGAGGGGATAACGCTGGAAAGCATGAGAAGAAAGGCTAAGACCACTAGTGTTACGGTGTATTCCTCTTGGAATCGAATATAGTATACGGAGTACTAGGAAAGAATTTGAGTCCAATTATAAAGCATTTGAATGACAGAAGTATTCAAGAGGAATTAATGGAGAGAGAAGCATCCAGCAATGCATCCTATAAGATTGGAGAGGCTTGAGCAGCGTATTTTATAAGAGGAAAAGGATGTAACCGAGTTAGTTGGATGTCTAAAATGTCTCAAGCTGCGAAACTTTAAAAGAAAAAAAAAAAAAAAAAAATACTTAAGACCTAAGGTTGCAGTGTTCGAGAAGAACAAGCAAGTGTCATACTATTACATCCTTCTTAGGCTGTAATCATCTTGCTGATTAGTGGAAGTGATTAAGAGAGACATGAGATTTTCATGTCATCATGAAAACAAAACATAATCCATATTATTCATTGTATCATTCCATTTTCTTTCAAAACAACAAATCCATTCCTTAACCAAAGGAACTATATTTACTAGAAATGAGCTTCACATAGTTGTATTTGGTTCCAGTACTCTCTCATAAAAAGGGAAAAGAAATAAAAAAGAACTCTAACTGAGAAAGTCATGATTTTAAAGAAAGCTACATGTAAAGCATAAATATTAATCAGCGAAACCCATTGCGTCCTCTGACAAATTAAGAACCAATCATATACGAGTAAAGGAGATTATCATGATTAGAAGAATGCTTTCTCTCCTTTTCTAATATCATCAAATTTAATGGTAAGAAGCAGCTATAAAGGATTAAAAAGACTAAATAAGAATAAAAAGCTAAGGAAAAGATAATAACTGTAATTAGTTAAAGAAGTCCAGAACTTTCAATCTCCAAACAAGATAATATGGCTACTTATTCCTTTTTGGCTATAAGCACCTCTACCCACTCCATGAAACCATAAGTAGCTTGAAAATTGGATGAAAGGAAATAAAAATCATCAAAGCATCCATGCTTTCATCCAAATTATATCATGAACCAGAATTTACAAAAGATGATCGTACATTGCTTTTTGTATATGGGTCTCATATTTGAATCCATAAAAAGAAATAAACCAAGGAAAGCACCTTCTACCTTAGATATCAAAAGAGTTGTTACATATGATAAAGCTAATTCATCAGCACCGCCGCCACACCCACCCCACCAATACCCAATTTCCCACCCCAGCATCCTCCCATCTCCTCCCCATTTACCGTGAGTGGTGGTGATGATCCAGGTCTTGCTCGATCTCCGATGAGGGCTCGTCCTCCTCCTCGAAGCAGTCAATCCCATAGGCCGCATGCCCATGCCCGAACGCCTTGATGTGGTCCTTGAGAGACCTCTTGTGCTTGAAGTCGGAGCCACAGATGCAGTACCACAGCTTGCCGCAGTTTTTCTCATGGGTTCTCCAGTCCCCACGGACGGCGAAGGCCTTGCCACACTTCCGGCACATGAAGGGCTTGATCCCATGCTTTCTTTGTAGTGGGTCTGGAGGGTCCTAAAGTCCTTGAGTGGCTTTGACCTTGGGTGGTCTATGTTGTTCCTGCACCCGGGTGCGCAGCAGTAACATGGCAGCCTCAGCATCGCCGTTGGTTGGGTGCCTCTCAGTGACTCCGGCCCCTCCGATACTGTGATCCATGCCCCCACATGTGCATCTATTGTTACACCCACAAAGAGAAGCAGAATTCAAGGCATTATTAACTATTTTCTGAAGAGCATGCAATCTGTAGTCAGTATTGCACCCAACTAGAATAAAGATTAGAAAGTTTTATTTCCGTCAGAGGTTTAGAGGCTGTGAATCAATACATCCCGTTCTTTTGCTCGAACTTTGATATGAGCTCTAGTATGAGAAGAATGACAAGAATAATTCTTCTTAGTGAGTTATATGGTGATAAGAGATTCTCATATTTCAATTTTTTTTTGCTGAATGATCGAGAACTATTGCTACCGGATTCTCAGTCAAGATTTTTGAAAGGAAGGACTCACATGCAATGTAAGATTGTATAGAAGAGAATCTACTGAAGAGAATACCATGAAAGAGAGAGATAGATAGATGGAGGGTGGATATGGTTGTTGTTAAGAGAGCAATCTGTGTAAGCGTTTCATGTGGACTGGTGGTTTGGGGTTTCAGAACTGTAGGTGGGCGTTGCAGCAGATTTAGAGAGGGTTCTGTTCCTTTGGAAGCTATCTGATCAACCTGAAAGGGCTGATCAGACCTTTTCAGTATCTCCCTTCCCAGTGGCCAAAGACCAATAAACACAAACCCCAAAAGTACTGCCAACATCAAGCATATGAAAGCACGGCCTCCTCTGTGTGGTTCAATCACATAAAAAGGAAGGGTACTACTGATCTGAGCCTCATGTCTTGATTCAGACACACACAACCTTGTGCATCCCACACCCTCTCATGCAAAAAGAGGGAAAAGATAGCACCTGTTAACTCAAAAATTAGATCATAAATAGAACCAAAGAAAGAAAAAAAAGGGAAAGATCGCCTCACCTGCATGTTGTTGTATCTATTGAAGGTCTTGCAGCACACAGGGCAAGAGAATTGGGTGGGCCAATGAGGATTTGGAAGGGTGGGGATCCAATACTGGCCCTTGTTGAGCCTCCCTATAGCAGGATACCCTAGAGGAATAGCATCACCATTACCATCTTCTTCCACCTCTTTCTCTTCATGCACTGTGGTGGAGGAGACCCTGGAGATGAGATCAGCTGCACTGGGGCTGGGGAGGCCTATGTGAAGGGCTACAGTCACAGCCCCTCCGCATCATTATCTTCATCACCTTGTTCTTTGTTCTTCTCATGCCCGCCTTCCTCAAAGGCTCTGAAGGAGGTGTCCTCCTCCTCTTTTGAGGGGCTGAGGCTGAGGAGGGGGAGGGCCTCTCTGAGGGGAGGGGAGGGTGGAGGGGAGGGGAAGTGGGGGGTGCTTTGGAGATGAGGCGTGGTGTAATTGGTGTGGTTGGTGTAGAAGCTATGGGTGGGAAGAGGGGTGACGGGTTGGAAGAGGAGAAGGGGAAATAATTGAAGTATCCTTTGAAGAAATTGGTATAGGGATCTGCCATTCTTGGAGCTTTGGTGTGGGATGGGAGGGGATGTATGAATGGGGAGACTATTAGTCTATTATAGACAGATGCTTTTAGGGGTGGGGGGGGAAGAGAGACAGACAGAGAGAGAGAGAAGGCTAGAGCACCAAAAAAATAAAGGCAAGCCCAAAAGTGTATAGGAGTAACTAACCAAAAAAAAGTGTAAAGGGTGAAGAAGTAAAAATCACTACAACAATTACAAAGGAACCGCAGAGAGAGAGAGAGGGGTGGGGGGGGGGGAGAG
>KE504639.1:735938-748044 GCA_000441515.1 Elaeis oleifera | reverse complement strand
TCTTCTTTCTTTTCCTGACCGAACAAAGGAGGGACACGAGGGGGGGCTTGGTGGCTCGTACTCCAGCGAGGTGCGGCGGCACGGTCGGGGTCCGGCAGTAGGTGGCGGCATCTGGTCGACGGTGACGGAGCAAGGGAGGGCCAGTGGCAGGCGGCAGGCCAAAAGAAAATAGAAAAAAATCAAAAAAATAGGGGATCGTCCTCTTTCTTTGAATTTCTTCGATCATTGGTCGATCACCGACAGCCATGACCTTAGGGAAGACAGATATAGAGGTAGGGGTCATGTTCTAGGGGTGCGGCACCATGGACGGCGGCGTTAGTGACCGAAAAAGGGAGGGAGATGGGTCGATCGAACAGAAAAAAATGAGATCTGATTTTTTTATGAATTTTTCGACAAACCCGACGGCCGACGAGGATGCGCCATGCTATGGGAAGGAGGGGAAGGAAGAGAAGGAGGGCCGGGGCTTACCTCCGACTTCGGTGAGGTCTCTGACGAGAATTTTGAGGCAAACACAAAGAGGGCATCGGCTGTTTCAACAAAAAAATCTGAGAGAAAGAAGAGGAAGAAATCGGTACTCATCATGGCCGGCCATAGAGGAGGAAGGAAGGGTTTTATAGGACTCTTCTCAGGATTCCTATTTGTCCTAGGAGTCCTTGATCTAATCGGACAAGAGGAGGAAGAAGAAGACTACGTTCAAAATTTTTTTTTTAGGCTTGATGGGTCTAATCTCTAGTGGGCTGATCTATTTGGATCGGATATTACATCCATGATCTTTACGATGATGACTACGAAAAATATAGATTTTAAATTATCATGATGATTAATATAAAGTAAATTATCTTCGAGGAGAAATTATTGCATCGATCAAGTAGGCGAATCCAAATCCTGAAGTATATGTACAGTGGATGATAGGTATCCATCATTTGACGTTGAATTATTTAAATGCAGAGGGGGAGGGTTTAAATGTGGCGAGATGCTATTGGACCGGTCCATCAAATCTGGTCCATCTAATAATTAGACATCTCAGAGGGGTTGTCTTCCACACATGCATGCATTTAAGGCATGAGAGGCTACGTAGAGGAATGGCTATGCTGTACCTAAGCTGACCAACATTCCACATGACCCGTCTTAATAAATGAAGGACAATCCAGACGACTATAATGTCACAATTGTCCTCCCTTGTACCGATCCAAATAACCAGGCGATGGTGGCAGTCTTTGTGACAAACTATTATGAAATTTACGAAGCCAAATCAATAATTGTAGACGCCAATAAATACAACTACATGAATTAACCACCTACAAATAAGGTAAACAACTAACATGTATGCATCCATGTACACCCACCATCAGCTCAAAAGAACTCACAAAGGCCATCTGAAGCATGGCCTTCGACGCTGTCATGCTCTTAAATGCAACGCCCAATATGTCTTCGATCCCTCCGGATAGAATTCAGGCTTTTACAGAAGGATTCGGATTGTAACTTCTGTACAAAAGAATGATTGATCTTTTTTCACAGCATCGACCACTTGATCGTATGTTGCACAGCTTTCAAAGCATGATGTGATCTATGCTATAGATGAAAGGAAAGATCAAAATGCTTTGCAAGCTGTGCAATACGCCATCCAATGATTGACATGATGAAAGAACAACAATTACGAAAAGATACTATCCGAATCCTCCAGAGAAATTAGCAAGCACACTGTTTTTTGATAAGCGTATGTGCACTCTTCTTGTCATACGCCACCCAGCAAGTGGGTAATATGGATGATTAACCTGCTACCTCAATTTAAGGAGAGTAAGCCAGGCCACTATTCAAAGAACATTATGCCCTGTGCCCTTGTCATCTCTTTGATTTCTAGGTGCTTGGAAGTATTTAAGAGTGGTCCCTTGATGTACAATGTAATCCAAACTCCCGTGTGCTCCGTTTGGGAAATTCTGCAGGAGGATATTTTTGCACATAAATGTCGCTATAAATATGCTTATTGCACATTTATCCTTCTAAAATCAGTGGTTGTATATATTCCTTTGGAAACATCATATGTTTACAATGATACATTTCACGTGAGATTTATGATCCTTCTACATGAATATGCCTGAAAAATTTATGCAAAACTATAGCTCTTTACCACATAAATTAATGCTAAATTATTTTCAATGGTATTGAAGTGAAAGGATAATAGTATCATTTATACCTAAAATACTTATTCATTGATCTCATCAATAAAAATCTATCGTTGCAAAATAAACGACCAGAGAGAGATATCTGCAAATAATGATTTTCAGATGTTAAATATATAATAAATCATATTTTTAGAAGTATATATGCAAAAAAATAAAAATAAAATAATATCGTGAGGTGCTCCTCAAAATAAGTCATACCAAGATCTGAATCAAATAGTTCTACCCAAAGCTGCATAATCTTCTGCAAAGATATGGCGCGACCTGCACGTAGCAGCCAAACTTTGGTCCATTAGTTGTCGACTCCGGTAGTCGGTGCCTATGCCAACTGAGGCTACAAAGCTTAACTATGAGAGGTGGCTCTCACACCATTAATATTCAGAAAAGAAAGCCTATAATTTACCATTGTTCCCACTTTGTGGACCTAATGTCCTTGCTCGAAGCCACATATGGGCAGCGTTCTTGTTTCATCCGGACTGCCAGACGTGAGTCCGCATGTGGAATTGGATTTGGCGTATCCGCTCTATTTTGTACATGCATGAGACATGCTTGATAAAGTTGACCTTGGACATGAGATAATGGTGATTCTAAATATTGTCATTTAAGAGGACGACGAATTAGCTGAGCCTTCGCTATCACACAAGTAAACTATCAACATGAGCATATTGTTGTATTTAAATATTCTTAAGGGATATTTAATTTGGAGAAGTTGGATTCTCAAATAGAAATTCGAATAATATTCATTCTTATTGTTTGGTTGGAAAGAGTCTCATTCTCGTTCTAATTGTAGAGAAAAAAAAAAAAGAGAATACACATTCTCCTCTCTTCTAATATTCAAATCTTATTCTATTCCGATTTCAATCATGGACAAATACAGTCATTCCAAGTCCCATTCTAATATTTTCGGATTCCAATTTAGATTTTAGTCGCGAACAAAATGCACCTTTGGACTTTTGTTCAGTCTAAGCACACGCATTACCGTTGGGGAAAAAATGGTGCAGGACACGCCAGGGAGGTAGAGTGAGGCCCAACCTATAACAGCATGCGTTGGCCTCAAGGCAACCAAAATGTGGGTCTGAGACACATGGCGTCCAGGATACGTATAATAGCTTACATGGCTCGGGTATTAGAGAATTATATCATGACGCGAGATTTGTATAACATTGATGAATACGCTGCTTATTGGAAATTCATGCTACCATCCATTAAAAGTTGGTGCGAATTACCTTTTCCAACCAATATTTTTAAAAAAAGAAAAGAAAAAAGAGGGGATAAAAAGTGCCACCGGTCACTGATTCTAGTGTCTAATAAATAATTTGTACTATTTTTTCTCCAGGATAACAAGGCATAAATGCCAATAACAAGTCACAAAATTCAGGAAAATGTCTAGAAATTTGATGACCGTTAGTAACTAGAACACCGTAAAGCCAAGATTGTAGAATCCATTCCCAATAATAGCTTTCTACTTCTACCGTGATGTTTGTTATTAGTAATATTTTCAGTCAAACAATGGTGACAAGGGTTTGAGTTGTATCTTTCACCGCGTAGACCATCTAACCATCGCGCAATACAACGGTGCATGCATGCGAAAAAAGGTACACCATTCTTGACCCGTCTTGGTGACAGAATACCGTCGAGAGCTTCCATATCCAGGCACCAACTTTAGTCACACAAAAGAGTTCAACATAACACTCATACCTTCAAGGTACAAAATGAGTAAAACATGTAATGAATATCTGGCAAATATTGTCACGGCCACCACATAATTAACAGAATGACATGATTATCATGATCTAATTGCCCTGACATTACTGCCTACATTAACCCGGCACACTGACATCTTGTACGTTGCATGAACAAACTAGGTGGACATTGGATAGCTCACAAATCTAAGACATGCATGAGCAATAAGATGAACAGCAACTTCTTTATATTCGCCTCAAAACAATGTTCCCATCCTGTAACTCGAGACAAGATAGGGTTAGCTACAGCATGGACAAGGTGATAACCTGGCAAGATTTTATCTCCAGTTTTCAACCGACACCAATCTCCCGTGAGCTAATTCCACCCACCTCATCTTAGGCTACTTCATAATTAGATGTACTACTGACGGAAAAAGAGTTATGAAGATCCTTGCATGGCACCTGGATAGGCAATGAATGGCTAGGTACCCCTCATTATGATTGTACCAGATTCTCTTTTCTTCAATTTAAGAGGGCGCAAACATAAATGATTCCATCAGGTGTTACCACCATTTTCTAAACTCTTAAAAAATATGATTGGGAGTTTATGTCCGGCTGAGATACAGGATCAAAAATTTGAAATATCTATACAACTATAAGCCTTCGCATGCCTTGCTCTAGACACGGCTCAAAACTCTTCAAAACAGCAGCTTCGTACTACTACCGCAAATGGAAGAAAGCCTGTAATATATATATTCTGGCACACTTCTCTCATACTCCTCTCAAGGAGGAAAAAAAAACAATTGAGTAATATTTTCATTGAGGATCATATGATGCTGAATTGCTAGAAAAATTGACGTCTGACAATAATTTAGCAGAGATCCTAAGGGCCAAGCAAGAAAGGAATGAATTAATTGCGGTAGCCAACTCCAAAGTGGAACCTGCTTGCTAATTCATCATTAAATGCATATTCTAGGCGCAGGGGCCCTAGGGGTGAATCCACACAAATGCCGGCCCCAAAGCCACAACCATTCCCAGGTTTTCCCCTTGCTCCAGCAGGATCACCTGATCAAGCAACAACCAGAAGCAAGATGCCATCACGTTATGCCTTACTGAAACACCATGTAGCTATTGTTATGCAAATATTACCTACTCCCGAATGCTACTTCTAGTAGTGCAGTACAATATTCTATATATATATATACATATAATATCAATCAAAAATATTGTGCATGGTACCCAAAAGAAGTTTGTGGATAAATTTGTCGTTATCTTAGCAAAAACACAATTCTTCTACCAAAAAACAAGGCAGAAAGAGAAAAGATGGCTAAGACCATAATACAAAGCAAAAGATAAACAATGAAGTTCTTTTTTTTCCCACGGATGATAAAACCTAAAGCATACATATACAGAGCTTTAGCCATTGCTTGGTTTATGTTGTTTCTTCACTAGCTAGCTGCTTCTAATATTTTATGGACAAGCGTGATAAAAATGAAAGCAGGGGGTAAAATATTTGAATAAAGGATTTACCACGCACTGTAGGGCCTGAACCAAGATCATTTCCATAGTCCGCAAACAGCACACCTTCCAGTGGTCCAAACTATAAAAGAACAAAATAAAATAAACAAGCAGGCGATTATAAAAAACAAATGGAACAGAAAGAAAAGCAAATATTAAATTGGATGTGCATGCAGATGCATATGTACGCATGCATGTGTGTTTTCACTTTATGACAAGATTCGTTTGCAGGGACTGATTCAGAGATTGATCAAGCATACCACATCAGAAAGATGTTACCACAACTGACATAATATTATTTCAAATAAGCAAAAAAGAATGTGCAAGTGTTTGACTTCAAGCAATAAAGTTTTAAGGCTGAAACTGAACTACAATGAGTTAGAACAGAAGGATGAGTTAAATATCCATGTACTAAACTAAATAGCAGGCTTTGAAACATGGAGATAAATATCAGTGCCCAAACTTCCCAAAAAAAAAAGCAAGTTCAGTTAGATAAAATGGTTTGTCTATCACTTATGAAGATTAAGAAAAATTGAATGTTTACATAAGGCCCAATAAATAGATTTGAAAATCATTTGACTACCCTTTGTGTTCTCATTATCAGATTAGAAAGTGCTATAGTAACAACTTGAATTAAGTGGACACAAAGGTCAAAGCTTACCATGTGAAAAGAGATTTCTCCACTACAAATCGCATATGAGCGACCAGAACCCACAGCACCTTCTTCATAACCCCTGACACTGTTTGTCCCACCAATAGCAAATGCTTCATGAGGTGGAAAATTTCCAATGACATGGCCTCCAGAGACACTACAGCATTAAAAGGCTGATGAGTGCAACAAAAATGGTCACTGAAGTGGTGGCAGAAGAAATATAGCTAAGCCTACCATGGACCAGTCTCATCAATACTCATTTCTCTTTCATAAAATAGAGTGATGGCCAATCTCCTTCTCATTTTAGAAAAAAAAAACACGGGTGGGGGCGGGGTTGTTGTTTAAAGTCGACACAAGGACTGAAAAGTCAAAGAATATTAAAGGTTCAGTTTGTCCAATGGTATGATGCAAAGAATATTATTTAGCTAACAAACCACAAAAATTGCCAAAATGGTATCAATGAAGATCCTTTGATCATCAAAAGATCAAAGGCATAGGATGCCATACCTTAAAAGAAGTCGAGCAGGCCCAATTTTATATCCTTGCCTAGCACGAGCACTCAATCGATTGAAACATAACCACTCAGGTAGAACAGGGAGTCCTTGTTCCATGTTGAATACAAACTGCAAGTGAGGTGGTTATGGAAGGCCAAATAAGACAAGGACAAACAAAACATCAAATTTATGATTGTTTATCCTGACAAATGGAGGAGATGAAAGAACTAACTGTTGAGGAGCTATGATCACCAGAATCTGTGTAGACACTTTCTAACTTTGCAATTAGCATGTCATCACAAGCATTGCCACTGCAATAGACAAGTAGAAAAATCAAATTCTACACAGGCAGAAAATTAGATAAATAAATAAACAAGATGAGGCGATGTAATTAAGCAATCCATATCAATGTTCAGATATCCAGAAAGAGGAAATAAAGCCTAAGTACCTTGCAGTTAACGGACTGTTGTAGATATCTCTGACTACAGAATTGCCTTTATCATCACGAGCACCAGCATGCTAAGAACAGTATGGGTTATTACAAGCAAACGTGGAGTAAGAAGAAAATAGACAAGATAGCATACAATGAAGCAAGGACCAATGAAAGAAAATAACTGAAAATTTATAAGATTTTCCCAACAAAAAAAAAAAGTTAAGCTTATTTGTTTGCATGGTGACACCAAATAGTTAGGACAAGGCTTGATCGTTATAATTATGTTTATATTTGCTTCCAATGGTCCACATTAAAAGCCATGATATTACTTTAGAGATGTGAAATAAGGGTGATTAGAATCAAGAGTATCAATATGGCATCCGAGTCATGACAAGGGTTAAATGGATTGAACCACAAATTTATTTACACAATCCCTCTCAAATAAATTATAGAGATGTTTAAAAAACATCATGCAAAAAATTGATTATAGCTTTTCTTATTTTCATAATTCATGTCTCGAAATAACATAGATAAATGAGAGTAGATCCCAGGAATGGAATCTAGATTATAGATTGCATGAGCTAGCCAGTCAATCCAGCCGGTTTCTTGCTTGGATTGCCCTGCTTGGCTCTAGCTCGGCTCCATATCAATCACTGAATTCAATTTCCATTATCATGCTTGCATGAGATTTTTTTGTTTTTGACAAGTAATTTTTTACTAGGAGTAAAAAAATACTATGATATTTCTGTTGCTTTATATATTTATTTGTCTGCAATTTAGCAATTCCAAAGTTCCTTACTGATACAATCAGAGCGACTAGATCCTTTACATAAAAATAAGAAATTGTCTGTGCAACAGTTGTGTTAACGATTGGATGCATTAAAAGTATAATTTGTTTAAAGTTGGAGAACATGCAGAGCAATATCTGCACATGATCACCATCAAACATCATTATCATTTACTCTACCTGTCAAGGAAGAAATTTAGTTAGTTGATAAGTACAAGCACGTCTCTTTAACTGCAATCTCTAATCACTAGATGATATTGGTATCACCAGTTTTCATAGGCAGATAAAATGTGCCAAACAATACTGTAGAATATTGGAAAATGTTAACATAGCAACACAGTTACATGCCAGAGAGGCTGTGGACACACAGCAAACATGGAAGTAAATCATATGCAATAAGTGTTAACATCAATTACAGGAAAAATGGGAGAAATGTAATAGTTTTTCAGAAACATGAGCAGATGTAACTGTGAACTCAATGTCATAAGATGAAAAGTCAACACCAAGAAATAATTCAAAATGTTTCAAAGAAAGTACCTGAAACATAAGCCCAAGTGTTCCACTCCACTTGGGCCTGAAAGGTCGACTGTATTCAATCCCAGCAGTAACTCGTGCAATTGTTAGGCCACCATGATCAGATTGGGCATTCCCATGAACAAGTGCTCCTGAAGTACTGGAGTTCTGGTATAAAAATTTTCACTCAGATTAGTAATTATAAAGCATGTGTATGTCTATATATATAGAACATATAAAGAGTACCTGAATCATGATTGTTCTGGATGTCCTCTTATCGTCTCCTTCAATCCATGGGTCAATATAATTTATGCGAAATATTGAGTCGATTTGCCCCCTTTCTAATGAAAGGTTGAGTTTTTGGTTCCTACCAAAACATTCCTATGCACATAGGCGAAGCTGCAATGGAAATCACATGTGAGCAGAACAGCAGAACACAAACTTCTGGTAATTCAACTAAATCCTGAATGTTACATCCTGGACATGGAAGAAAATTATTTCACAATGTGTTAAATTACATTATATAAGTTCTTTAAATTGCTAACTGCTACTGCATATTTATATGCAGCTGTTTTAGATAATATAGTACTTTGTCTAAAGCTGAGAAAAGGGACATGACTTGAAGTAGAGAAATACAAAATATATTACCATCCCTCCAAATTGATTAGTGCATCACGGGCAAAATAAATGCAACCTTAACACAACCCTCTTAGACAATATGTAGTTTATTATCAGATGGAAGAGCCCACTGAATTCTCTTAAACATATGCAACATCCTTATCTCAAGCATGCTAGAACAAGCCTAACCAAAGTATTAAACATTTAAGAAAGAATAAAGCACCATATTTATTCGACACTGGTATTCTTTTCTGAAGCTACGATACAATGTTACTAGTTATAGTGTCTATAGCAGATCCATAATATTTAACTGCTTGACCAAAGTTCAATGTTGTGCAAAAGCGATTCAATCAACTGGCTATCTGCTACAAAAATGTAAAATATATTCAGATTAATGAGGAAACATATACGCATAAGTTATCGGTCACATAAACATCAATTGCCACTCAGATGAAAGGAAGCAAAAATGTGCAGTTGTAAAAAGTTAAATAAATGTCATACAGAAGGTGTTATGGTTATCGTTTCCAACATAACATCCAAGTGCCACTGCAATCTAATGATACACCCATGGCAGGGGTCTTATGGTAGTTAGCAGCAATCTTTGATCAGGCAACATTATCCTGTCCAAGCAACTTTATCCCTCAATTTGATCCTTCAAATCCCATGACAACACACTGGTACCTACAAGCAGCAATGCAGCATGCCTAAAACATGTCATTAATACTACAAGCACTTTGACTACAATGGAGCAGGTCTAGCCATAATAAGCATGCCATATCAAGTCTATCTAGGATTATAAACAATTCAAGATCACACTAAGAACCTCTTCCAAAGAAACTAATCTTGGAATACTTAACAAACCCAACATGGAAAATTACGTGCATAGCCACTACCATAGGTTGACAGATGTGCTGCATGAATCATAGACAAGAAGACACAACCACTAGAAAGCAAAAAATAGATGCCAATATCTACAAACTAGACCATCTTTTCCAAATTTTCAGGCTTAAATATGTATTGCTGGGCTTGATACAGACTTTACGTATCATAAATTAGTCAATCCACTATATGAAGCAAGAAGGAACCAATAATAGACCAATTTAGATCAAGGGCAAGGTGGATATTAAAAATGTACAATATATCATTTTAAAGAACCTGAAAGGTGTTTGGAGCTGAAAAGCCTCGTATTTGAAGAGGTCTCCTCTACAGCAGTTGAATGTGCAAATGGGAAGGTATGGTACTACTCCTATGATGCTGGTCAGAGACATGGCTAAATGAGTAGGAATAGGCATTAAAATGTCTTCGGAGAAGGAGACCAGCAGCAAATTGTGCAGGTGAAGAGAGCTGTTGTATGATATGTGGATGTTATGGGACTATAATTTCCATTTTGAACTAATGGAACTAGTAAGGAAAGACATGCAGTCTGCGTACAGGCTGTCGTTCCAGCCTGAAAACCTGGTAACCAACTCACACCTGATCCATTGATGAATGGATTGGACATGGGTTCAAAGTTAGACTCGCTAAAACTTTGGGCCAAGTCTGGGTTTGAGGTTTTTATAGCTGATCCTAACTAATTACCCAAATTACTTATATATGTAATATTAGTCTTGGTGTATAAAATTTTGTTCTATAGCTTTGCTCTATAACTTGATGGGATACAAAAAGTAAAAACAATCACATATTAGAACAAGCTTAGGTGTTTGAACTTGACTAAATTCAGTGTATCTTTTCAAGTTTTCGTCAATCATTATAATATGATTAACTATCAAGTGAATGTTGTTCATGATTTTATTTTTGGAGTATGTAATTGGATGTTTCATTGATAAGCTTCCCAAAGCATGGATCATTTTGACTTGATTAATTGTTCAAGTTAAAGTTTTAGTACAGGATGGAAGCTCAAACTAGTGGTGGCAATTTTTGACACGACATGCGAACCCAACACGAACACGACATGGAAAAATCCGGTTCTGGGTTAAGCTTATGCGGGTTTGGGTCGAAACAAATTGACATGATTACAACCCACAAAATCCGTGTCATTCGCGAATTGACTCACGAACCCGAAATAGACCCGTGTAACCCGTTTAATATTTTTGTAAATTTATTAAAAGAAAGGTTATTTCTGTCAAGTCCATAACAATCTAAACCCTAACAACACCTAACCATTCTAATCTAACAAAACAAAGTTTGCTTTAATTATACATACTGATATTCTTTTGCAATTTAGCTAAACCCCAAAAAATCAGGTTTATTTAATTTTTTTAGGATTTTATGTCAATTTGTTAATCATGTCATAAACGTGTTGTGTTCGTGCCGACCCAATACAACCCGTTTAATAATTGGGTTACACGGATGACCCATTAAATAAGTAGTCCGTGTACGAATTGTGAATTCCAACCCATTTAATAATCGTGTCATGTTCGTGTTTAGGTTATATTGGTCATGTCGGAAATAGGTTGATCTGTTTACGACCCGCCAACATGAATTGCCACCCTAACCCAAACCTCATGCCACGATCCAAACCCAATGGAATGGGTGTTAGCATACCCAAACCTGACCCGAAGACCTGATGGATCAAATGATATTTTATTACCCAACCCAATCCTTTAATTGGACAGGTACAGAACAAAACTTGGAAGAAACCCCAGTAGGTCTGGGTTTACTAAAACTCATACTGATCGTTTCTGCACTGAGTCCAAAATAATGCATCAAAAAAAATGCAATTAAGTTTTTGTGTTATCTAGATGATGGTAGGTGTTGGGTATAAAATACCCTCAGCCGAAGTTCTCGACAGGTGGCACCCATCCGGGCCTCTCCAAGACGGGTTCTTCAGGCGCCTGTCAGATTGTTCCAAGTGCCCTCTGGGCTCCGTTGTCGGCCGACCTTCTACAGTGCTCACCGAGCTCCGCTACTGACCGATCTCCTACAGTGATCAGCGTCAGGCTGAATTCCTTTCAGGTTTTGTCAACGGCCGAACTTCACCAACAGCAGGTCGCTGCTAATGTCAGACTTCGCCCGGACTCCTACGGGAGCCGGTCCGTCTCAGCCGAGCTCCTGCGGGAGCGAACAGATCCACTCGGACTCCTACGGGAGCCGGGCCACCGCCCAAGTCTCTATTGCAAAGAGACCTGAACTCCTGATGTCTTCTCCGAACTCCTGATGCAGGTATACTTTATCCTGACTCCCACGGAAGCCGAACTTCCTCTCCTAACCTTTATTGCAGGAGGATTCA
>KE504639.1:713006-725154 GCA_000441515.1 Elaeis oleifera | reverse complement strand
CACTTCATTCTTGTTGAGGCAGAGAACTGACTTGAGCGTCGGAGGGTCTTGCCGGAGCAACCCCACCTCCGGTTTAGACTTCTTTTGTAGGTCCCGGCGGCGACCGCGGCACCCTCGACTCCAGCATCTCCGACGCCGATGGATTTTTGCAGCAACAGTAGGCAAGCACGAAAGAAACTTCTGGCTTTGTTGTAAAAACAGTTGGAAACAGACTGTCTTCATAATAAAAAATTTTCCAGAAACATGCTTCACAGTTTAGGTTGAAGTATAGGATGTATTGAATTTTGGTTCAACAGGTTGCAAAGGTAATGCAAATTAGCCTAATTAAGGATGTAAGAATTTTTTTTGATCTATGTCACATGGGCAAGGTTACATTACTATGGCAAAAATTTGGAAACGTGCTTCATTAATGAGCTTTAAAAAAAATCTTTATCATTACCTTCCAATCAGTCCTGCAAGAGGGCCACTTGTTATCCTACAAATGTCACAACAAGTAATTACTAATACAGGAATGCCAACTATTAACGGAGCAAATACAAAATATTTAATACATTTCTTTGGAGCATCACTTACCCACTTGAATTCCACCACCTGCAGAGAAACCACCATTACGACGCTCAACAAGATTTAACACTAGATCAACCTTGCAGGGATCTGCAAAGGTCCAGAAAGAGACTGAATGTCAAGTGTTAGGGTCCAAAAAAATGCATGGACAGCAAATCATTGACTGCTCAAACTTTGTTTCAGTAGCAATTGATAAGATGTTAAGATGGCTTGCCATGTGTAAAAGTAATTGCAGAAGAGAAAAGATGTATCAACTGCTTGCAAATTTAGGCACAGAATCTGAAGCCTATCAAATTCTTCTGTCATGATAAAATGTGAAGCAGACAATATACTCAAGATCAAGCATCAATGAGAAAGAATTTTCACAAAGCAACATACTACTTAGTAGCTGTGCAAACACTACCAAGCTAAAGAGATAAAAGACCCAAGTATCCATAGAATGACATCTTTCATTCTTCTACCACGGAGACTAATCTTTGTCCTTCTTCAATACAGAGGAATGGCACTGACCCTTGAACACGTGGGACACAAGTTTAACCCAATTTTCCTATCAATAGAATAATTTCCACTAGAGCAGGCAAGTTTTCAGCTTTAGAGCTTGCAACTCCACGGAACCACTTGATTACTTCAAAGAACAATAGCCTACTTTGCAACAATTCACTAGGATAGTGTTTGGATACCCTTTTCTTATTCCTGGAATAGGAATACGAATTCCCAGAGAATAGCTATTCACCCTTGTTATTCCAGATTTCTGTTTGGTTGGAAATCTGTTATTCCACCGGGAATAAGGTGCAACTAATGCAGTGTTATTCCATATGCCTAGAATAAGATGCAATTAATGCTCATTAAAGATCTAAAATAAGCTATTCCATGGTCCACCATGGAATAGCTAAACCAGGGTAGATGGGAATAAGAGAGGGTTGACCGAAATTGCTAAACCAGGGTGGCCCACCAAGCCTTTTCACCCATTTGGGGGAATAAGGTGGAATAAGCCCTTATTCCACCCAGAATTGGGCATCCAAACACTACCCTAAGGAAATAGGGGTTGCAAAAATTGTCTTCATTTGGTATTGCACCTGGTACAGAATGCTGCTTCAGCTCTCCTTGTGTGCTGCCGCTTCATTTTTCACAGCCTACTGCTACAGAGCATTTAGATTTTGTAAACGCTATGGATGTATTGTGCTCTCAGTTATTCAAACTTCAGAAGAAAGTTACTTCATGCATTCAAATATATCCTGGCTCTATGCTTCAGCTTCAGGTCCTTGCTCCTCGATGCCAGGACCAATCTTAACTTTTCAAATTAAGAAAGTTCATGCTCTGAATGGTAATTTTGATGAGATTTGCATGATTGAAGCAGTCAGTCTTTATTTAGTTCTTTGATATGGTCAAGTCAACTTGTGCATATTAATAGGTTGATATCGCTCAAACAGCATTTTACACTTCATGCATTAAACAAAATAAGAAATCTGTGATGAATTTTTCAAGCTGGAAATCAATATGCTTAAGTTTACATCCATTGCAATTGTTACACAATACAAATGGACAAAAATAGATAACTAAACTTGTGATTAGCAAAGTCTGATGATGACATATCCATGTGAATATCTGGAAAAGGAGAAAATGACAAGTAACAAAGATAATTCACCTCCAGTAGGCTGAGGAATAATTGTAACATCTTCCATAATTCCCATTGTTAATATTGTCTCAACATCTCGTTTTGCTTGTAGTCTATTGTATACCTAATGCAGAAAGTATTGAAGAGATGAAAACCTTGATAAGCCAGAATGGATAAGAACACAACTCTATATTCCAATATAAGATATAGTAAGTCTTCCAACTAGAGAATGTGAGACATAAGCACATGAAACACAAGATAAGTATGTATTTCTGTATAAAATATAGTTTATCTCATGACAAGAGCATACAAGGGACAAGCACAGGGTTTGCATTTTTCATGCTAATTAATGTTGATATCATGTAAAATTGTAAATGCAACAACCTAGAAAAAAGAAACATGAGCCAATATTGATATCATTGTGACCAATTTTTTCATAAAAGACACTTCTTTTTTCCGAAAATGGCATAAGTTGCCATATCCAGATATAAATGCACTAAGCTACCGATAATTTACTTAAAATACCAAACAGTTGTTCGTATTTCTTTCAAGGTTTCTATCTTTCAAAGTTGGTTGTAGCTTATGATCTGTGCCTTGGAGATAAGTGATTCTTCAACATTACATAACCTTCAAACTTTCTTATACAAGAACAAAATTTAAACAAAGCACCCACAATAACAATCATTATAACCATCAATCCTTATCCTAGCTAATAAAAAGACAAGCTTATTTGAGATACAACATGGTAAGAAAAGCAATCTCATCTGGGGATTAAATGCATTATAGTAGTACAGGTTAACAGCCACATAAAATGTAGGACCGTGCTTTGACCTGTCCCTTTTTGTTGCCAGTTGTTGAAATATAGTCTCTGGCCTTGTCTTCCCTGTAGTTGGTTCACCACTGAATACATCAACAGAAAATTATTATCAGAAACATCAAGTACAAGTGGTTCTAATATGCTGTTTGTGATTGCAAATGCAATAGCAGATATTGTTCTCACGTCCTTCTATCAAGAAACTGAATGATGGTATTATTGACCTCGGCTTCGGAGACTTGTAACCTAAGGATTCCTCCAGAAAGAATCTCAGCATATGAAACCTGAGACAACAATCCCAAAAAAACAGGACCGATAACAGATTAATTACATCTCCAAAACAAGGCTTAAGAACTGAACTTACACGGGAAAAATGACTGCAAAATAGCTACAAAGTAAGTGCAGGACCAACCAAACCAGATAGCCCACGTTCGTAGTACCAGCCATTGATGGATTTAATCACTTGATCCAGATGCTGTATATTGATTATTTTCCTGCATAACTTGACACCAAAAACTTAACTAAATGCCCAACTTACAATAGCATCAAATAAAGATTGTCAAAGCTAAAGAGTTGAAAGAAAATATATGTTCTCCTCTTTATCATAAGAAAAGAAGGGAACATATACTTCCACTTTTTCATCTAAGATAACTGAGTGTTAACCCCCTATCATCTTCATCATGGTCAGGGAGCAACACTACCATGACCATAAGGCCAATAAAGAATTAAAGCAGGTTGGGATTTATTCAAAAACATCTAGATGGAAATTGTGGAAAGGATTTGACCAATTAGATGACGATAGAATCACAGCCCTTAAACGGCCGAAGTTAGTGAAGCTGGCTGTTAATAGCTGTGGTAATGTTTTGTAATTATAGTTTTAAATACATGCTTCTATGGCCACAATTGCCTCAGTCTTATTTTCCTGCTTTCTGAAAGTAGCAAACTTTAAAGAAAATAGATAGGAATAGATCAAGAACTTACCATACGCATCGCAAAATGCATCCTCCAAAAATTTTACAGGAAGAACGTTTGCACCCTCACAAACCAATCCTTGGAACTCCTGATTAGGTTCCACCTAGTACAACATCAAACAAAATCACAAACTCGTGTCATGGAAAACAAATTGATCATAAAATTTGCCTTTACAAACCTGCAAGGTCGTACCCACAAGTCATTTAGTTCTATGATTTATGATAAAGAGATTGCTTGGAGACCAAACCGAGCCGTCTTTAGTAGTAAAATAAAATAGCCCTAAATTCTAAACTTCATAATGTCATTGGTCATGAGTGCTGTATATTTCAACATCTCATTTGATACCATTGTTATATAGTTAAACCCGTGAGTACGTTAAGACTGCAGAATGATACAATCAGAACTCATCAGAACCGTTGAATACCAAAAAGAAAGGTGGCTGATATAATTCTAGTGTGTCATGAATTTAAGCCGTCCGCACTATGTGTCTCAAATTACTCCTTTCTTGCGCCTAACCTTGACATTATTTCGGAAATTAGAATTAACAAATGGTCAAGAAACGAGCATTGCAAGCATCCAAATCTTCGCCTTTCCCATCTCCAGTCCTCATTGATATTTTACGAACAATGCAAGAAAAGAAGACTGCAAGCTTTAACGCATTAGCAACCAAATAACACAAAAGTCCTCTCTTTTCCCAAAATACTCCTCCATTAAATCTTATAGAGCCAATTTTTCAATATCTTGAATCCAACCCGAGATGGAAACAATCAAGGAAGCACCTTTACCTGAAAGACCAGCCGGATCCCATCCCGGGTGTCGACGGCAACAGGCATACACGAGCAAAAGTACCCACTCTCGATGATCCGGTGCACGTCCTCCTGCACCTCCCGCACCGTGAGCGCCGAGTTGGCCGGCACGACTTCAGGGCGGCGGCCACGGCCGCCTCCAAGTCCACCCGCTCCAGCGCCTCCCCATCCTTGTTCCGGATCAGCACCTCGCTTATCAGGACCCGCTCCTCGTCCTCCTTCCCGTGCCGCCGATGGTTCGTCTCCGCCTCCTGCCGCACCACAGCAAGGGGGACGAGCAGAGAAAGCGAGGCCTCCACTGTCTCGGAAGCGATGCCAAGAAGCCCTGGATCGCCTCTCTAGCTCGGTCGAGATGGAAGGAAAGGTTGTGGCGAGCGAAGGGAGGATTGATAAGAGGGGAACGGGGTGGGCGAGGGAGGAGCGGGGGATTTTAATGGCGGAAGAGACGAATCGGACGTCTTCGTTTCTCGACATGGGAGCGGAGAAGAGGGAGGGAGACGAGGAGAGAAGAACCCTAGGGTTCGAGGGTTTCTCGCCAAAACCCTAGGTTTCCGCCATTTGCGAAAAGGTCAAAGCTTCAGAATCGGGCTTTCCAGGCTCGCAGCGAGCCAGGGTCGCGAACCGGTTCCAACCCGGCCAGGGTCGGCCCTGTCGGAACGCAAAAGGATTCGGAACGCGGTTGATTCTTTTTCCTTTTTCTTTAAATTTTGTGTATGTGTGTGTGCGTGCGTGCGTGCGTGCGTGTGTGTTGGGGTTGATGGTGTTTAATATTTATCATATTATCCTTTGACTACATACATTGATGTATAAAATGTTCAACTAAGTGGCAGCTGTGACAGTAGAGTTTTTATATGCTCGACTACAAATGATGCAACTCAATTAGCTACATTTTTAGCCTCTCTGTAAATATGTATCATCTCAAATGATCAAAAAAATTATGATCGAATATCGATAATTTTGTAGCAGAAGATGAGAATGAACATCTAATAAGGTTGAAATATTGAACTCCAATTCTGCTAATGTATGTTGTGATGGTGGTAATCGAATGGGCTTCATAATATCATGCAATTATAGTTGTTTTACCTTATACTGATGAGCATGATTAGGAAACTATCTCTTTATTTCTTTCAACGTTGAATTAGAGGGATCTGAATTTTGAATTGCTCTTTCTTATATGCACTTAAAAATTAATATGTGGGTCTTTAATAAGAAGTTAAGCATTAAATACTGAGTGAGATGTCATTTTATATATGGACAAGGGTGAGGGTGGATGACTTCCGATTTCATGCTAGTATAAAAATATTTCATCTTACATCTAGGAAATCACATTATCTTTCATGAAATTGATGGAGTTTTTAATGTTATTATTGTTTCTCCTATTCCTACCTTATTCGATTCTTATGAACATATGAACTTTTCTCATCCATGTCTTATCACTTGCCCCTTCATGGCTTCCAATGTAATCTTTGCTGTAGTCGCTATACTTATAGCTCTCTCTCATATTGTCATAGCTGCTTGCTCTGCTCTCTCTCTCTTGTCTCTTCTACCATGCTTTTCTTTATGATGCCTTTATGGAGATATTTGGTTGGGAGAAGTTAGGGTCTAGAATCGGAATGAGAATGAGGTGACTCCCATTCCAATCGTTTAGTTGGAAGGAGTCCCATTTTGATTTCAATTTTTTGAATAAAATAGAAATAGTTCAATCTATCTAAAACTCAATCTATACTCTCCTTTAAGCATTCAATTTTTTATTTTAATTCTGATTCTAATTTCGGTCATGAACCAAATGCTTCAAAGAACTCGGCCATTCTAATTTCAATTCTAATTCATTCCGATTCTCATTCCGATTGCAAATCAACACCTCCTCTTTCTTTCCACCTTAGCTCCAACCATTGTAGTTATCTAATCAATCTTCTATTTTCCATCTGGTCCTCCTTGTTCGTCTTAAAGCATATAAAAGAGATAAGTTTAATAAAATTATTAATTTACCAACGTCCAAATGAATGACATGGAGCAAAAGTTGATAATACACATAACACAATAAAAAAACCAACTTAAAAAAAACCTTCCTTTATCATTTAAATTTTATCATAAATATATTTTTATTAATTAATAAGTATAATTGCATGTCCGATGTATTTCCTAGTTTTTATTGCAAAACATATATAAAAAAGGCCATACCTTATCCTTTTATTCGAGGCTACTAGTAAATCAAGAATTCACATTAAGTTAAAAAAAATCTAAAAAATTATATCTTACAAACATGATGTAAACTGATGTTACAGGGATAATGTGAATGTTCCCCTCTTAAGTATCAATTGCTTGTTTCCAAGACATTTCTTTGCTCATGCTTTTCAAGATGGACTTCAAAAATAGTCATTTCTTTAACAATCTTCTTAAAAATTAAAGTATTAAAATACTTATCATACAAGTGGATAAGTAAAGGTGTTTTCTTAGATGATAGATCCTTAACAATTTGGTAGCAAATCTAACTATAAATACAGAGAGAGACTTGCATTCTTTCTCTCTGAGCAAAACTTAATCAGTTGCCACTCTATTCATCTGTGCTCACCCAACTCATGGCCAACATTACAAATAATCATCCCTCAATTCTCAAGAGAACCTCCCTTCTATGTAAAATTATATATATATTTATATGGTTATAGTCGCACAAGCAGGTGCATGCATGCATGCATGCATGTCAGAGAGAGAGATAATTTAAATACTTTTGAGATATGATTAAAAACTAGATTTGTTGTCCAATAATAATATGTATGCTTGGTGAGTATGGATGATAGTGATATCAAATCAATATTCAGAATATTTTGAGGCATAATAAGATGCCAATGATTTTATGAGATTCCTTGAAAACATTAGTAGGTCAAGAAATTTATTAAGATCTTTTAAATGGTGTGAGATCATTAAGAAATTTTGAAATGATTTTGAAAAAATAAAAGAGGATTATAGAAAAGGGGAAAGTTTGAAGAGAGCTAAGATCCAGAGAAAGTATAAAACAAAACATTAGTCAAATGACTTGTATAATCTACTTTATGAATAGAGTAGACTTTGGATCCAAAATCTAAAGGACTTTAATTCTATATTACTTGCATAAAGGATTTTACACAACTATTGCCTTGGTATCATTACCGGGAGAGTCACTAAATTTGGGATGAGATACTATATGCATGGCATTATGCTACTTTATGATCATATGAAATTAAAAAGCATCTAAAAATGGATAAAAAAAAATGGCTAAAAAAGAAGGAGAGCATAGTTTGGTTAGAAGGAGATAGCAATATTATATGATGGTATTGATAGATAACTACTCTTAAAGAGAGTGTTACAAAAATAGAAAAAAATGATAAAGGGTTAAGTTCGAGAATTAAGGACCTATGGAATCAATTTATCCACCAACATCTTATTATTTTATGAAGCAAATAGTATATAGGGTAGATACAAGACCTCGATTCAAGCATGGACCGGTCGAAATATAAATACTAACTAAGCTAAACTAATTTGCTTGCCAACTCAATCAACAATAATTAAGACACAACTTAAAAGAAATCCTTGGCCTTTGATGTTCTTTTGTTTCTTTGCTTCAATCATAGACTCAAACTTGGGGAAAGAAAACAAGTGAAGAAATAGAGGATAGAAAAAAAAAAAGAATGAGGGAGACTTGGTCCAAATGCGTTATTATACATCTTACCATCAACTTAAAAATCATGATAATGACCTTCAAATATTTAAATATTAATTATATTTTATTTAAATAATAGATAGTAAAAAATAAAAGATGTTACAGTATTATGTTAATTTTATATCAGATCAGTATAGCAGCTAGTGTTGGGATCGAAACTTTCACTGAATTCAAAAAAAGAGAAAAAAAAGTTAGAGTTGTATATATAAGAAAAAGAATGATTTGTTATTAAAAAATCTAAGAGTTGCATTGGACTCTCTCTATTTTTTTTTATGTCTTCACTAGCACTTAATTTCCGTGTTACACTTAACTAGCCATATTCATCTTTTCTTTTTAAAGTAGAATAAATCAACTTTACTCTATTCATGTAATTATCATCTTAAAGGATACTTATACACTAGTTTCTTTGAAAAAGTGAATTTTACATTATAAAATATTTAATTATTAATTTTGAAGGAAAATTAAATTTATTTCTCCGACTGATGCATGTTTAATGATTCTTAATATATTACCATAATTTTAAATACAAGATTAGTTGTGTTTTAGATAAACACATATCTAATATTCAAAATATATTTCTTAATATATTGCCTTAATTTTAAATACAAGATTGATTGTATTTTAGTTAAACATATATATAATATTAAAGATATGTATACCTTGCTTGCAATTAACGTGTGTTACCTACTTTATATGGACAAACGTATGCAAAATATCTAATTGTGTATCATTTTATAAAATAATATTCCTTATATAATTAATTATTTAATATAATTTATTTTAAATATATTTTTTAATTTAAATAAAGAGATAAATAAGAGAAGCAGGTTCAGTCAAAGCAGAAATATATTTAGAATGCATTTGGTTAGCCATTAAAAAATATTTTTTATTTTTAATTTTTAAAAATCAAATCAAAAAATAATGTTTGATAATACTATAAAAGTAAAAATTAAAATTAAAAAATCAAATAATTACTTTATATGTAAAGTAAATTTTTTTTTGCTTTTCAAAATTTATTTTTTATTTTTTTATTTTTCTACATCTAAATATCAATTAAAATATAAAAATTCAAATCCTTCTTTCTCGTCGAACTCTTCACCTCTTCATTTTTTTTTTTTCTCTTCTCGAATTCTTCTTCCTCATCGAGCTCTTCACCTGTTGTCTCAAAATATTGTCTTTTACTTTATAGCAACGTAGTTACCAACATATTTTTATTTTTTATTTTATTAATAAAAAATCAAAAAATTAAAAATATTTTTAAAATTAAAATTAAAAATCAAAAATATATAATCAAACACACCCTTAGGTAACAAGTGATGCTTCCGGATGCACTGCAACCAAACCGGATTCTTGCACCTGCTTCGACCGAGCCGAACCGGTGGCGGGTCCGACATCCGAGTCGGAATTTAATGCGGGCCAGACTAATAAATAGCATTGCGTCCTCCAACTCTCTCTGTAGACGCCGAGCTCCGAGGTCGCCAACTCGCCATTATTACGCCTCCGAGCTCCCCAAGCACCAGCTTTTCTTCGATCTCCGCGTCGAAACCCTTGCGTTTGTTGGATCAAACCGTAAGGTCTCTCGTCCATAAGGATTCTCAACTTTTTGAACCTGTTTGTTGAAATCTAGGGTTTCGTTTCGTACCAAGTTGTCGAATCCGTGGGTTTCTTGGGGTTTTCTTGCATGATATCTAATCCAGCCTTTAGGAAGAGGGGAAGCCATGGATAATTCTATGATGAGTAGTGGCCTTCTCCCTGGATCATCCGCCGGAATTCTGGACCACGACCCCTCCGTCCACCACCGCCGCCAACAACACCACCCCTTCCCACCTTCAACCAATGCCCGCCGCCGGCATCGATCCCAGCCATGCGATGCCCCTCTTCGACCCTGCCCCTCCCTCAACCCCCGCCTCGCGGGAAGGGCATCTACGCCTCCGCCACCACCAGCGAGAATGACGACCAACTTCCCGCCGCCACCGTCGAGGGGGATGGCCACGGGCAGCAGTCACCGGTCCCGGCGGAGCCGGGCTGGGCAAAAGGGCTCGCCTTGGCAGCGTATGAAGTGGACCGACGAGGTGGTCCGGCTGTTGATCCGGATCGTCGCCCTCGTCGGGGATGACGGCGCTTATGAGGCTGTAGACGGGACTCCAGGTGCTGTGAAGAGGAAGCACGGGCCGCATTCCAGAAGAAGGAAATGGAAGATGGTATCGCTCCTGATGCAAGAGAATGGCGCGTATGTTTCGCCGCAGCAGTGCGAGGACAAGTTCAATGACATGAACAAAAGATATAAGAGGTTGAACGATCTTCTTGGTCCTGGAGTCTCCTGCGATGTCGTCCATGATCCTGCAAGCTTGGAGTCGATGCCCATTTCCCAAAAGCAAAGAATGATGTGAGAAAGATCCTGAGCTCCAAACATCTTTTTACAAGGAGATGTGTGCGTACCACAGTGGCCAGAAATACCCAATTGTCCTGACATCAATTTGCAAAGCTGTTTGCTATCACAGGTCGCACCATCAAAAGATGGCAATCAGTGTTTTGATGGGGAGGAAGAGGAGGAGGAGGAGGAGGAGGAGGAGGACAATGTTGGGAATGAAGAAGAGGGAGCGAAGAGGTCGGAAGGGGCGCTTTGAGGATTTCCTTGCGGAGATAGATGCAGTCCTTCAGGACCCGACAAGGCCACCATTGGAGCGGCGAAAGTGGTTAAAGATGCGGGCATTGCAGCTCGAGGAGGAGAGATTGGACATCGAGACCGAAGCTCTGGCGATAGAGAGGCAGAGGTTCAAGTGGCAGAGGTTCAGCAGCAAGAAGGATAGGGAGATTGAGAGATCAAGGTTGGACAATGAAAGACTGATGCTTGAGAATGAACAGATGATGATTCTGGTGAGGAAGGAGGAGTTGGAGCTGGATTTCAGGAGGTCAGGAGACCCATTAATGGAGTCTACTGGTTTTCGGATGGAGGAAGAGCGAGGACGAGAGCAGATGGAGCCTGGAAGGGTCCACTAAGATTTTGTCTGTGTGACTAACCATTGGTGTTTCTAAAGCATTTGTTTCACCTTTGTTGTTCAGGTTTCTTCTGTACAGCTGGGGAGGTATTTTTAGTAGGTCATATTTCATCTGACTTTCTTTGAATTCACCATGTGAATTTTCCTTTCGATATTAAGTCAAATATGTTCAACAAGGAAGCTTGTGTTCTGCATGTTTGTATAAGGTGCATGGTGTTACATGGACATGGACGTGAGAATCATATTTGGCATGTGTCAAATATATATATATATATATTTGACAGGGACACATAGGATATATATATATATACACACACACATACATACATACACACACACACATATGTATATATATATGTGTATAGATATATGTGCATACATACATACATACATACATATATATATATGTATATCTATATATATATATAGTGTGTGTGTGTGTGTGTGTGTGTGTATGTATATATATGTATATATGTATATATCTACATGTGTATATGTGTATATATGTATATATATGTATATATGTAGATATATATATATGTATATATATGTATATATATGTATGTGTGTGTGTGTGTGTGTATATATATGTATGTATATATATATATGTATATATGTATGTATGTATATATATGTATATATGTATATATATATATGTATGTATATATATATATATGTATG
>KE504639.1:651860-671041 GCA_000441515.1 Elaeis oleifera | reverse complement strand
AACCCGACTCGGAGTTGGTGTCGTCGTACCCGAGATGGAGTCGGCTTCAGGGCAGTCGGAGTCGGCGCTGACCGGTCAGACCGACATGCCCAGGTCGAGCCTCATCGACAGTTGCCGTTGTCGTGCCCATTTCGGTTGGACAGAGTCGGCGTCGGAGAGTCGGTGTCGGGACCCGCAGGTGAGTCGGCACGCGGTCGGCGTCGGGGATAGTCGGTATATCCCAACAGAGAATAATTTTCTTCTTTGCTGTTGTTAGTAAGCACTTGCTTTAGGATTTCATTAGAGAATAATTTGCTTTGGAATTTCAGAAAAAAGTTTCAAAATAGGGTGGGTCTCAGCTATGACTTTCTTCTATTTCCACTTTTTTTTTTTTTCTACTTATGTGCATGCGTGACTCGGTTAGAAACTTTCTAAACTGGAAAAGTATTATCTTATACGGTAAGATGGTGGGCCCATGTCTTGAGCTGTTTTAGCCGGGCTATCGGGTGCAGGAGGTTTGAGAGAAATTTGATCCTACTTCATCTCAACTCATATCTAAAGTGAAATCCTTTATACACTGCGGACAGCGTAGAAAATTCAATATGGAGCATACTATTTATATTATTATTCTACGTAGTCACCATTTTTCATATATATTTAATACCTACAGTTCTATTTTTTATTAAAAATTTTGTATGACGAAAATACATCTATTTTTAAAAAAATTATGACATCCTATGACATATTATGACTTCCTACATGCAAGATATCATAATATATCTTAGAAAATTATGACATTCTATGGCATATTATGACATCCTGCATCAAATTATAATTTTCTGCATGCAGGATGTCATAATATGATCCAAGATGTCATAATATGGTCCAAGATATCATAATATAGAAGGGACATTTTTATCCAATCACTTTCCAATATACATTTAATGCTTGCAGTTTTACTTTTTCATTTAAAAATTTTGAATGACGAAAATACCACTGCTTTTTGAAAAAAATAATGATATTTCGTGATATATTATGATATCCGGCATGAAAATTATGACTTCCTACATGCAAGATGTCATAATATGGATATAAGATGTCATAATTTTTTTTTCAAAGAACAGGTGTATTTTTTTCATTTAAAATTTTTAAATGAAAAAAAAAACTGCTGGTATTAAATGCGTATTAAAAAGTGATGATTATATGAACCAATCACATAAAACGATGCGCTACATGTCGAATTTTCTACACCGTCTGTAGTGCACAAAAAAATTCCCCATATCTAAAATTTTAGGCCACGGACCATGTTATTATGTATGAATCCCAAATTAGTAGTAATTGACCAAAAATCCAATCGGGTCTAGTAAGGACCTCGCTTATTGGTAATTGACCAAACAGAATATTGTCAATTAACAAAAGGCATAAGCTCGGATGTCCAGTTTAACTTCTAAGACTCGGTCTAATTACCAAGACTTGGAACATCAAGTTCAGGCTCAAATTTTAGGCTAAACTCGTAAGCAATTTAATGGCTGATCTCCTTGCTCTTGGCCCCAATTTGCATCTCAAATGGCAGGAAGAAAGAATAATTTTCCTCCACCTCACCTCCGTATTTGAGATATGGTTCCAATCCCACTTGGCTAACAAAAGACTGATTTGGATTTTCTAGGTTCTTTACCCCTAGCACGCCTTCCCATTTGGCCAATACTTCAGAAAGAATTTGAGTTTCCTCTTTTGGAGACAATGTGATGAAAAATGTTAGCTGTTGGGATATACCGACTGACCCCGACGCCGACTCACCAACAGATCCCGATGCCGACTCATTCTCGAGATGGACCAACCAACGACCGACCTTATCCGTCCGATGAAGGACGACACCGACAATGACTACCGACGATGCCCGGTCCGAGTGTGCCGGTCGAATAGGCCTACACTGCCTCCGACCATTTGAAAGGCCGAATCTGCATCACCGACTCCCTGTCGGGTGGGCGGCCGACGTCCGACTTCTACAGGCCCTTCTAAACGCCGACTGTGCTCCCGAGTCACCGTCCGACATCCAAACCCCGACGTATAGTCGGCCAGCCCTTCCAAACGTCGAACGACCGGCATGGGCTGCAGTCCTGCCAAGGACATGCTGTACGACCGCCAGGGGGCGTTGTCCTGCCAGAGACCCGAGGCGTTGTCCTACCAAAAACGTGAATTAATTCCAAGGACCTGTCAGCCCATCAACGACTTGACAACCTCCGGCGACTTGACAACTCCCCAGTTGTCTACATCATCAACGGCGGGACTATACCGCCTCCTACTATAAAACGGGATAAGGCAACAGCTTACGGTAAGGGCTGGAGAAATCTCGGAAGGCGCTCTAACTCTCTGAAGCCCTCTCGAGCTCTCTCCCTCTCTCCATCGCTGAGTCCCCTGATTCCTTTCTACTGTTGCCTAGTATCCTCTCTGACTTGACCGTCGGAGGGTCCCCGCCGGAGGTATCTCCGGTCAGTGTGAACTTTTCTTGCAGGTGCTCGTTCCCGACGATCAGGCGATGAGGGGATTGGCCGCAACAGATTTGGCATGCCAGATAGGGGGCCAAAACGACCTCCACAGAGCTTGAAAAATCCTTTCAAGATGATAAGAACTAGGGCTCAGCGATCGAGAGCCACCGGATCGGTGAGGTACTCTTCCCGCCAGGAAGAGGCTTCTCCTCCACTCCCCGCGACGGAACCCAGCTCTCCGCATCCTGTGGTAACCACGGAGGCGCAAATCGCGGCGATCGTGCGGTAGATGACTGTGCTGACGGATGCAGTCAAAAGCCTTCAGCAACAACCCACCCGCTTGCCGCACTCACCGGCGGAGCAACCGACGGCGCACCCGATGCCGTCCAGGAGCAGCCGCCGGCGCCCGCGTCGGTCCCCGTCTCCTCCTCAGAAGCGGCCGTCTCAGCATTCCCACCGAGAAGGGGAGAGGCGGCCACAGCGTGACACCCACCGGTCTCAACGTCCCTCTCCTTTCCAGCTGGAGCGAGCGAGGAAGGAGAAGCGGCCGCGGACACCGTCCGCCTCTCTTTCAGATTCGTCGGAAGATTCGACCCCTGGGATCTTCCAACACCGACGGATGGATGACTACAAACGTAGGTTCGAGAAAATCGACCGTCGGCTTGTCCAGCTCCAGGTGGACGGTCAGAAGTCTTCGAACGACATCGGCTTCCAAACCGCCCAACCTCTCTCCCGATTCATCCTCGACGAGCCGATTCCTAGTCGGTTCAAGATGCCTCACGTGGAGCCTTACGACGGCTCTACCGACCCAGTTGACCATCTAGAGAGCTACAAGGCTCTCATGACAATCCAAGGGGCAACCGATGCCCTCCTCTGCATCGGCTTCCCCGCCACACTTCGCAAAGCTGCCAGGGCCTGGTACTCCGACCTCCACTCCGAAAGCATCCACTCCTTCGGGCAGCTCGAGCATTCTTTCGTGATCCATTTCAGCACCAGCCGGAAGCCGTCACGAACCTCGGACAGCCTTTTCTCCCTCAAATAGGGAGAGAATGAGACGCTCCGACACTTCGTGATGCGATTCAACGCGGCCACGCTTGAGGTTCGGGACCTCAATGAAGACTGACTATCTCGGCCATGAAGCGGGGGCTGAGGGGGTCCCGATTTACATACTCCTTAGACAAAACCCTCCCCGGACATACGCCGAACTGCTAGAGCACCGTACAAATACATGCGCACAGACGAAGGAGCTTCCGACCGGCGCCTGACCGAGACCAAGGGCCCGAAGAAGAAGCGAAGGAAGGTCGGGCTCCTGCCAAGCCTAGCGGGCCACCAACCGACAAACGGATCTCGCCTCGACGGCAGAGCCCGAGGTCGCCCCGACGACGGAGTTCGAGACCGACGCATCACAGGTATGACTCCTACACTCCTCTCTCTGCTCCTCATGCGCAGATTTTGATGGAGATCGAAGGAGAGAAATATCTGCGACGGCCTCCGCCTTTAAAGGCAAAAGGCCTCGACCGGTGGAAATACTGCCGATTCCATCGGGGCCACGGTCACAACACCGAGCAGTGCATCCAGTTTAAGGATGAAATTGAGGCCCTCATACGGTGAGGGTATCTCAGAAAGTTTCGGAGGAGCCCGCCGACTCGACCCGTCCCCGACCTACGATCCCAGCCAACTGAAGAAGCGGCGAACAACCAACCTACGGCCAGGATCATCAACATGATCTCCAAACGAGCGGGCCGGGGGACGACTGCTGAAGGGGAGTCGACGAAGAAGCCGCGCCAGGATAATGTAATCGTCTTTACAAATGAAGATGTTCGGAGAATCTAAACTCCCCATGATGACGCTGTTGCTGTCTCGGCAACAATAGTAAATTATGATGTAAAAAGAATTCTCGTCGATAATGGAAGTTCGACTAATATTTTATTCTACTCGATCTTCTCTCGAATGCGACTATCGACTGATCGACTCAAGAGAGTTTCTACGCCCCTAGTAAGTTTCGCTGGAGATGCCGTCGCAGTGGAAGGAAAATCATCCTTCCTGTAACAGCTGGAACCGAACAACGGCAAAGCACCGTCCATTTAACTTTCGTGGTCGTCCAAGTACCTTCGGCCTACAACGCCATACTTAGAAGATCCGAACTAAACGCTCTCAGAGCGATAGTCTCGACATATCATTTGCTGGTCCGATTTTCGACTAAAAACGAAGCTGGAGAGATACGCAGGGATCAACAACTCGCTCGGCGATGCTTCCAAATCTCGACTCAAAGTGATGCGCCGAAGGATTCTCTGCCGATCGATAAGTTGGACCAGCGAAAAGAGGAGGAACGGGATGAACCGGCCGAGCAGCTGGTTTCCATCCCGATGACAGAGAATCTCGAACGGGTGGTCAGGGTCGGATCGTAATTATCCGACCCAGAGCGACGGCAGCTGATAGAGCTGTTGAAAGCCAATGCCGACGTATTCGCTTGGTCGGCAGCGGATATGTCTGGCATCCCCTCGGAGACGATGACTCACCGACTCAACATCGACCCTGGCATGAAGCCGGTGAGGCAGAAGAAGCGGTCTTTGCTCCCGAAAGACAGAAGGCCATCGACGAAGAAGTGGACAAGCTACTCGAGGTGGGCTTCATCAGAGAAATCACGTATCCCGACTGGCTCATCAATGTTGTCATGGTGAAAAAGCCAATGGAAAGTGGAGGATCTGCATCGACTATACCGACCTGAATCGAGCCTGCCCGAAAGATAGCTTCCCACTTTCGAAAATCGACCAACTGGTGGATGCGATGTCCGACCATCGACTGCTCAGCTTCATGGACGCCTTTACCGGATATAACCAGATCTGGATGGCGCCTGAGGATGAGGAGCATACGACTTTTGTGACCGCCAAGTGCTTTTACTGCTACAGAGTAATGCCCTTCGGTCTGAAAAATGCCGGAGCCACCAACCAGCGACTCGTCAATAAGGTTTTCAAAGACCAAATCGGGCGTAACATGGAGGTGTACGTGGACGACATGCTGGTGAAGAGCGCGCAGACTTCGGATCACGTCCAAGATCTTGAAGAAATCTTCCGCACTCTTCGACGACATCGGATGAAGCTGAACCTGACTAAGTGCGCCTTCGGAGTAACCTCGGAGAAGTTCCTCGGGTTCCTTATCTCTCAACAAGGAATCGAGGCCAACCCCGAGAAGATAAAGGCGATCATCGACATGCGGCATCCGGACACCAATAAGGAGGTGCAGCAACTCAACGGAAGAATCATCGCGCTCAGCCGATTCATTTCTCAATCGATCGAGAGATGCCTCCCGTTCTTCAAAACCCTGAGGCAAACAAAGCACTTCTCTTGACCGGACGAGTGCCGGCAAGCCTTCGAGGACCTGAAGAGATATCTGACTTCTCCGTCTCTGCTCGTAAAATCGAAGATTGGGGAAACACTGTACCTCTACTTGGCTATCTCCCCAGAGGCGGTTAGCTCGGAGCTCGTCCGGGAGAACGAGAGTCGAATTCACCAGCCCATATACTACATCAGCAAAGTGCTCCACGAAGCTGAAACTCGGTACTCGAAGACAGAGAAAATGATATTCGCCCTGATCATATCAGCACAGCGATTCCGTCCGTACTTTCAAGTGCACACCATTGTGGTCCTCACCGACCAGCCCCTGAGAGCGATCCTGCACCGCCCTGACACATCAGGACGACTGGCGAAATGGATGGTGAGACTGAGTGAGTTCGACATCCAGTACCGACCACGACCTGCTCTAAAAGCCCAGATTCTGACCGACTTTATTGCAGAGTGCCCGACAACCGACCAAGCATCGGAAGATGGGAGCCCCAAAGAAGCTGCGACCTCCGAATATGACTCCGAGTCAACCTGGGTATTGCACATCGATGGAGCTTCCAATGCTCGAGGGAGCGGGGTCGGGTTCTTTCTCACCAACTAGGAGGGAGTGGTTACCGAGCACGTCCTCCGATTCGACTTCAAGGCCTCCAATAATCAAGCCGAATACGAGGCGCTCCTCGTCGGCTTGAGAGTGGCGAAGGAGCTCAGGATCGACAGCCTTAAAGTCTTCTCCGACTCTCAGCTGATTGTGGGACAGGTCAAAGGCGAATTCAAAGCACGGGATCCGACCATGACAAAATATCATCAGAAAGTGAGAGATCTCGTAGCACATCTTAAGTACTTCGAGATCTCCCACATTTTCAGAGCAGAAAATGCTCGGACCGATGCACTCTCCAGGCTTGCGACATCCGACTACGGCACTTTAGGCCGGACACTCATAGAGAGCCTCGAGCAACCAAACGTCGACAAGACGAAAGAGGTGCTACAACTGGCGACCGAGCCGAACTGGATGGATCCGATCGTTCGGTATTTGATCGATGGAACCAGCCCTGAAGACCCCGCGAAAGCCAAACGACTCCGGTGGACGGCCTCCCAATATGTAATGATGGATGGGCGACTCTACAAAAGGTCGTTCTCCCTTCTCTTACTGAGGTGCCTGGGACCGACTGACGTGGACTATGCACTCAGAGAGGTGCATGAAGGGATCTGCAGAAATCACTTGGGGGCAAATCCTTGACCGACAAAGTCCTACGGCAGGGTTACTACTGGCCCACCATGAAAAGGATGCGGTCTAGTTAGTTCGGAGATGTGAACCATATCAAATGTACGCCAACATACAACACCGACCCGCCAACCAGCTGACTCCCATTGTTGCCCCGTGGCCCTTCGCCCAGTGGAAAATCGACATACTCGGTCCTTTTCCTCCGGCGTCTGGCCAAAGAAAGTTCATAGTCGTTGCAATCGACTACTTCACTAAATGGGTGGAAGCCGAACCTCTGGCGCAAATCACCGAGCGAAAGATGGAAGACTTTATCCAAAAGTCCATCATCTTCAGATTCGGACTACCACACACTATTATCACCGACAATGGACGACAATTCGACAACCAAGACTTCCGAAAGTTCTGTACGAGATTTTATATCGCGCATAAGCTGACCTCGGTCGGGCATCCACAGTCCAATGGCGAGGTCGAAGTAACCAACCGAACCATCCTGCATGGACTGAAGACCTGACTGAATGAAGCCAAAGGCCTCTAGGTTGAGGAATTGCATTCCATCCTGTGGGCGTACCGAACGACGCCCTGTGTCCCGACCGAAGAATCTTCCTTCAACTTGGCCTACGGAACAGAAGCAATGATCCCATTGGAGATCGGGCTACCGTCGACTAGAGTCGAGCAGTATTGCGAACTGGGCAACTCCGAGTGTCGGAAAGCCGACCTGGACCTTCTGCCCGAACTCTGACACGAGACTCAACTCCGCATGACTTTCTACCGACAAAGAGTGGCCCGATACTACAATGCTAAGGTTAAGCCGAAGTTTTTTCGATCCAGAGACCTGGTCTTAAGGAAGGCGGAAGTCTCGAAGCCTCTGGACCAGAGGAAATTATCCCCGAACTGAGAAGGACCCTACAAGATAGCAGACACCTGCAAGCCGGGAGCCTACCGACTGGAGACTCTAGAAGGAATGGCCATCCCCCGGACTTGAAATGCCGACAACCTGAGACTGTACTACCAGTGAACTCTGTATGCCCTTTGTTCGGAATACAAACTCAGTTTCAAAACTCCGGAGTCTGGAATCTTGGCTCTCCAACTGTGGGTCGGCATTCGCCAGTAGTACGAGCCCCGACGCCCTGACTTAGGTCCAATGTTCCATCGAGAATCTACGGCCCGATCGCCGACGATGCATCGGACTCCTACGAGGACCGATATATCTACGTTGATGGGAGCCACACTACTTCCACAGTCGACTCTCGAGCAAGATGACTGGCTAACTTGCCGACTTGGCTCCGGCCAACAAAGGCAAAACGTAAATGCGACCAATGTCGCATTCGCGACATACCGACCAGGTCACGACCGGTCGAAGGGTATTTGGCTTACCACCGTTTATCACACGCCGCAACGTATACGCCCGACCAAGATCCGAGCAACAGATGTTTGACTTATCATCGTCATCCTAACTGAATACGGTGGACGCTATTCAACTATCAGACTCTACGGGACGATCGGGTCAACGAGCTAGGTCCGAGGGTCGGTCGACGTCCAACTCGACAAACACGCCCGACTTAGGTCTGGGCAATGGACACTCGACTTAGACCCTCGATTATGAGATCCTACGACAGTCAGAACGATCGGTCTATAATCGGAGCTCGCTCGGCTTTTACCGTGGCACGCGCTACCGACTGTCTCGGCTAACGATCTGGGATCTTACCGAACGTCCTAACAAGGTACGTCGGGCCTACGACTTATATGCTCGGGGCGTTTCGACGAACATACATTCCCAGACACACGTCAGGATACATAAAGAAGAAAGTTGAAAAGTTCTCGATTTCATTCATGTATAAACTGAATTTACAAAATTGGGCCGAAGCTCGATTACAAGTATATGAAACAAGCAAAAACAACAAGGCTCCGACTACTCGTTGGAGTCAACATCTTCAACCGGAAGAAGCTCGGGGGCAGTCGGCGTGTCCGCTCGGGTCGACGTAGGATCGGGGGTCGGACCGCCTCACCTTCGGTGCCTTGCTCCAGGACAGCTTCCTCCACGGCAATACGGTCTCCCGACGATGGGTCGGCCGTCTCTTCTGTGACTTGGCCCTCCGACCCTGGGAGAACGATGCTGCTGAGATCAATCTCCGGGTACAGAACTCGGATCGCATCCCGGGCGTCCTCGTACCCCACTCGGTACGAAGCGAAGCCGCTTTCCAAGAGCTCCTCCCGATACCCGTCAGAGCTACGGAAGTCTTCCACCGCCCGACCCAGCGCCTCCTTCGCCGACTCCGCCTCTGCCTTCGCTATGTCTGCGTCAGCTTGGGCGGTGGACAAATTCTCCTCGGCCTTGGCGAGATTCTCCAGACTAATCCGGAGCTGCTTGCGCTCAGCCTCAAGCTCGACGACGACGCCATCCCGCTCGCACCGCAGTCGGTGAGCGGTACGGCCCTTACGCTTGGCTTTCTCGTGGGCCGACTTAAGTTCGGCCCCGAGGCAGCCAGAGCATCAGTAAGGCTGGAGATCTCATCCTCGAGCCTCGTCTCTCGATCGATCGACAGCCTCAACTGCTCGACCAATACCGCCTTCTAAGCCTCGACGGTCTCTGCCTTGTCCTTCCAAGCCGTCCGGACGTCCCCGAACCTCCGGTATCCGGCCTCCAATTCGGACATGGTATAAATCAGCTGTAAATAAAAAGCTGATCGTTAGAAAGATAAAATAATAAGAACAACGATGAAGAAGGAAGACAAGGCAGAACTTACCCGATCATGGTCGGATAAAGAGAAGACAACATCTCGATCACCGGTCGAGTCTTCAGAACCTCCCGATCGGTCGGGAGGAGGGTTGCCTGACACAGTCTCCTGGCCAAGTCATGGTTGGCCAGGGCCGATGCTCCCTCAGAGACCTGGACGCCGGACGACGCGGCGCAGTCCCCGACCTCGTGTCGTCCGTCGGTGCCATCGGGGCCTTTCCCCGATCAGCCGCCCAGGCCCGAAGGTCAGGGAAGGAGGGAAAGCTCGAACTTGATTGAGCTCCCCCCGAAGCCACAACAGGAGCCGCCGAAGGATGTTCGGGCTCCCGAGCTTCCACCTGGACCTCCTCCGCCAGCAAGGCTGCCGACGCTCCCTCGGCCATGCCCTCCGCCGTCCTCCCCTCGGGCTGCTCCTTTGGTGGCACCCCGGCACCGACAGCGCAATGACCGGCTCCGGCTGCTCGGCCGCCGACGCAGCGACGGTCGGGGTAACATCGTGGGCCTTTTAGGCGGTCATGAAGGTCCGGCCCCAGACGCCGGCCTCTTCCTCGCCGTATGCTGTCTAATCTCGACGTCCGTCAGCCTCATTCTGGGCGGCATACCTGCAAATTTAACAAGAGAGTCAGCACGAGTTCGGAGACAAGTAAGAAGCTAAAAGACAACCGACGGGTCAGACTGTACCTAGGCGGGGGACCAGGCTTAGGCCGGCATCATAAAAAGCTTGTTCGGTGACAAGCTCTCTCTGCTTCGGTACCGACATGTCTTTGAGTCGGTAGAAGTCCTTCCGGTCGTCCGCCTCTACTCGGCTATTCTCGTTCGGCCAAGTCAGAGGCTCGCCCCAGCGGGAAGAGAACCCCCAAGGAGAGGAAGAGGAAACAAGAAAAACTGGTTCTTCAACCCATGAATGGATGATGGAAGACCAGTGATGAAGGAGAGACCCTTTCGGGGATTGAAAAGCCACCACCCTCGGGCTTTAGGGTGGAGTCGGAGGACGAAGAACGCCCGAAAGAGAGAAATTCGAAGATTGGTCGGCAAGAGCTGACACAACAGGGCAAAACTAACTATTAGCCGAACTGAGTTCGGCGCCAGTTGCACCGAAAAAAGTCCGTAATAGTCCAGAATGTTCCGGATGAACTCCGAAACTGGAAGATGAAGATCGGCCCGGAGGTCCTCGACATAGAAAGCCACCTGATCCGTAGGTGGGTTGTTAACCCGACCCTCGACCCCAGGGGCGAAGAGCCGAAACTGCTCCGGGATACTATATTGCTCCCGGAGCCGATCGACGTTCGGCCCCGAAAGCGAAGAAACCTCCACCTCCGGGGTCGACCGAGGATCGTCAGCCGGGTTTTCCGACTGATCTCTCCGAGGAGAGGTTCTAGCCATGATGCTAGAACCGAGGAAAGGAAGATGAAGAAGAAGAAAGAAAAGAAAGTCCAAAGGAAGCAAAGGAAGCAAGAAGGAAACGCGAGAAGACAAAAGTCTCGAAGAAAACTCTTCGAGTGGGAGCAGGGACAACTACCTGGGACAAGGGGGACCACTCGGGCAGAGTCTCTGCAACAGAACTGTAAAAAGTGAGGTTTTGAATACAAGTGACCCTGTATATATAGTGCCATCGACGGTCGGGATAGGAGCGCGCCCGACGAGGATCTTCTGGATGATTGACACATGGCAGCATCTGGGCCTTCCCTCGGCCCGACGATCCGACGCACTCATCCCAGATCGGGCCACGTCACCCCCATCTTTGCGAACGGCCCGGCCCAATGACCTCCCGACGCGTGGCAGAAGAACTGCACCTCAGGATTATTCGCTGACGGTGGTTCGCGTTCCCGATGGGATGCCTGACGACGATCCGCGCTCCCAAGGGAACACCCGATGGCGGTCCGCGCTCCCAAGAGAACGCCTGACGGCGGTTTGCATTCCCTAGGAGACGCCTGACACCGGATCGTTCGGATCGTCCGCTGGTGAGATCGGCAAGATCGGGGCATGACGCGATCCACTCCTTTCGTCCGACGCCCCATCCGCGTGGAAACACGGACCGACATGACATCAGACTCAGGAGTGGGGGGGCAACTGTTGGGATATACCGACTGATCCCGACGCCGACTCACCAACAGATCCCGACGCCGACTCATCCTCGAGATTGACCAATCGACGATCGACCTTACCCGTCCGACGACGGACGACATCGACAATGACTACCGACGATGCCTGGCTCGAGTGTGCCGGCCGAACAGGCCTACACTGCCTCCGACCATTTGAAAGGCCGAACCTGCATCACCAACTCCCTGTCGGGTGGGCGGCCAACGTCCGACTTCACAGGCCCTTCTAAACGCCGACTGTGCTCTCGAGTCACCGCCCGACATCCAAACCCCGACGTATAGTCGGCCAACCCTTCCAAACGCCAAACGACCGGCATGGACTGCAGTCCTGCCAAGGACATGCTGTACGACCGCCAGGGGCGTTGTCCTGCCAGGGATCCGGGGCGTTGTCCTGCCAAGGATGTGAATTAATTCCAAGGACCTGTCAGCCCATCAACGACTTGACAAACCCCGGCGACTTGACAACTCTCCAGTTATCTACATCATCGACGGCGGGACCATATCGCCTCCTACTATAAAACGGGGTAAAGCAACAGCTTACGGTAAGGATTGGAGAAATCTCGGAAGGCGCTCTAACTCTCTGAAGCCCTCTCGAGCTCTCTCCCTCTCTCCATCGCTGAGTCCCCTGATTTCTTTCTACTGTTGCCTAGTATCCTCTCTGACTTGACCGTCGGAGGATCCCCGCCGGGGGCATCTCCGATCAGTGTGGATTTTTTTGCAGGTGCTTATTTCCGACAATCAAACGACGAGGGAATTGGCCGCAACATTAGCAATCCAATTGTAATAGATCAAAAATATTGCTTATATATGACACTTGTCCTGAAGCGGTAACAGCTATTTGTTCTCATGTCATTCTACTTTGTGGTTGGAAAGTGCTCTTCCGAGGCAGTAGTTGCAAAGTTTTACCTTAAGTTACATGTTATGCTATGAATTACCCTTCTTAACTTTGCTCGGCATGCTTCACCTAATTTAACATCAATTCGCATCTTCTACCTAGTGATATTTGTTATTATAGAAGTAATTTCAATTTTTCTTTCCCTTACAATCTCCTTCTCAAGTTTGGATCATTAGGGGCACCATTGTCCCCCCAAGAGGCAATCAACCTAGTGTGCAGCAAAGCTATGCCATGTGAAGGTGTCAAGCTCAGCGACATCAATTTGGAGTATAGTGGGAATGAGCAAGCAACAAAATTCATCAGTTACAAGCTCTAGTATCAAGGCACTTCAACTAATAATGTGAAGTCTATCCCTTGCATTTAATCTCTGATGCACTCGAAAATATGGAAGCAGGAGTCATACTAATCTCTTGCAACATGGACAAATTAATTTTGTGGAATTTTAGATGAGATTATTTATCACTTACCGTTTTTTCCTTAACTTCATCGGTGTATATTGTGTATTGCTTACAACCCCAATCATTAGGGACTCGAGACCCGACAAAACAAAAAGGATTACAGTTTGGCCTGAAAATATGAGTTTAGTTCAAATAATTACCATTGTGTTCGTAGGTGTCAAATAATTTGTTACAAGTAAACTATTTATTTTTTCTTGATTTTCAGAACATGCACCATCTAAAACTCTTTTTTTTTTTGGTACGAAGAACCTAAAACTCTTTGATCCTACTGTAACCTACACACAATAGACCAGACAAAGATAATATACCTATTATGGATGCGATGGACCATTGAAAATGGGATTTACAAGCCAATTGTTTGTTCTATGAGAATCAAGAGGAAACACTTGATCATCTTTCTCAATCATTGTTAGGGATGCAACTTGGGTTAGGCTCACTCCAAAGTCACCCACCCAGTCTGCTCATTGGGTAGAAGTAGGTTGAAGTTTTAAAACTTAAATTTAGCTTGGGCATAAAACTTCCGGTCCGACTTCAAATAGACTTGTGGGTTAGTGTTGACCTTCAACCGAATCCAAACTCGACTCTAACCAACCCAAACCCAACACAATCCAATGATTAAACCTAACTAGACCTAATATGTGAATAATAAATAATTCATATTTATATTTCACATACATTTATATAATTGCACCCGTAATGTTATTACATTACATGTAAGTGCATCATTGAATTTATTAATGATCAGGTCTCAATTCAATAAAAAATGTTGTAAATGCTTCTCCCCATCTTAGAATTAATTTCAATTTAATTTAATCTAATTAACATGGCATAAGCCAACTCATTGTGACTAATCTAAGCTAGTTCGGTTAGCCTGACCCAACTCAAGACCGGCTAGGGTTGAATTAGCATTGAGGGATCTAGGGGTTGGGTTGGGCTACGGTTTGCTCTCATCCCCCATCCAAGAAAGCCCCTTGACAGCATTTATATCTAGCTTTTGGAAGCACTCATGACACCTATTAAAGCTCCTAGAAAGCGTCAGGAAGTTGCCGAACTACATGAGGACATTGGTGGTTGAAGATGATAAGAAAAAGGCCTAACCCAAGAGGCTGCTGACCTATTTAGACACTTCAGCTCGGGGATCATGGATCTCAGCTGCAAGGTGAAAATGATGTTGTCTTTCTGTCTGCCTTTAGTAGTTAAGAAGCGTGTTAATGCTGTGAAGTCGTTAATTAAAGAACATTAGAATTAAAGAAGTTTCTGGCCTATAATACCCCTCCCTTTTTAGGAGCCTTGGATTCTTTCATCTCTCTTTGTAACCCTGCTAATTAATTCAATAAATATCTTCAGGCACTCTGTGTCTATTACTCCCTCAAAAAGCTCTAATGGTCTAGCATGGCCATGTATACGCTTGAAATCCTCCATCATACGGCACTTGAATGGTTCCAAAACATTGACCGGTGTGATACATTAACGTTTCAAGCACTGTATGTCTGTATTGGGTCGACACTACTGGTTGGTGTCTGTCGCATGGCCTTCGGACTTCGGACGATTTTATATGCGCGCCGGCGTCGCAGGTCCCCGCACCAGCAACTTTAGACGGCTTTAGACGACCCCTTTTTTTCACCCAAAAAAACAAAAAACAAAAACAAAAAAACAAAAAACTGGAGGTGGGAGCTGACGTGGCGGCTCCATAACCCATAGCTACCTTGGGCCCTCCCCCTAACAAAGGAAGGGTGGCAGGCGCTGCCAACGTGGGAGATCGGGCGGAGATGTTCCCTTCCGTATCTTCCACGTACATGTGTGTCTTGTACAAAGCCGTCCGTATATCAAACTTGCTTACTAATTCATACTGATTTATCATCCAAATAAATGAATTTTGCACAAAAATTTATTTGTATATTGATTTTGCAAGAAAAAGATCATTTTCTTTTAAACAGTACGTTTTATAGAATTTCTAAACAATTTTATCCCCAAGATTATGTATGAGATTATTAATACATACGTACCGCACATCCCATACATTCATTCAGTAAACATCTGATTCATATTTGTTTAGGTTACCATCTGTCCCGTCTCGCACTCATATTCAGAAAATAATCATAGACTACCCGTACACACAAAAAAAAAAAACCAAATAGATTAATTAAATTTTATACAAAATTCATAACTTTTTTTTCGTAATGCAAAATTCATTCCAAACGAAGTACAACGACCTTCACTTAACTTCCACTACTGACGCCGATCGTCACTGCCGATTGAATAAGGCTAGAAGGCGATAGAAAGACCCGACTCTTAGACTCGGTAGAGACAGCGATGACGAGTTAACAGCAGTTCTACCAATGACCGGATCCAGGTTCCTTCTGTTACTTTAGAAGTTTTTCCTCAACACTGAATTTTACGAGTAACTGAAGAATCTAGATACACTTGGTCGCATGCAATTCAGTGTGAGTTTGACGTTTTATCTTTATCTTTACTATAATTCAAGTAATTATAAGTGTTAAAGAATTTACTCCATCTACTTCAATAATTTAAAAGAAATAATGTTGTTTTAATGAAAAGAAAATATAATTAGTGGTGTGGAGATAAAATTTGTTACCTTCTGCTTCTCGAATTCCTCGTGCATTATACCACCACATTTTTTTAATGATACAGAGATGATATCATATATATGATTTTGAGTTTTTATTTATACTGTCAGGAAGGATGAAAGCAAACATAGATGTAACAAAGTCACAGAGGATCCACATGACAGCGTTCACATTAGAGTGCATATGCCGGCAGTCAGTTGTTTTGAGAGTCCGCGTCGAAGGGGAAGCGACGCTCAAGTTGCTACCTGGTATCAACTTCAAATCTTCTCTTCTACATAGATTAAAAGTTAGCCCGGGAAACTGAGACAGACGCCAATAAATCACCAGAACAGCACACCAACCGCAATCATTTTGAACGCCACTAACCTAAATAAATTACAGATTCCCTCAGTATAATCTACCATGTTTAACATAATCACATACAAGCAATCAACCACATAACAAATTGGTTTCTTCCAATCAAGTTTCCTATGCAGTACTGTTAGAGGAACTTGACGCCACTGAAACGCATGTCTGCAGGCAAAAGAGCAAACGCAGCCTATCATTTCTGTCAGTCTTGCAGACTTCAAAAGAAAATAACCAGTTTGAGTAAAAAAAAAAGCATGACATCTAATTGGTAAAGCCAAAAATATTAGAAGCAAGCATAGACCCAGCAAGTGACAATTGAGCCCAAGTCACAATAAATACAAGTCATGCTAATCATCACCTTCATGTAGCAAGACAAAATGAACTTGAAATTAAATTACAAAATAGTCATCGGTTTTGTTCTTGCAAACTGACTGATTTAAATGATTATCTGAAGATGAATACTTGACAATCTCCATAAATCTAGTGTTAAATCCTGCTAAGAACTGTACACAGAAGCATCTTAAATAAGCATGAGAGAGCCATATGACCAAAAAACTGATACTGTCAGAGAAGGACACAGAAGTTCCAGTACAGAAATTGATAATACAACCACAGTTACCTATTTCAATAAATCAAAAGCATGCTGTGAACTGGAACAAAATCAACCAGCTCACACTATTTTTCAGTCTTATATGAAAAAGACATCACCGGAACTGTTCTCTGATATGCTATCCATATGCATCATCTTTATGTTAAATTTTCACATAGTACACAAACCATCTCATCAAAATCATCCAAGGCTCCAATCCTTAACCTCTTCTATGCCAAGATGATCGATGGAATGATTCAGCAGTTAAATAATTAAAACAGTTGACTGTTCTAGAAGTATAACAGGCCTCCAACTAATTCAGCCTAAAGGCAAAAAGACATAGCAATCACATCACACACCAAAGACTGTCCCCCTAAAATCAGCATGAGGAACATGGTAATGTAACTAGAGAAAGAAGTGACATATTAAGAAGCAAAAAACAAAGTGTATAAAGGCATAGATGACCTAACCAGTAAATGTCACCCATGTCATGACCGCTTCACTAGATGGCCTGCCAATATCTCAGACAACCCTGAGGCAGGAAGGCTTTCACATCCAAAAAGTTCTCGAAGCTTGGGGTCACACAGTATTGATACATTCTCTGCATCCTATAAAAAGTTAAAGCAAACACACTCCAAGTTAAAAGATATCAATTCTATGAGGGCAGGATTGAAATCAGTCTCAACATAATAAAACAAAGAAGGAAATTGAAACTCAGATTAAACAAAAAGGTTAGCTTATTATAGCCAGAATGTATAGAACAAAGGTCTGGAGATATCCTGTAGAATTAGATGTGTTCTTCTGTAATGTGAACTACATTTGCATATGCAACTATGCTACCATCAGAAGCTGATACGTTTCCCTGCAACTTTAATTTTACTCTAAAACTGTCAAAAATAATACAAATTAATGGTCAGCGATCTGAAAATGCAAAACTGAAGTCCAAATGTTTAGATTCTTCTTTAACAACTAAGACAAAATATACTTAACATAATTAAATCAACATCAAACCATGTATATCAGCATAAAATTATAAAGAACCGGTATTATGTGGGTCATACATGCTCTCTATATTATTTAAGTTTGGTGATTAAATTGGAAATTTTTCTAGACCCTAAATAAATTGCTTGTGCTTTTTCAAAAGACTACCTAGAAGGATATTTGTGCCATGTTTGATATACTTATTGTTATCTTGTTATAGCAAAATATGGTCATAGATTTTTTATACCAAATATGAAAATTTAAATATTAATACAATTTGCAGCAGATCAAGCTTTTAATTGGAGATATATATCATAGTCCTATGCCACCTAGACTTAGCTTAGCCAGGTGCTCTTCATATGGTAGAGGTCCCAGGATCAAAACTAAGTGTTGCATTCCCACCAATGTTTCAAATACCGGACCGAACCCAAAAAGCATCTCCATCAGAACAGTATTGTATCTGTAATGGTACCAATACTATTGGTACATATCGAGACTAAGAGAACCAAAACAAATGAAAAGCAAATCTCAAAGTTCATGATAAAAAAGTGCTTTAGCTCCGTGGAGTCACTAATGAAGGTGCGAAGCTGAAGCGGAGTGCGTAGAACGAAGTTGGGGGTCAATTCATCAGGTTGCAGCACCTTTTTTTCTATTTCGAGCAATATCCTTTTTTTTATAGAAGCCGTTCTTTTTTGAAAGAAGGGTAAATCAGCCGCCTTTAGAACAGTATTGTATCTGTAATGGTACCAATACTATTGGTCCATACCAAGACTAAGAGAACCAAAACAAATGAAAAGCAAATCAGTTGGTATGTATCAGCCCAACCAGTTTCAGTGTCCCTAGGCCCATAGAGGTGCCAGTTTTCCATCAGAATGGTACAATATTCCAATGGTACTTGAAATCTTCCACATATTTCTAACTGAAACAAAATAGAAAAATGTAACTCTACATGAACACATAATATAATTGCAAGATCAAGATCAACGAGGATCATATATGATTAGTGGAGGCAAAATTGATGCCAGGTTACCTTTACTTCCCCTAACAATGAATTCATATATTTTATATGAGGCAGATAGAGATAGAAAAGTTAATGTGTTAGGTTGTATCATGTGCATCATTCTTGCTTGGCAAAGTCATCCAAAATAACATGTGATTCAATTTGCAGAACTACATTTTTACTATTCATGAAACCACTAAGAGTGGTAGGAAAAAAATTGAAACATATGATCATTGCATTGCAATAAGAATAAGACCTTCACACAGACAGTAACATATACAAGTTACATAGGAAGGCATATGTAAGAATTGATCAACATATATGGAAACTAAGTTTCAAGTGCCGGCCCATATCACACCAATACCAGAACCCAGGATAGGTCCACTGGTACCAATTGATTTATTTTTTACAATATTACATATATATATATATATATATATATATATATATATATACTAGTA
>KE504639.1:629915-651655 GCA_000441515.1 Elaeis oleifera | reverse complement strand
TATATATATATATATATATATATATATATATATATATATATATATATCAGTAAGGCAGAGCACTAGTGTCAAAACAGCACGGCATGACCATACCAGCCAGTGGCCAGCACAACCACCAGCATCGGCACTTGCAACCTTGTGGAAACACAATGAAACATTGAGGCACTGAGGTATATATCAAAGTATAAGCTATGGAGACTCCACAATACAACACTTCAAACTTGGACAGGCCAAGAACCAACCAGAAGATATACAGCACATTTGCTTACAGGAAGGAAAGAGCAGAAGGTACATCTAAGCTGAATCAAAGATGGGCAAATTATTGGATCCAGCAAATGATATCAGATGCTCCAGAATGCACAACCACTAATGATCAGTGAAAGATTAACAGATTCTATGATATGCAGTGCTGATGGCAACATGGGTCTGTAGACAACGCAAGAATCTCCAAAGAGGAGTTTTAAATGGTGTAAGCAGTAACCTTGCAGTTGCATATGCCAAACATGACACAGTAAATGCTGAAGGAGTGATCCAGCCTCTAAAGGGCCAGATAAATATCAAAGAAATGGTCCGGCCTCTAAAGAGGCCTCAAGCAACAGTGGAGATATTTAAGAAACACATGAAATGGTGACATCAGCATTGTAGAACTGAGAGGCAAAGCCTGCAATGTAGGCCAGTGGCAAAATGAAGGGAATTAAGCTGGATAATAACAAATTGATAAAATCCACATCTTCATGTTAATTATAAAGAATGGATTTCATTTGGACTAGAATATCAAAGGAGTGAATAACACACCCAAGTATACTATGATCAAATACATGGAACCTAACCAGCAAAAAATAGGAATTTTATCTAATTATAAAAGTATTGATTTAAAATTTGGAACCAAAATATAGCTATTCCTGTTTTCAAAAATCGATGACCACAAACCAGTTCTTATTGAAAAATTAGAAAAGCTCTCTATTCAAGATCCGAAAAGGAAGTTTCCGCAAGACGAATGGAGATCGAGAACACAGGAGGAGGGAATCAGCTGACGTCGCATTAGATCGAATAAACCCTAGGCCACATCTCTTTTTGGCTTAGAAAACCCTAGTTTCATTGACATGGAAGGAGGGATCAAGGATTGAATCAAAGGTGGAGGGTTCTACACCAGTTGCCCCCCTCACCCCATTTTTTCCTATCAAAAAAAAAAAAGAAACAAAAAAAAAAGAACATAAGTCTAGCTACACTAATCAGTGATGTGGGAAACCTCACTTAGCCAAAGGAAAAACAAATAAATAAATTAAAACTCACAAGCTATTAAAAGTGGTCCTGCTTTATCAAATTTTGTTGCTCGTTAAAAAATGACTCAAATTTTATGCACGATCAGAATACACCCTTATCTCCCTAGCTCAAAAAAAGAGAAGAGGCAGGTCAAGACTTCCAGCATAACTATCTGTCAAGAAGAAATCTCCCCTATAAAATATTTTTGGCAAACTCTCTTTTCCTTCTTCCTCTATTTTTATGAAGGTAGACTGACTGGCTCCCAGCCCATACTGAGGCTAACTAAAATAAAGCAGGAGCAAGCAGATGTTTGCATATCAAAACTTATGGAGAACACAAAATAGAAAGGTCTTGAATCCAAAAAAACTCATTAGTCCAAGGTTCGCCATTTCGGTATGGGACCCCATACCAGTAAAATCCTATTATAGTGTCGGCATGCGGTACAATATGGTACTATAATGTCGATATGGAGCAATATGGCATACCAGTATAGTATCAATACGGTACGCTATACCGGACGGTATGGAATGGTATGGCAGAACATACTCATTACCATATGGAAGGTCTAATTACAGCTATTTACTAATTTGGAGTTCATCACTTAAAAGTAAAAAAGTAAAGGCCCTCTAAGGTGGTTGAATAATAAAGCAGGTCCCACTTTTGGAACAAAGCTTGCTAACCATAGAATACTGTTTAACAACTGCAAACTTCCGTGTCCATTCAATAAAGAAGAACATATGACATCCGTTGTTTGCAAATCATGATTTAAAAAAAACTGCATGGTTATGCATAAGGTTGTTACCTCCAGCTGGTTAGCCTTTATGTAGTCCCATACACGCCTCAAAGCCTCAGTTTCGAGCATTTCCTTTTCTTCAGTACCAAAAAAGTTAGCGAGTGCATCAGAAATAATCACATGATATTGACCAGCATCAGGTTCAGCTGCAGCAACCACATCTTCAATCTTCAGTTTTTTAGAGTCTGGTTCTGCATCCTCTGCAAGAATAAGAAGTACATCCAGTTTCATCCTCATTATCATTACTTCAAATATAGTACACATTTAAAACTGACCACTTACTTGTGGCCTCAAGTGGAATGATGTGCTTAGCTAACAGCTTGTTCATTTTAAACATGTCAGTACAGTCTGTCTCAAAAACTACACGAAGTTCATCATTGCAGATGATCTTCCTCCTGTTATTAGGATCTTGTAGATTGTTTTTCCTGATATACGCCCATAGCTGCTTCACAATCTGAGGCGGAAAAGCATGATTGGTATTCCAAATACACAAACAACACTAAGTTCCAACATGCACCAAGTAGGAGAAGAAGTGAATGCTTCAAAGAAAAATTGGTTGAAAATAGAACCTGAGTTCTAGGCATGGTTGCCTCACCAACAATGGCCTGAAGTTCAGGTGAAACACCACACATTTTATTTAGACCACCTGGGCCACCCCTTCTTTTAACTCCAGTAGTAGCACTACAATAAATCAACTAAGTGTTAAAAATCAGCACAAATACAACAAAATAAAGAAGATATATCAAAATGTCTAGAAAGCATGGATGCAATGCAAGTTGGTAAAGTCAATATCACTCATCCATCCATTTGTAGAAGACCGAAATGTGATTTGCAAAAGATCAAAATGTACAACTGATACCAAGGAAACACAGGTTAAGGTTTCCTTCATTCATATGTTCTTTTAGAAAATCATGAGTACAATGTGAGTGTGACCTACATTCTAGAAATTGATTTGGAAGGTTCTGCTGATTTAAGCAAACTCAAAGCTAGTGATGCCTTAGTTCATCCTCTGGTAATTTCAATATTGATTTTCAGTCCCGTTTCCCTAACTTGCGTGACAAGTAGACATGTCTAAGAGACCTATGTTATATATAGGTTGGCACTGAGCAAATTTTGTGTCATTTTAGATGAGCTTCCATAGAAATTTAGTAGAAAATTTAGCAGCTGTTGGTTACCCTTCTCAACTCACATGCAATGCATGTCCTGACTCCTGAAAAACATTAATAAAATATTATATATCATGACTGAAATATAAGTATTTAATTCATTAAGTAGTCAACTTTTTTTCTTATTGGAATTATTCTATTAAATAAACAACATATATTATTTATCTATCAATATCGCCCCCTTCACAGTTAAAGAAAGGGATGCAAGAAAAAGATAGAAGGTTTTGTAATTAAAATATAGGCTCTGATCATGGGTCATCTTGAAGGAGCACGATACCAACTCTTGTTCAGTTAGTTCCTTTACGAAAACACTGAGATCATAGGGAACGAAAGGGGATAAAGATTTGAATTTTGTTCCTATATATGGACAAGAATGATCGATTTGCCAGCAGCAAGATACTAACTTAACAGAAGTGAGCATATGTGAGTGTGTCAAAGGGAGGGGAGGGAGAAAGAGTTAATAAGGTTTCTTAATTAACCTTCCAAAATGACAAAAGAGATTGATAGGTACCTAAGTAAAGGGTGTTCCATCCAAAAGCATACAGATAGATTCTATAAGAGAATATTCCAAAACTTCAAACATTTTTCCTAACATAGCATAGATAAGCATAATCTAGGACAAATACACTCACGTACCTTGAGATATTTCAAATATGAAGTCATCATCAATTTATAGATTGGAGGGAGAAAGAGTCTGCACACAACTGTTGTTGGCACTCCCACATAACAACCTATTGTTTTATAAAGAGTTGAGGTCATGGCTCTATCTATTAGCTTTGCCTAAGTATAATTCTGATGGCATATCAAAGTAACTAAAAAACAACACCTCATTCTCTAACTATCTTTTCCATACTAATTTATAACTAATCTCATCTCTTTCCAAACTCTATGACACCAACAATTCGGATTGCAGAGAAATCCCCAGAGTTTCTGGTTCTAGATGTGCATCTACACATACTTGCATATTATTAACTTTTACAAAAGGAAACCTGACATTCAAGCTCATGAAAGCAGTTGGACACAGTAGTTGGCCTATTCTAATTAAGCTCTAAAACAAACAACCTGCACCAGAACGATTATGACAAGGCTAACCATTAAGGTGCTAAATTCAATCCAACTAGGACCCAAACATGCTTTTCTAGGCCCTGTAACTAATTGACTACATCTTGATTGCTGAAGTTCTAAGTACAGGAGCCTATTCCATCTCCAAAAGTAAATATAGTCAAATCATTTGACCTTTAATTTGACAACCAATGCGTAAACATTAAACCTGAATTTTGGGATTTCCTTATACAAGTGGAAGCATTTGAGATTTTGGTCTAAAGAATTTCAAGAGAATGGAAGTTCTTTTTAGACATGCAAGAGTTTTTGGGGATTTTTAAGGCACACAGAATGTTGGATGTATTTCGAATATATTTTACACAGGATATATTAAAACAGGTCCAGAGACAGATTAGATCAAGCCCCTCCATATGGTGGATTCAAAATATTTGACCTTGAATATGCAAATCGAAAAGACAAATGGAACCATCTTGCCCTTGTCCCAACATCCCAATCAGAGCATTCTGGGACATCCACTATACCAAGTGTTGGGACAGGGCTGGAGGCTGGCAAATCCGATTCAATGGGAAATCTAGGACAGTTCCCCATGGGATTTAGGACCTTGATTAGAGATCATAGCACACAGACAAAACCTTACTCTTTGCGGCGCCCCTGAGAACAAACAATAGCTGGCCATTTAACCATATTCTAAAGAATCTCTCCTTCTCTCCAACCCTCCCACTGTCACTACCAACATTGGACACTTCCCCCAACATGCTATATGCAGAATATTTAATTGAAGAGATTAATTGATAATCAATGAGACCCTCCTGAGCAACTAAAGAAAATTCCACCATTATAACTGAGAGGAAGTTTCTTGATGATAAACTTCCTGCATGATCATTAATCTTATTTTAATCTTTCTCTGTTATTCAATAGGTAAGAAAGAGTCAAATTCCCCATATCGCAGCAGCAAGATGCAAAAATAAATAAATAAATAAAAGAATACACTTATTAACTCCAAATTGATGGATACAGTTAGACAATTGCGATTATGACAACAACAATTAAAACAAACCTATTTTTTCAGAAGTAGAACCAAGGTCTCCACCTTTCCACCTCTCCCATGCAATCCCTCATTTGGGTCCAAGAAACAGAGAACAAGCCCAACTATTTTCATCCAATTACAACAAGATTTAAGGAAAGAAACAAGGCAAAACCTACTTCAAATAGTTACACTGTTAGAAGCATAAGGGAGACACCATTCCGTCAGAAACTCCGCCAATAAACCTACTTCCGTTCACAGAAAAGACGATTGCTGCAAAATAAAGCAAACATGATGGCAAAGAGAAATTAGAAGCAAAAGGAGGCACCTTCCTTGGGTCATAGCCGCAGGTCGAACTGCGGCAGGGACCGCCGGGGCGGCTGCTGGAGCTGCTGCTGGAGATGGTAGGCGGCGACGACGGCGGCTGCGGGGAGGGCGGGGGTACTGGTAGGCGAGGCCCGGCTGGTGGGAGAAGGAGCCGGAGGCGAGGGGCGCGGGACCCTGCTGGAGGAGGTTGCGGTGGTGGTTGGGCGGTGGCGTGGGCGTGGGGCGAGGAGGGCCGAGGAGGAGCTCAATCTGGTCGCGGATGAAGCCGCCTTGTGGGAGAGGTCGAGCCCTAGCTTGGCCTCGACCTGGCGGACGACGGCGCTAAGGTTGGCACCGGCGGCGGTGGAGGGTCGGACTGGCGGAGAAGTGACTCGACGCAACTCGCGATCTCCTGGTCGGAAACCATTGTGGCCGGCCGGCATGCGCCGGCGATTCACGGCGAGGGACGGAGGAGGAGAACGAAACTCAAATCCCTGTCCCTCCCCGCCCTTGGCCCCGACCTTTCTCTTTCTCTCTCTTTCTTGTGGATCTCTCTAAATATAAACAGGATCAATGAATTGACGAAAATACCCTCGAGGGAGCTCAGCAAGTAATTAGTTTGGTTGTTGGTGGGGGTTTCCATTTTAATCATGAGGTCCTGAGTTTCCTGATATGTAAAAAGAAAAGTAAAGATTAAAGAACACCACCTGGATCCAGGCTGCTGATGTGGCAGACGCGGTGCTCGCTGAGTTGCTGGAGTGCACCGACACCGTGAAAATTTTTCATTAGTTGGAATCATTCCACCGTATATACCTTGAATCATTCAATAAAAATCATCACATTATTTAAAAAATATTTTTTTCATTCAAAATAAAAAAAAAATCAACTGATCAGCTATAATTAATAATATTTTTTTAAAATTAAAATTTTCAATTAAATTTAAATAATAATATATTTTTTGAACAATGAGATGATGTGAAAGCTATTATTAGATGATTTAAAATATATATGGTATGATGTTTCGAACCAATAATTTTGTTTAAACTATGTACTATGTCGTTTTTTGATGGACAATTGGATATGGAATATGAGAATTAATTGGACTGATGATCGATAATAATACTTTCTAAAAAAATTAAATATAAATTACATTTTATGTAAAGAAATAAAATATTAGCACCTTCGAGGAGTCCATTAAACTTTTCTGGGCTTTGGGTGGTCCATTCCCTCAACTTTACTACTTATATTGCTCCTTAATTGATGCGGCTAATATTTTGATTGATTTGTGATTTGAGAGATAGATAAATCAAATAATTAAATTAGAAAAGTAGAATGGAAGTAATTATATTGCCCCTTAATTTGACAAGATTCAATAATAAGTTTTTGACATGAAGAGAACACAATTAGATCACCATGTTAAATAATTTGAAATATCAAGATTGCTATACCACCTGTAATTTTTCACCTTTTTTTTTTGACTAAAAGCTTGAGCCAAGCTAATTATTATTTGAAGAAACGTTCCAATAACCAAACTTCATAGAATATATGAGCTTTTGCGACTTAAAAGGTACAGTGCAACTAAACTGGCACTGATGACAAGCTTTATTCAATGTAAGACATTCAGCATCATCTCTTGAAATTCAGTTTTTCAAAATAATAATTTATTCTGGATCTCATCAAAGTCGGCATCACGACTCCTTCCTCTGCCCCCCACTTCTTGGTTCATGACAAGCAGAGTGGTGGAAGCAGCATGATAAAATTTTAACTCATAGTCAAGGATCCCTAAAATCCATCATAGAATAATATCTAAGAGTAAACACGAGTAAACATGTTCTTGAGAGAGCAAATTTCATTGATTCACAAAAACATGGGCTGTTAAGGGGGTTTCCAAGCTCTGCAACCTCTTACAAGTGATGGGGTTGATGAGGTGTCTTGGAAAATCTGATGAGCTTCTAAAAAGAGAATTTCTTCGTATGGTGAACTAGTTACTATCGGAAAGGTTCGACCGACAATTATGTTGCCATCGTATACCGTGTGATGATGACAAGTCTACAATCTGGTATATCTCTTAACTTCGTTATCTTTAAGGTATTTTTCGGTTAATGGGGTGCTGTCAAATACGATGGAATCCATCTTGAATTTTGTTGCTTCCCATGCAAGTCTAAGGAGTTCCCTTTTGAAAGTGACATGGGCACCATTAGTTAGCTTCTAAAAGCGGTAACAACCTTATCAGAATACTATTGGTGGGATATGGACCCTCCTAGTTTTGATGGTAAATATGTGAAAGTTCAATCACCTTCCAATGGTGAATAGCAAATCATCCAACGTGTACTGATGACCGTGAAGTTGTTACCGCTAGTTCATGGTTCCGTGATATCAAACCCTTCATCCTATTTCTCGGGAACTCCAAAACACAAGACCCGGTATAATTGCAGCTAGGATTGCCAGACTACAGGGTCGGATTTCTCTGGCCTGCATCATTTGCCTCTTCTTCTTCTTCTTCTTTCGATATATATTATAAGGAAAAAAAAAACTCATCATTAGACTAGTGTTTTCACATGTTTAGCTGTTAATAAACTGCATGGTAGAAGAAAGTTTTTAATACGGCAAACTCCAAGTGAATCTTTTAGTCAATCTATCCCATCATTAAAAGCAAACTCCCGAGCAGTGCATGATACTTTGACCGGAGTTGTCCATCTACATGCATTGTTTTGTTCGTGCTCGTGTGTTGACCAGGAGGAAGACTATGGGATCCATGCAATCGCCCTCTCCAAGCAGCCTAAAAGGCCAACGCGTCGAGCCGCTGGGCCTGACGGTGCCAAGCAGCTACTCTTTCTCGGTTGATTCTAATCTTTAAGATGAAGGAGGTCAGAACTTGCATCCCCGACTTAAAGTTTGCGAATGTAAACGCCTTCTCTCTCTGCAAGTGATCGGACACAGCCACAGATTTCGAGTATAACACTTAAAAGCATGCGAATTGGGCAATACTTCTTAGGATGAAAAAATCAGCGGAGATGGTTGAATAAACTTCATTGATCAAAATGGCCAAAATATGAAATATATTGACACTAAAAATATCAAATTCTATGGATTAAAGAGGATGATAATTGTTGAGGTGTGCCTGTCTTATAGTACGGATCTTTCTCCTTCACCAAACATGTGCGGTATTGTCCGTTCTGAAACGGCGTGTGCCTGCTACAGAGAACCACAATCACCGTCCCTCACGATTTTGCCCCTCTGCCCCACACGGGGCAAAAGATGCCTCACGTGGGCAAGAGGAGCCCATACTATATAAGTAATATACTCTCTTTATTTCTTCCGGTATGGGACTTTCGGGCTCGATGCCTCCGATGCCCACCCCACAACAGCCCCTCCAGCAAGAGAGTGTACTGCTGCAGATAGGAGATGGGTTCCCACAGACGGTGCCTTTTGCCTCCGTACGGGGCAGAGGTGCAAAACCGTGAGGGCGGTGATTGTGATTCCCTGTAGCGGGCACACGCCGTTTCAAAACGGATAATACCGTACGTGTTTGATGGAGAGAGAAGGTCCGTACTATAAGACAGGCACACTTTAACAATAATGATATAAATTTTTTCACAAATCTACTATATTAATATCTTAAGAAGGAGACACAATGAGTTCCACTAAGGTTCGATCACTGGCAAATCAGAAAGTAGAAGAGGACCATGCAATTCGATAGGTTTTGCTTGATCATTTTAAGCAAAGATGGTCCTAGCATGTATCACCAACCTCAGACCGATTACTGAGATATTGTCTCCAATCTTTTTTACCCATAACGAGTCAATTAAATAATTATGGTAGATGAGATAGGGGAAGGTGTCAAACGTATGAACTCCGACAAAATCTCTGGTCTAGATGGCTAGCTTTCCTCCCCCTGTTCTTCATGTTTTGTTGGTCTTCTATCAAATCTAATGTTATTTATAGGATCTTCTTCTTTCTCATGGTGCTCCAACATATTGCAGTTCCTTTGTTTGTTCGGGCCATGGCTTTCATGATCTTTCTTTGATAGGACATTCGTTTCCTATCTTCGGATGTATACTTGTACATTTTGATCTCTGCGCTTGTTTTACTTTATATTGTTCTTAGGAACCCTACGTACCATTGAGAGAGAGAGAGAGGAAAAAAAAAAAGGCCATCGACCAATGTGTAAGATGCCATGTTCTTCTGGGGCATTCTTTGAACAATTGGAAGGTGAATTCCATAGTGCTGGAGTCAATGAGCATAGATAAAATTGTATTCCAAAAATTTATTATTATTTTTGGTACAATTAGATGGTCATACCAGTTTAATACGAGTGCAGTTCAAAAATTAGAGTAGAAATAAAGAAAAGCTCCTCCATGCCATTTGTTTGAATATCGACCCTGCATTTTTTTCAAATATCTACATGATTTTTCTCATCTTGCCGTTACTCCTATATTCCATGATCATCTTGGTCGGGACATCATAACTTTAGCATCACTCATCTAATCAAAACTCTTTGACAGTACCTCTCCGATCAATATGCAAGCTCTTCATCTATTCATTTGAATTGAATTTTTCGATTCAGTTGAGGCAGCGAGTTGAATCTCATCGGCAAAGAAGTAGGACATTACAAAATATGAATGGTAATGCATAGTCATTCAATTCATCATATTTGATTCAATTCAATTAGATTAGATTATCTATTTAATAAAATGATCAATTCAGATTTAAATTTTGACCTTCTAAATAAGTAGATTCAGATTGAATTGATAAATTTTTGATTTATCCTATATCCAATCAGATCTGATTACCACCACATCATTGTGAATAGTGACAGCGATAGGATAAAATATAAAGTATAATATAAAATATTTTTAAAAATAATATATATTTAAAATAAAATAAATTGAGAAGATTAAATATTTATGTTTAAAATATATATATTATCATATGCTTAAAAATCTCGCAAGGCAACACTCTTCACTTATTCAATTAATTCAAAAAAAAAATTTCCTTTCATTAAATGTGGGCCGATGGATAAAATTTATAGTCGATTCAATCGTAGAAGATTATGGTCACACCATCATCGTCTGTCACGTGTCCCCACCCACAGATCATAAAGCAGAAGCAGAGAGAAGGAAAAAAAAAGAGGAGAGGAGGGGGAGAGTGGGGTTGGTGGCGTTGGAGTCGGAGGAGAGGAGGGGCGGAGCCACAGCAGGGGCGGGGTCGGGTGCAGGCATTGGGGCAAAGGTCCGAGGTGCAAGCCTTAGGGTGGGGGTCGTGGTGGAGCTGGTGCAGACATCGAGGAGCTAGGGTGCAGGCCTCAAGGCGGGGCATGGAGCAGGGACGGGGTCGGAGTGTAAGTGTCGGGCGGAGCCGCCGAAGGGGGTTGGTGCGGTGGAGAAAAAAATTTTTTTTTTATGGATAAGGGACACGTGACAGACGATGATAGTTCAATTATAAATTTTTTTTATGATCGGACCAACTATAAAAGTTTTATCTAGGACCGATGGACCATACTGCCACACAATCTAACCGGCCGCACAACCTCTCCTATCGCCGTCCACCCATCCCATGTTTTAACGGCAGAGATAATCCCGCATACGAAATTCTATGAGACGCTTTAAACACGGGAATTTCCCATCATCTTTCCGATCTGCACCGTTCATCAAGCGCAAGATAAATCAAAGTCGAAGATGGGATCTCCGCCGTTGAAGCAATCGAGTGCAACGTTTTTTTGGATCTACTTACAATGAGAAGACGGCCGAGGAGAGAACGCACCCACCCCCACCATTTCCGTCTCTCTCGGTCTCCCATGGCGGAAGATCTGGTCCTGGACACGGCCATCAGGGACTGGGTCCTCGTCCCTCTCTCTGTGGTCATGGTCCTCATCGGCGTCCTTCGCTACTTCGTTGCCAAGCTCATGCGCTCCTTCCAGTCCCCGATCGCAAAGCCCTCAAGGAAGGGTTCGTTCCTATCCTAACCCTAATTTCTCCTCTAATCCCAACCTCACCACTTTCTTGTTCTTTTCCTTTTGTTCCTTGGTGAAATTGCTTTATTGATATTGATTGCGTTTCCTTTTTGTTCCTTGGTGAAATTGCTTTATTGATATTGATTGCGCTCCAAATTTCTCCTCTTGTCGTCGATCTGCCCTACCCCCCCCCCCCCCCCCCAACCCGGCCGAAATAAAACCCTAATTTTGATTTAAATTCTGTCGCAATATTGTTCTTGGATGCGTTCTTTGTGTATGCGTGTGTGTGTGTGTGTTTTTTTTTTTGCTGGGCTGATCTTGGCTTTGGATGGTCTCTAGGCAGGTGGTTCTCAGAGCTAGGAACTTAAAGGCAGGGGCCAATTTCATCCCGGCGAAGTCCTTTCGGGTGCGAAGATTCTATTTTACTAACGAGGTAGCTTTGATGAGAACTGAACGTTTCATAGACTTTGTATCGGTTGCTCTGATGCTTTGTGTTCTATTTTTACTCATGGATATCTATGTCTTGGAGGAAGGTGTAAAGACTGTTGAACTTCATGTGCAGAAATTTGTTAATCTTCATATATTCTTCAATTTTGGGTTCTAAACTGACATGTTAAATAATTTTGTGCAAGTATAAATCGGTTTTGATTTGCTGGAGAGAAAAAATTTAAAAAATATTCAGAAAACCCGTTAGAAATTGGTTCAAGTCACTAGAAGCTATCATATGGTTTTATATAATCCCATTATAAAGTTGTTAGACATTCATGAGGAATTTTAAAGTGTTATTCCTAAAGAAGGTCTCTTAATATTGATTGAAATATTCTAGGAAAGCAACAACCGTAATATAGAAAACCTTGTTAAATGTCCTTAATGTTGAACATAGAATTTGTTGCAACCATGCATACCCATGCAAGTTCATGCAGTAACCATGTCGTGCTTCCTCTATCAAATTCCCATCACCCAGCTCAATTTTTTTTAGGTATTCCTCCAGTCATCTAATGCAGTCTAGCCCATTTTTAATAGTTTTCTGGGACTCACTTTGCTTATGAGCACTAGATTAGAAGTCAGTTGGAATCCAACTAATAGTGTCCATAGGGATTTGTGGAAAGTGAGCCCTATAAAATAACTGAAAACTGGAACGCAATGAATTTAAATTGCAGAATGTATGGATATCTATCAACAACACATTGGTGTTGATAGCTCTTTGCTTATTTTTAAAATGAAAACTGCCTTGCTTCTTGATGCAGGAGAACGGCCTACTGCATGTTCCCAAAGATCAGGCCCAGAATGCCCAGGCACAAATGTTTTCAGATCCCAATATGGCTATGGATATGATGAAGAAAACCTTTCAATGATCATTCCACAGGTATTGCAAAACATACTTTTGAAGGTTCATAAGCTCATCTTTTCCAATGAAATTATTCTCTTCTCTTTCAGACACTTACTTTTGCATGGGTGAACTTTTTCTTCTCAGGATTCGTAGCAGGTATGTTGTTTAACATCATTGTTAGATGCTAGTCTCTTCAATTCTTCTAATACCTGGCATTAATGGGCTTGACTTGAATTTTCTCGTTCATTCACTGCATTATTTTTGAGCTACTGGCTTTTGTGTAAATATTCTTCCGGTGCAATCATCTTATTGTTGTTTGTTAAAATAGTATATCCTACCCACCTTCATATATGCTGGTTTTGGTCCTTGAAAAAGGAAATTTCATATCTGATGACACAGATACAAAAAAAAAAAAGGTAATGTGTGTGTGTGGGGGGGGGGGGGGTGACAATCAAATAGACAGTTCACCTTTATAAAAGTTCATGCACAATCACAACAAATTATATTTTCCTCTGTCTTTCACAAATGAGTTCTAATTTCTTAGGTTCTTCTCATTTTTCACTTGCCCCTTTGCGGTGCTCTTTTCCCGATATGTTCGCTCACACTTGAAGTTAGAGATAATTTTCTTTTTTTTTAATAAGAAATGACCCATATTGTTGAAGCATGGATGCTATAGCTTTCTCAAACCCTTGACATGCGAGCTTTGCTTGCATGAAGCTTTAAACCTTTGGTTCTGTAAACCAGTGGCAGATGTGAGAATGTGGGAATGATCATTAAAGATAAAAGTAACAAAGTTCTGAAGCATGTCCAAAGCTACAATAGTGTCAGTTTGTCTGCTAATTATATTCTATGATTTATATGACAAGTACTTTCATTATAAAGTCAGGAAAGAGGTGACTACACATTAGGGCTAATTTTATAGGTCAAAATAATTTTCATATGGAGCCAAATCAAGTATCTCCGAGCATGTTGTCAAGGAATGGTCACTTATCTTTATCGTTGCTTTTCTCAGCATTCACTTTACAATGATGCATCACCGTCATTTTTTTAAAAAAAAGTATCCATACGCTTGTTCACACTGAGTATTCCATCCAAGATTTGTCTACCTTCTATTAAGCCTCTCAGAGTATGTGAAAGCTAGACACAATCCACAAGATTTTATTTTGAAGACCAATTCATAAGTAATAAAAATGAGAACATTAAAGTTATTATATCCTTTCTTTAGAAAATATTTTATTTTCACAATAAGAGTGAATTCACCTTGTTTGCCAACCAAACTATTTTATGGAATTCTTCAGTCACAAGGGCAAATTCCAAAATTCTGCAGGTTTGTATTTGCAGGTGTTGTTCTAGCTACTGGTATCTTGTCATGTTTCTGTAATCACCATGTCTTATATTAAGTTGAACTGTTTTGCCAGCACCATTATACATGATGTGATATTTTGTTATTCTTATGCAAGATATATAATTTCAAATATTCTTCCATTCGGCAAATTCTTTTGCATCCAACACCATAATATAGATTAGGCTCTATGTGATGTTGACTTCTTTTTTGATGATATGCATCTGAATGTAATGATATGATTATCTGTTCCTGGTTGTCTTCTTTTCAGCAAAAATACCGTTCCCATTGACCCAAAGGTTTAGGTCAATGCTGCAGAATGGTATTGACCTCAGCACTGTTGATGTGAGCTATGTCAGTAGTCGTTCCTGGTATGCCTAGTTACATAAAGATCTATTCAACTATTTGTGCCCATTTGGACGAAACTGATGATTTTCTGTTATTTGCATTAGGTATTTCCTTAATTTGTTTGGATTGAGGGGTTTATTCAGCCTTATTCTTGGGGAGGAGAATGGTGAGTATTAAACATTCATTGGTATACAACCTTTTCAATTTATTTTTCACTGATCTGTTGGATAAACATTTTATTTATAATCAATCTCAATCATTAATCAAAAAAAAAATATTTTATCATTTTCCTATTCAGCCCAGGATGACACACAAAGGATGATGCAAATGGGTGGGTTTGGCTTTGACCCAACAAAGGTATAATGCTTCCAATTATGTGAAAATTTCATTTCATCACAGTCAAATTGCTTTCATTGCATATTGTTTCAGCTAGTTTTCACGAAATTTTTGTCTAGATTGCAGAACTTCTCTGCTAACCAATAAAAAACTTGGATCCTACCTCGTTGTTCTCCATCCTTATTCACTTTTTTCTCTTGTTCTTCTATGAGAGATGCATGTTTGTTGCTTTCAATTGATTTGACAACTCAAGGTTTCTCACCGAGGTGACAGCATAGAGAGAAGGCAGGATGTGGAGCAACAACAATGTGATGCAGATGAAAATGGATTATCTGACTGTACTTCTTTCCTTTTGAAATTGTCTGAATATGAATAATATGGGTGTATCCGTCATGGATTCATATTGTGAACTGGATACGTTAGCTCCAACCATGATTGTTGAGCCTTCTATCAACTATTTGTAGTTGGTCAGCTTTACATATCTTCATTCTCTAATCATTTCTATTAAAGGTTATCTCTGATGTTTTTATTAGCATCCATGTCCTTTATCTCAACTGTCATCCATATTACCTTAGATTCCCCTCCCTTTCCTTTCCTAGATATGTCAACAAATATTTGAGCTTCACTACTTAGGGAAGCTTCCCCAAATCTTTGTCTTACATGCCCATAATAGTGATGTGTTATCTGGATGCGCATGTAAGGAATGGTTCGAGGTTGATTGTAATGATGTAGTTGATTTTTGAATCTAAGTCGATATTTAGTTTTATATTGTTTACTCCAAAAGGCTAATCTCTAGTAGATTTACTTGATTTATTCCAATATATCTGCTATATCTATTCCAACTTATGTATATCATGAAACAGGTATAGATATGATGAATGTCCAAGTATCATATGTATCTTCCAAGTAAATATTAATATTTCAGATATGCATTTGATATCAACAATTGCTTGCAAGAAATATGAAATTATTCATATCCAATGTCTATGCATATATATAGTGTGGATTTTGGACAACTATGGCTACTAATGTACGCGATCCGTATCTTTTTTGGCCCCCAGAGCAATTACAGATATATACATGTATGCACATATGTAGTATCCAATTATCATATGTTTGTTTAAGTAAAAAGAATAGTGCAGATGTGATATTCATATCTACACTTGCTTATAAGGAATATGAAATTATCGATATTCAATTTGCATGCATTTACATAATATTATTTACCTGATTCATATATATGCTTATTTAAGGCAACTATGGGTATATGTATGTATGCACGTATGTTGTATCCGATTGGTATCTGTATTATTATGTTGTATAACCCTGTCAAATTGATTCATATCATTATCTGTATCAGTTTAAACGAAAGCAGATAAGCTAATGTATAAACCAATATCTGACCCATATCTAGTTGATTTTCATCCCTTTAGTGCAGTATCCAGTTTCTAGAAGCCTTGGTTTGTGTAGCTGTTGTTGTTGGGGATGGTCCAGGCCTTTGGCCTCCTGTTTGCCTATTGGATATGCATTCTGCAAGCAAAGATGCCCTGGATGATAAAAAATGTCATTCTAGCTGCCGGTTCCTGTTGACAATAGTAAAAGTTAGTCTGAAGAACGTTCTTTTGTTCTTTTTTGGTAATAACTTTCTTTTCTCTTTGCTTGGTTGCAATAAGATCCTATATTTACCGCCATTATGGACTCTGATCATGGATAAGAAATGATGTTATTAGAAGTAACCTTTGTATCATCACCTTTGTTAGCCATATCGTTAAAATAGTCATCAATCTAATTATTTTTAATGAATTAATGCTTTTCGAACAAGAAAAAGAAAGAGTCGAAGCGCCGGGCTAAATGTATCTATGAAACAGCATTTTATACTAATATTGTTATATTACTTTTTGATGAGAATAGATGGCATCCCGGAGACTGCGATTCCTAATGCAGTTGAGATTTCCTTGGGTTGGTTAACTTGTTTCCTCACTACATTATGAGTAAACTTTTTAAGCTCATAAATGGTGTTCTAGATGACTTGTTCAGAAGTAAAGTGCAGTTCAGAACAATGAGATTTGAATTCAGTGTACAATAACATGTTCAGGTCATACATCATTTTGGAACATGGGGCTTCTGACTACTAGTTTAAATCTTTCATCCAGATTTACTCTCACAGTCAGCTTAATTTGAAGCCTCTTATTATTGTTCATTGCAGAGAACATTTATATGCCACCATTTTTAAAATCTATTCTCCCAATTTATAATTTGAAAATTAAGCCAGCGGTTTTCTTCTTGGTGTTTCAGAGCTTGAGTGCAGAGAAAGACAGCCTGGACATTGTTCAGCATGAGTGGGTCCTTCCAAAGATGGAGCAACGTGCTGAAGAAGTATTGAGTAAATTAGTGAAGTAGAAACTTTGCCCATTTAATTGAGTGAAATCACTGGTCAACAAAGTTGAAGTTTATCATTACGTACTGGATTGTAGACACTCGAATATTGGTGTATTTCTAGTTAATGTGTTTTATTCTGCCATTATGGAAATCCCAGAGACCTAATCCACAAAGGCACAGCAGACTAATATTTCCTGAAAGAAATGCAGGCTGGTTTTATGAATTTGTTTTCATTTGGTTAAACAAGATTAACTAATTCATATGCCATAATTCTATTAGCACTTTATAGTGATATGATGCTTATATTCTTTACAAGTTAGCAGAGCATCTAACTATGGACTTTGAAGGCTTCCATGCTTGCGCAGACAAGCACAAAAATATACATGGTGCTTGTAGCGTATGTGGACACTGCAATTCAAAGTTTATTAAGGTTCTTCTGTGGCTTGTTTGTAAACATGTGGTGCATCTGAACTTTACCCACTTCATATAGTGGTTATGTTGATGAGATTTTCCTCGTGCCTGAGGCCCATAACTGCTTATCGCTCTGTGATTTTGACAGATTGCATGCTATTAACTCCAGACTGCAGGTCACTTGTTTCCTTGGAAGCCCCCCAAATTTATGATGTGCTTGAAAGGTTCTTCTGGACTGTTGATAGAGTAGTGGAACAGCAGGGACTAAAAATAGTGGTGTGTCGAGGGACGTGTTGAATGGTGTTTTCTTTATTCTTTCTATAGTCAGGTTAAGTTTCAACGAAGTCATTTGATTTTAATTAATATTTTTTTTCAATAGATGGTAAAGTCCTCTAAGTGCTAGTAATGACCGATGGGAGCTGGATTACCATTATTTGTTGTCCAACTCTGGCTTCATTTGGCAAGCAATTCAAGTTGGGAACATGATTATGCCTGATGGGCAACTATGACTCCAGTCGTTTAAGTAAAACTAACGGACTTACTGGAGAACCCTTATTAGGTCAACTTTGTAGATTAGTTGGTGGGGACAAATTCCTGTCTAGCTAGATTTGGATTGAACGGATGAAGCGCAATTCGCTACATTAGAAGCAAGGTGGATGTAAAACTCTGATGAGGCCAACATGGAAACTAGTATTCATGAAACATGTTAATTACTCGGTCTGGTTATTTGTGGTAATTTCCGTGAACATAAAATTGTCCAAGATGGAAACCAATATACGCCAATACCGTACTCGTTGATGGCTTACTGTCATTCGCACTATTATTCTAGACAAGTGATCGAAATCTATTATTCACCATCTTCATCACAGTGGAGGGGACCTCCACAGCTGCTGCATGTACCTGAGCACTGCCGTTTTGGCCATTGCGATGCCCCTAGTACTTATTTTAAGGGATGGATCTATAACTTGTATGTCTCTATTGAATGATTTATCAGCTCGCCATTCTTTTCGCTTGGCTTTGTTTAAATTGCAAGAAATCTTCTTCCACATTTAACTGAGTTGCTGGGCTGCTGACGGTAATGTCATTTAGTGCCAGCTTGATTTGATTCACAGAAGCACGGCGCGGCACTTGGCTTTTTGTTCTTTACTTTTTGGCAAGTTCTCATGGACTACCGACTGCAAGCTAAAAAGCTTTCGTCTTTTGCCATTAGCTCGAGCAGGTTCAAACTTGTCAACTCACGGGGCACCTTTGTGGTGCATGTTATTACACACCCTATAAACAGTGTTTACTTTGGTGCAATAAGGCATAAAATAACATGTCTTTGTGGACTGGAAGAGTCATTTTGCTATGAGGTCAGAAAACAGGAGGAAATGACCTATGATAAAATTGTGATAGATGGGAGAAGAATTGGAAAGGCTTGAAATGACAGCTAACATGGCCATTTGTAGGAATAATCAGCAAAGTATGATCTGTTAACCTCATCATATATTTAAGGCTTGATAGCGATAATTATTATGGTTGGATCTATATTGGCCAGCTATAATACTTTCTTTAGCTTCAAAACACCAAGTAACCAACCACACATTAATAGGCCAAAAACCAAGGTATGCTTTATGATTGGATCCTGATCTTGGAAGTGCAATAATTAGATAGTTAGCATCTTTTGCAAGCTATTAATAAAGGACAAGGAAATAATGGAAACTCCTTAATTATCATCTAGGATGAATTTCGATACAAAAGTTGATGTGAAGATGTACTCCTCCTCAAACAAGTGGTTAACTTTATAGGTGTTAAAATTTTGAGTTTCTGACCAAAAAAGAATTTTGATCATGAAATATATGGGACGGATGGATGGACTCCATTAATAGGCAGAGTCCCTTCTATTTTGATTTTTTGATTTTTACTTCCAAATAATGTAATAAATTAGATGGGCAAAAAGAATGACATCTTCATACAATCTCTGTATTCGAGCTTTTTTATTCATTAATGGCAATAGCTGCTACCAATGTCAAGATCCAAACCATAAACAGATTTTCTAGGCCTCTCTTGTAGCATATTTATTTTGTCTCGATTTTCTATTTTAATATAAGTTCACACGTTTTACAAAAGAAATAAAAATTCGAATTAGAGATAAATCCTCAGCTATACTTTCAACTTAAAAGTAGCTATCCACTTTAGTTTCAAATAAAAATAGCTACTCATTTGAAACATAAGTTAAAAGCAACTATTCATTTTGATTGAAATGATCCTTATACTCTTATATCCTTTAAAAAATTATAATATTATATTATCATAGTGTAGTATGTCTTTACAATAAGATAGTATTGCATTATATTAGTATAATATTATTTTATAATAATGCAGTATTATTTTATTGTATTATATTAGTATAGTATTCTTTTACAATCAAGTAATATTATATCATATTAGTATAGTATTTTTAAATTTAACGTAGTGTTGCTTTATTGTATTATATTAGTATAGTATTCTTTTACAATAAGATAGTATTACATTATCATTGTGAAGTATTTTTTATTATAATATTACTTTATAATAATACAGTATTATTTTATATAGTGTAGTATAATTTTATAATATTATAGTATTACTTTATAATAGTGTAGTGTTGCTTTATAACTGTAAAGATAATTAAATCATTTATTTTATTTAAATAATTATTTTAAATTATATTTTAAATAATAATTATTTATATTTAGAATTTAAATAAATAATTAATTTAAATTAAATTCAAATGAATAATTTTTTAATTATCCAAATTTAAACTCAAATGGACAGGCATCTTTATAAAATCTCTCCTACAGAGCGTCCACATGTATAGACATTCCAGAGGGGACGCATGGATGGGTCTACAGGGCCGCGCATGGCATGACTCTTCTCATTCATGGGAGGGAGGCGGGAAGGGCGGTGGCTACAAAAAGGCAGCCTGCTTTTTTTGCTTCTTTTGTCTTCGCAGGTCTCTGCAGAGAAAAACGGGTCTTTTCCGCCCTCCGCTCCTCTCTCTGTTCTCCTCGACTTCCTTTTCTCCTGTCCTCCATCACTCTCTCTCGGCCGCGAATCCGAAATCCAAAGAAAGAAGAAGTAGAGTGGAGGGGAAGGAAAGAACCAGGAAAGGAGTCTTTTTGCCCGTGTGAATCCTCGTCGGAGCTGGTTGTTTCGCTATGCCGCCTCTCAAGTTGAGTCTTTGACCGATTGGAAATCTTGAGAAAGATTGGATCTTTTTGCGATTGTAGTTCGTTTCTTGGGCTTTTCTTAGGTTTTAATGCTTTTTTTCACGCGTTGCAGGTGAAAATTCGGTGATGTCTTGTATTGGATTCGTAAATTATTCGGTTCTTGGGTTGATTTTGGGCATTCGATCTGAATCAAGCCTTCCTTCCTTCTTCTCTGCCCCTCACAGAAATTTGAAATCAGAAGGAAACAAGGAGTCAGGAAGAGAAATAGAGTCGAGAGAAAGGAAAGCAACTGACGAGAGGAAACAGGGCGTGAATGCGTATTCCAGTTGGTGGGTTCTCTCTGTTGCTTCTTGTTGGGATAAACCGACTATCCCCGACACTGACCGCGTGCCGACTTACCGACGGATCCCGACACCGACTCTCCGACACCGACTCTGTCCAATCGAACAGGCACAGCGACGGCGGCTGCCGACGGGGCTCGACCTGTGCATATCGGTCTGATCGGTCAGCGCCGACTCCGACTCCCCTGAGGCCGACTCCATCCCGAGTCGGGCTAGATGACTGACGCCCGACTCCTCCAGGGTTCCCGGGCGTCGACCGCGTCCTGGAATCGTCGCCCGACGGCAGAGGCCCGACTTGCAGTCGGCCAGCCCCCACACTGCTGCCGGACAACCGGCGTGGGCTGCAGTCCCGTCAAGGATGCGCCGTATGACCGTCAGGGGGGACCTTGCCCTGCCAGAAGCCTGGAGAATTCGTCCTGTCAAGGACGCCAATTAATTCCTAGGACCTGTCAGCCCATCAACGACATGGTCACCCCCGGCGAGGTGACAGTCCAG
>KE504639.1:609482-625390 GCA_000441515.1 Elaeis oleifera | reverse complement strand
CATTATAAGATCTTTAGTTTTTGATGCGCGCGCGCGCAACTATGGCTCCATTCTGGAGTTCTTCTTAGTTTTAATGCTTTCCCCAGGCGTCGGATGAGGAAAAAACCGGTGATTGCGTCTGCTGGTTTTCGGATTTCGCATTGAATTGAGCTCAAAAAGGAATATCTTGGTTGGTCTCTGTTGTGGTACAGAGAGGGCTTCTTTAGTCCCACATCAATTATGAGTTAAGAGAGAGTATGGTTTATATGGATTGGAACCTTCCTTATCCCGTCGTGCATGTGGCGCAACAGTCCCCCCATTAATTTAGTCCCCTATCAAACCACACTCTCAATTCTTTGTTAATGAGGTGCTCGCTGAGGAAGCGATCTCTGCCATCTTGAGTGAGTCATAGCCGGACACTGCGCAGGAGATTGACTTTGAAGCATTCCTTCAGGTATTTTGTAGTTTTCTGTTGTTGTTGTTGGATATTATTCTTTGTGTAGTAGGATTGGAGAAAGATTTGGTGAATCGAGCAGGCATATCTAAATCTCCAAGCACGGGCTGCTGGCAAATTGGGTGCTTCAAAAAGCTCATCTGCATTCCTGAAGGCCACCACAACCACACAAGTGCACACTATTAGTGAATTGGAGAGAGCTTCTTATGTGCTACATAGCAGCAGTTATCTTCGGGATGACTCATTTTTGAAGAATTATCTCCCACTGGATCCAATGCGGGTGATCTCTTCAACCTTGCAAAGGATGGTGTTCTTCTCTGGTAAGTTGTTTGGGTCTTGTCTTGCCAATTCTTTAACAAATTTGTGGTCGATTTATTTTCAGTGGTTTTAGATTCTCAAATTTTAATCTTGTTAGTATGTTTGCTCAAATGATTCTACTGGTTGCATGTTAGATAAGAGGCTCATTGGAATTTGGATATTGCTATCCATATTTTTATGCTTTGGTTTCAATTTGATTTAGTAAGTTGGTCAATGTTACGGTGCCAGGGACAATAGATGACAGAGCAATTAATGCAAAACGAATTTTAAGCCCATGGGAGAGGATTGAGAATCACACTCTTTGCCTGAACTCAGCAAAAGCCATTGGGTGCACCGTAGTTAATATTGGAACGCAAGACTTGGTTGAAGGAAGAGTAAGTCCGAATGGTCATGCTATTTGGCTTTATATGGTTTTTCTTTAGTTCTTTGCTGCATATGTTTTTGGGAGAACTAAATCATGTCATTGTTTTGCCCCATGTGAATTTGTTGTCACGTTCTTCACATTCCCTTTTCATCAAAATAAGATGAAATAGTTGGTTTTCATTCTTAAGCTTGCTGGCCCATTGGGGTGAGCCCTATTCCATGCTGTTTGCAGTTGGCTCTGAGTCCATCAAACTCTTAAGGGCCAAAGCAACTAGAGGGAATGACAAAGCAAAAAATGAAAATCAAATTATAATTGTTTCATAATTTTGACCTCAGTTTCTACCATTATCTGTTGGTCTGCATGAATGCATCATCTTTTCCTTTCCATGCTTGGATCAGAAGCATATGTTACTCCATTGGTTAACTCAAATTTCTTTAAGAATTTATCCTTAACTCTTTGAAGTTATTTTATCTTTTGCTTACAGTTTAGTTAGGTGATGAGAGTAACTTTTACAACTCAATACTTTCAGTGCAGTGACAAATAAAAACTAACAAACTTTTCTACTTAAAGCTCTAAATTAGAGCTCTTGCTCATTGCTATTGATTTGTCGAAGCGGCTGAAGGTTTGTTCCTAGCCTTCGATTTTTCTTGTGATACTACCCTTCCACCTGTATTACATTGGATGATAACTACCTGCAAGTTCCCTTTGAAATCTGAGTTTGTGGTTTTACTGACGGATGAAGAAGTTGATTTCTTCTTTCTAATTAACTGTATTTATGACGATTTAAATCCTTTTATTTCAATGCAGCCCCACTTTGTGCTTGGTTTGATCTCTCAGATGATAAAGGTACATGTTGGTTATTCTTATCTGATGGGTAAATCCATTTTATTTTAGCATATAATAGAGTTGTTCAGCTTATTTGGAGCACTGTTCATTTAATTGCTCTCTCTCTCTCTCGTGCGCGCGCGTGCTCTCTCAGAGGCAGACAAAAGAAGTGTCAAAGCTATACAAATCAGTACTGCATTCCCACATTGAAAAATGGGCAATTCTATGTTTTGGCCTGGTGATCCTATTATCAGATACAACTATTAGCTGATCTCAACTTAAAGAAGATGCCCCAACTAGAGGAATTGGTAGATGATAGCAAGGTCAACATTCACTTTTGGTCATCGTTTAGTTATTTTTGGCTAGCAGATTTCTATAAAAGCATAGTTTTGTTATAACGTATGGCTGTTATGTTTTACAGGACATGGAGGAACTCATGAGTTTGGCACCAGAAAAAATTTACTTAAATGGATGAACTTTCATCTCAAGAAAGCAGGCTAGAAGAAACTATAACAAATTTTCTTCTGATGTGAAGGTACCATTGCAGCATTTAAATCAGAAAAAATTATAAATTCCTGACATTTGCTTGTCAGTTTCAAGGTTTAGAAACTGAAAATTTTAGAAAATATAACTTAATATAACATATCTGTTCTCGTTTTGCATTTTACACTCTGCATTGAATTTAACCTGCATGATTTTAAGCGATATGATAATGGTGCTATTGATACCATCTTATCTAGCAAATAATATTACATTCATCAGGAAGCTGTAAATTCGAATCCTTCTGTGTATTTATGGATTTCGATATGCCAGCCTCGCTTAAGCCCTTGCAAGGTTATTCGTTGATTACACATACGTGAATCATATGGGTAACTGAATCATGCTGGCTGAAGATCTAAAAACTTAATATGACAATAAAGCAATAAGTTAGTACTTCAAGAGACATTAGTTATGGGAGAGAGGTCTGTGGTGCCTTTTATTGTATATTTTGGTGCTTAATTAATGCTCAAGCCCTTCCAAGTTCCAAGTTCTATATTTCTGATTGCTCGCATAGTCACATGTGAATCGAATGGATGACCATTGAGGACTTAAAAGTTATTCAGTGGTAAAGCAATATCTTATTATGCCATCTTAGACTGGTAGTGGTTACTTGAGAGAAGTCTGGTTTACCTCTTGGAATTTAATTGTTCATCTAGTTTAACCAGGAGTCGCCATAGTTGAATGCTTGTGTTCTGACAATGACCTGTTAGCATTTATTCATAAAGGAATAAACTATCATCTTGTTGGTTCTGTATTTTGTCCAGACTATACTAAAGGCTAATATATGTGATCCAGAAAAGACTAACTACCCTACAAGTGACACTCGATAGATCCTACCAGCTATTCCAAAGTAGAGGCAAAGCACCAAGCGCTGTTTCAACTCCTGTGTAAATGACACATTAGGTGCATTCCCTGGTACACATGGCGGCATTTCATTGATAATATATTTGTTGTCAATTATTATTTTTTAGTGTACTGTTCTTTATCCATGTGATGATTGTTTTGTTTAGCATCTTCTCATTTATCTGTAAGACTAGTTTGCTGTAAAATATATTTTTTTATATGCCATGGATCACAGGATGGAGAGGCTTATGCATTCCTTCTTAATGTTCTTGATCCTGAGCATTGTACTCCAGCAACTTTAAATGCTAAAGATCCTACTGAAAGGGCTAAAATGGTGCTTGATCATGCGGAGAAAATGGACTGCAAAAGATATCTTAGCCCAAAGGATATTTTTGAGGGCTCACCAAATCTCAATCTTGCATTTGTTGTGCAAATATTTCATCGTAGGTAAGTGCGATTGGCTCTCTCTTTTTTTTCTTCTTGCAACCTCTAATGCTTGAATTTAATATAGGATTTCAACGTTACTTCCATCTTATTTGTACATGTTTTCCTTATCACTACTGCAATGGATGGTAATGAAAGGATGCAACCTGACTTCACCTCTCTCTAAAAGAAAAACATATGAAGGAACATGAATAGCAAGCCATATTCTTGATTTTATGAATCTTACTTTGCTGCTGGTTCTTATCCAAAGTTAAGTCCTTGCTACCTGCTGTTAAACTGATTTTGATTATTTTCTGACTATGACTGTTTTCTTTGAATATACATGATTTAAGCCAAAAATATGAATCGTTAAATATAGAGATGTTGTGTAAGGGAGAATAACAGCCTAAAAGCACTCCCATGATGGTAAAATGGCGACTGAGGGAAGTTCTTGTTGGAATCCATCATTTTGAAGATGCGAGTGAGCTAATTATTCATTTTCTTTTCTTGTCATTTGTCTTCTATTAGGTGCTAGTGGCTAATTATTCAGTTTTGGGGTTATCAAGTTCCAAAAAGATATCGGTTAATAGTCAACACAGACAAATAATAGCGCTGAGTGGAAGGGCTGTCACTCCATGGATAAAAGTTATCCTAGGGATAATAGGCTGATCTTCCCCAAGAATTCACATTGATGGAAAGGTTCAGCACCAATAGAAGAGAAGAAAAAGAAAGTAACTTCCATTGCGGAGCTGTATGCACAAAAGATGCCTGTATGGTTCTACAATTCTATTTCACACATTTATTAAGGATAACTATACCTTCTGACTATGATGATCTATAAAATAAAATTAGGTGAGAAAGAAATATAAGCCTTTTTTAAGGACAGGTAGAATGTTTCGAATTAGCTAGAAGTGAAGAGCGAAGAAAATTTGGACCTCATTAAGAGTGAGAAGTATGAGAACTTCAGTGTTAAGAAAGAAGGCATGCAAACTTTTAATTAGGCATGGCAAGAGCCCTGAATCTTAAAGCACAAGTTGGCTGTAATTCTTGATCTGATAGAATTATTTAGGTGAATAAAAATTTATACAAAGATAAGATGAGGCATATGATGTCAATGAGGTACTTAACTTGGGTACTTCTTGAATATTGGTAAGTGAGGGTCGAACACACATTAAAAATGTCCGCAAATCATGAAGCAATCATACAGAAAAATTTGTTTCGTATATCATTGTGGTGGACTATTTAAAATCTACATAAAATTTATATCACTTCCTTTCCTCCAGTTGTGGAACTTACTAAAAACTAACTGGATTGAACTCAGGGGTAATGCTGAATATTTTTTGGGAGAAGGTGATACAGCACAAACAATGATCTTTAGTTGGCTATTTAGTTTAGTTTCTTGCTTAAAAAATTGATAAACAGGTACCAAGGGGAAAGACTTTCCGCATAGGTCATTGATTTTGGAAAAAACTAGTGATGGGAGAAACCAAGAAACTAGAGAATGAGGTAGGTTTCAGGAAGAAAGTATCAAGATATGTTTTTATTCAGAGAATAAGGACAAATGTGGTATTTATTATGGTAAGAAGAATAAGATTTTAGCTGCAGTGAGCCTGCACCAAAGGTTTAGCTTTAGTCCTTACCTCTTTATAGATTACATATCAAAACCTATGGTGCATGCCATACATAGGTCTAGTGGTATGAAAAAGGATGCTGTAGATCATGTTGTATGTTGAATAAAATGGTTGCATTGAATGCAGTTTTACTTTGAATGCAAATGAATCTAGGCCCTAGTCAAACAAGACATATCCTGGAGTGTTATTATGAGGGATCACTTTTATGAATAAAATGAATTGACACTTGAGATGTGATTGGATGGCATCAAGTTATGCATTAGTGTTTTTGAATGATCACTTTATATTGTTGAAATAACAATTTGTGCATTGTTCTATAGTCTTGCATCACCAAAATGTTTGGGAACAAACTAAGTAGAGAGACTTCATGTGAGCAGGTGGTGAAAGTTAGGAGAAATGTACATACAAGGAACCTTGTAATTCAGACATGGTTGTTAAAGTAATCATGATTGCATTGAACTGACATGATCATGTGCAATTATTACTAGATAATGTCTCCCTTACAAGTGAGGTTCAAATATGTAAACCAGTTGCATTAGAGGAGGTAAAATGTTAGAAACATAGATTTAAGACAAATGAAAGCATTTTTGGGGAGAAAAGGAATGATTGAGGATTTGACCTTTGTAAGAATGAGGCTGATGAAGAATTTATGAAAATTCATAAAGATGGTGTCATATGGACAAGATGTGATTGATTGGTTGTGCATAATTATTGGTGGAAAAGTCTATGTGATGTGATTTACTGGTTATATGTATAATTATTTGTGCAAAATGTTGGCAATATGTGGAGTTTTATGCTGTAAGTTCTTGGAGCTGATAATGTTTCTTCTTGGGAAAAATGAGCATCATATACTTCGTTGGCATGTTTTACATGTGAGAAAAAGTCTTGTGAAGTGTCTTAAACTTATCGCAAGCGCACGGTGTGCAATGTAGCACATCCGATGAGTACGGGTCGATCCCACGAAGAATTGAGTTTAAACTGTATTCAAATACTTGCTCAGACGAGCTTTAAAGAAAAGAGGGAGATTGCTTGTTGAATTATAAACTCCTAAAGCAGTAAACTAATCAAATATAAAGGTAAATTATTTAAAAGATCTAGGGCTCTTGAATCCACTAGACCAATGAATTAGAAAGCCTTCGTATGGTTTTCTTATTAAGGTGTAAAACATTAACAAGCATAGATCATGAAGAGATTTAACTCAATTATGATCCATCAAGTATCTTGTTTGCATCCTAATTAAGAAACTCTTTCTTTCTTCACTTTTCTTGTGTTGTCTAAGTATAGGCTATGAAGGGATTCTGACTTAACTATAATCTATCAAGATTTTCACAAGAAAAGAGAAGAGATGGTTTAAAAAATTTGATCCTTCTACTAATCATCCACTTTTGCACCGAATCAAGTATGAACTATGAAGGGATTCTGACCCAATAATAGTCCATTAAATTTTTTGGCAAGAGAGATGAGGGAGAAGGACTCTAAAAATTAAAAACTCGAAAACAGAGATTTAATGGAGAAAGTTTCTGTTTATGATTTAGCTTCATTGCAAACCCAGAGGGATTGCTTAGCCAGACATAGTTGATCTGAAGCCAAAAAAAATAAATAAAGATTAATTCTACTTGCTGGAATTGAACTTGCAAAAATTAAAAATTGCAAAATTAAAAATATAAAATTAAACTATCCTATTGCAGAAATTAAAATTGCAGAAATAGAAAAAAATAACTAATTTATTGCTAAATAAAAAATTCTGATACAAAAAATTTTCCACTTCTAAACCATTAACAAGGCTTGGAGTTAGAACAAAAATAAAATTTCTTACAGAATCAGATTTCTCTCCTTCTCTTGACTTGGGACCAACCTCCCTCTGGCTGACTCTTCTTCTCGTCTGTTGGAAGGGTGAAAGAAAGTGAGAACAAGGTGGCTAAAAGTTTAAAGGTGGGTATGCCTGCTTGTCACACAGACCTCCTATAAGAATTATGGAGTGGAGATATATCTATGAATGGAGGCATTAGGCTTCATTTATAGGTGTAGACAGGGAGGAAGATTTTATGTTTTTTCGGTGTGGGACTAAAATTTAATATTTTTTTCATACGGCCACGTTCCTTCCCTCATTTTTTTAAAAATTATAGGTTCTGCTTCACGCATCGCGCCCGCGGCCCAAACATGTCCGCATGAGACCGTTCACCCAGGAGTCTTCCGCGTATCTTCTTCCTTTTAAAACATCTCATGACTTGCTCGTTTGAATTTGTTTTTGTTCCCGTGCGCCAGCAACACCTACTTCAAATGCAAACGTCTTGGTCCCACTTGAATCCCTTCAAACAAAAAAATTTGTTTAAAGCAAGCCGCTAGAACTAAGCCATTAGCATTTCACGGCTCATCCACTTTTCTATGGACCAAGTGGTCTATGGTGGACCACAAATTTATAAATTGATACGGTTCATCTTCCGGCTTTGAATTTAATTCCATTTTGATTCCATTTTTGGTCTCGTTTGATCCCTCTAAGCCTGCAGATTGGGCTCTTCATATTGGTGCAGTTCTTTTCTATAAAATATACAAAGAAGTATCAATTTTAAAAGAATAAAGATTATTTGATCTATAAATTAATACTTTTATGGACAAATTTATACACCTATCACACCCCCCAACTTATTTATTGCTAGTCCCTTAGCAATGTAATATATATATATATATTTTGATAATATTTTATTAAGATTCTTCTTTACAAAAATAGACCTAAGATTGAAAGTCAAAGAGTTTAGCAAGTATCACTAACTAAATATTGAGTTTTAGAAGTAAATTTCATAGTTAGCATAATTAGATACTTCCTTAGAATACATCGAAAGATCTACAGCACTTGTGTTTGTGATAATCAACTTAGCATTTGAGTGCTGGCTTGTAAAGGACAAATGTATTTTCTCTTATCACCTTATTTTGGTTAATTTTCTATACACCCCCAATAAAGTTCATGAACTTAAGGTATCTTTCACACTGCTCTTTTTTTTGTGCTGGGCATCCTGGTCTTTCCTTCACCATTTGACGCAAACTTCCACACTTGACTTAGGTACAAAGATCCGGTTACTAAGCTTAGGGTAATCCGCATATACTCTGTGTTTTGCACTTTTATTTTAGGCATGTAGCTCTTTTCTCAAATTAAAATTTTTGATTGGAGTGTATGTCAATCATCAATTTTAAGTGATAATTGAGTCCTCAGATGACTTCTCAATCAGCACTTATTTTGCCTTGTCAGTGTGCATGTGCAATTAGAAGTGCTAATATTCTTTAGATGGTCTAAGTAAGTTGCTAAAAGTATGCCTAACTAATCTACTCTTTAACTCACTACAGTCATTAGCAAATACTTTCTAACTCTTATTATTCTTTTCTTAATCTATTTTGCTCAAGACACGATTTATTCAATTTTTTTTTAACCCTCCAACATAAATTCATTATTCTAATGAAGGAGGAAAGGTAATGCAATACAAGAAAAGAAAGATGTCACCTGGTGAATATGTGTTCTTTGTTGGAGGTGATCTGGTGCGGTGTTGGTCTCAAGTCCGAAGCTCAAAGATTGGTATCTCTATTTATTCAATAGAAAAGACATTAGTTTTAAAAAAATTGGGTTGCCTCCCAAAAGCGCTAAATTTAATGTCTTCAGCCAGACAAAATATTTCAAGCAATTTAATCGTGATAAGTTGGCTCATAGAGAATCATGGCTTCGTCAATAGATTCTTTGGGTAGTTTGAAGAACAGTTTTAATCTTTGACCATTAACTTTAAACATAGCACCATTACTTGGATTTTCAATTTCTCTAGTTCCATGTGGGAAGACTTTTTTAACTAAGAATGGTCCTATCCATCTAGACCTAAGCTTTCTAGAAAAAAGATATAATATAGAATTGTACAAGAGAACTTTTGTCCAGGGGTAAAAATTTCTCATAATTGCTTGATCATGAAAAATTTTGGTTCGTTCTTTGTACACTTTAGTATTCTCATAAGCTTCATTTCTAAATTTTTCTAATTCATTAATTTGAAGCTTCCTATGGTTTTCGGCTATGTTCAAGTCTATATTTAAATTTTAATAGCCCACATGGTTTTGTGCTCTAGCTCAACAGGCAAGTGACAAGGTTTTTCACACAATCCTATAGGGAGACATTCCTAGGTTAGTTTTGAAAGCAGTTCGATATGCTCATAGTGCATCAACTAATTTCAAGAACCAATTTTTCTATTGGCATTAACAGTTTTTTCAGAATTTGTTTGATCTGTTTGCTGGACACTTCTACTTGTCCATTAGTCTGAGGGTGATAAGGTGTGGCCAACTTATGGGTGATATTATATTTCTTCATTAATGTGGCAAAGGGTCGGTTGCAAAAATATGTCTTCCGATCACTAATAATTGCTCTAGAAGTGTCAAAATGGGAGAGAATATTTTCTTTCAAAAATTTTATGACCACTTTGCTATCGGTAGATCTACAGAGAATAGCTTCCATCCACTTTGAGACATAGTTGACAGCTACTAAGATGTATTTATTGCCAAATAAGTTTGGAAATGGACCCATAAAATCAATCCTCCATATATCAAAAATTTCAACCACCAAGATTGGGTGGAGAGGCATCATGTTTCTCTTGGTGATTCGCCCCATTTGTTGGCATCGAGCACAACTTCTACAGTACTCATATGCATCCTTAAATAGATTGGACCAATAAAATCCATATTGGAGGACTTTGACAGCTGTTTCTTGGATGCAAAGTGACTATCACATGCTTGGTCATGACAGAAAGATAAAATACTTCTAACTTCATTATCCGGGATACACCTTCTAATGATTTGGTCAGGACACTGCTTAAAGAGGTACGGTCATCCTAAATGAAATACTTCACTTGGGCAAAGAATTTATGTTTGTCTTGAGTGGTCCAGTGAGAAGAAACTTTACCAATGGCTAAATAGTTGACAATATCGGCATACCATGGTTCAGTGGACACAGACATGAGCTGCTCATCAGGAAAAAATTCATTGATGGGTGGTTCACCAGATGGTGTGACTATGATTCGGGACAAGTGATCCACTACTGCATTCTTTTTCCTTTTTGTCTCTGATTTTTAGGTCAAATTCTTGAAGGAGTAAGATCCATCGTATCAAGTGCGTCTTGACGTCTTTCTTTGCTAAGAGATGTTTAATGGCTGAGTGATCAGCATAGACAATGGTGTGTGACCCAACCAAATAGGACCTAAATTTTTTTAGGACAAATACAACGGCCAGGAACTCCTTTTCAGTGGTAGTGTAATTAAGTTGCGTATTATTAAGGTTTTGCTCGCATAGTAAATAACTCTAGACAGCTTATTAATTCTTTGACCTAAAACTGCGCCCACAGTATGATCAGACGCATCACACATCAGTTCAAAAGGTTCAGACTAGACAGGAGGGTGAATGATGGGAGTTGAGATGAGTGTCTTTTTAAGAAATTCAAAAGACTCTAGGCATTCAGGAGTGAACTTAAATTTGATTTCTTTTGCTAAGAGATTTGTTAATGGGCGAGCCATTTTGCTAAGAACGTCGGACCAAAGACAGAAAAGTCATCCATAAAAATTTTCAGAAATCGTTCAACCATATCTGAAAAAATGCTGATCATTTATCTCTGAAAGATTGTCGGCGCATTACATAATCCAAAGGACATACGCCTATAAGCAAAGGTTCCAAATAGACAAGTGAATATAGTCTTTTTCTGATCTTCGGGGGTTATAGGGATTTGATTATAGCCAGAATATCCATCGAGAAAATAATAGAATTCTTGTTCGATTAATTTTTCTACCATTTGATCATTGTTGCAGCATTCAGTTTTCTATAGTCTACACAGATCCTCCATCCCGTTTGTGTCCTAGTTGGAATAAGTTCGTGTGCTTCATTCTAGACCATTGTTACTCCAGACTTTTTAGGTACCACTTGTACAGGGCTTATCCACGAGCTATCAGAGATGGGGTAGATGATTCCATTATCAAGTAACTTTAGAATTTTTTTTTGACTACATCCTTCATGGCTGGGTTAAGTCTTCTCTGAGCATCTCTAGTTGGTTTGGCCTCTTCCTCTAGGTGTATCTTGTGTTGAACTATGGAAGGACTTATTCCCTTAATATCAGTCATGGTCCAGCCTATTGCTTCATGATTTTTTTTCAGAATTGCTAACAACTCCTCTTGTTTAGGATTTAGGTCGGATGCGATAATTATAGACAAAGTTTTCTCTGGACCTAAATATGCATACTTAAAGTGCTCGGGGAGGGGTTTCAATTCTAATTTGTGGATGCCTCTTCTATTGATGGTTTGGATGATGGATTAATCATTTTTATGATTGGTTCAATGGGAGGCTCTTGTCTCTGGCTATTCCTATTATCTATAAGAATTTTCTTGATTTCCTCAGATTCATTGATTGGCCAGAAACTAGACTCGAAATCGACTTCCTCATCGCTAATGTCAATGGGTTCATAAATTTTCTCTTGAATTACATTTACATCAGCATGCTGGGTAGATTCCTATTTTAGATTGAATATATTCAGCTCAATGGTCATGTTCCCGAAAGATAGCTTCATAAGTCTATTCCGACAATTAATTTCAGCATTTGCAGTAGCTAAGAATGATCTTCCTAAAATAATTGGGATATGACCCTTGGGATTCGCAACTGGTTCGATCTCTAAAATGATAAAGTCTACAGAAAAGATAAAATTATCAATCTTGATTAAAACATCTTCTACCATTCCTTTAGGGATCCTAAGAGATCTATCTGCTAATTGTAATGTGATTTTTGTCGGTAGAAGTTCTTCTAATCCTAGTTGCTTATAAATTGAAATAAAAAATATTTACACTAGTTTCTAAATCTAGCAAGACCTTCTCAATATAGGTTTCTCCAATATCATATGAAATTATCGGAGATCTTGAATCCTTATATTTTATTGGCACATGACTAGATAAGTATGAGCTCACACTTGCTGCTAAAAATGCTCTCTTGGGTACATTGGTGGTTCTTTTCTTGGTATAAGGTTTTTAAAATTTAGCATAGGTCGGAACTTGTTTAATCATGTCTAGAAGAGGGATATTTACTTGGACTTGCTTAAACACCTCTAAAATTTTATCCACATGTTTCGATTTTTTATTGGACCTTAGTCGATTTGGAAAAAGAGCTCTAGGAATTGTGGATTTTGGGCTTGGTATACTATCAGGATTAGGAGCTTGAGTTTGTAAGGTAGGTTGTTCATAAGGTGACTCAACAAATGAGTTTCTTCTATCATCGGATGTACCTACCTTATTATCCACTTATTTCTTAGATCTTAAGGTGTGAATAGCATTCACATGATTAACTTGGTTTCCTTGTTGGGGTCGTGGATCATTTTGATTTTTCAAATTAGGTTCAGATTGGCTTGGTAGCTTACCTCGTTCTCGCTCGCTCATAGCAGAGTCTAGCTGACCCACTTGCATTTTCAAACGGGCAATGGCTTGGGTGTTAGTGTTTATGAGTTGACCCATGGTTTGTATGAAATTGCTCAGTGTCGCATTGGTGTCAGCACTGGATTTGGCCAGGACTTCTAGATTTTTCTCTAGAGAACTAAGTTTCTTCTCGTTATTATTGAAGCCTGATGGGTTGTTTGTCACAGGATTAGGCCTTGAATTTTGCTGGTTGAAGCTAGGACCACCTACATTTGGATTTTGTGACTATAAAAAGTTTGGATGATTCCTCCATCCTGGGTTATATGTGGGTGCATAGGGGTTGTTCATTGGTCTCTGATATGTGGCATTTATCTGTGCACATCCATTCTCTATTGGGTTCATCAGGAAGGGACATTCCTTAAGGATATGATCGGGTGCACTATATGCGTTGTACATGGGTGCAGAAATTTGGTTCACACTGGCTGGTCTCTGTAGCTCTAAGGCCTCTAACCTACGTGTTGAAGCTACAATTTTAGCCTCTGCAGCTACAGAAGTTTAAATTTGGTGTATTCCTCCTCTTAAAGGTGTTGGTCTCTCAGGTTCTTTAGTCGTTTCTCATTGTAAATTTTTCTCAGCTAAGTCTTCTAGAAATTACCAGGCTTTAGTGGATTCCTTGTACATGAATTGATCCTGGCACATTGACTTTAGTATGGTTCTAGAATTTGAATCTAGCCCTTCATAAATTATCTGGCAAAGTCTCCAGGTTTCTATTCCATAGTGTGGGCATTGGGTTAAGAGGTTCTTAAAGCGATCAAAGTATTTTCAGAATGATTTTCTAGCTAGTTGGTAAAATTGGTTTATCTCATTTCTAATTCTAGCTGTTTTGTGATGGAGAAAGAACTTCTTTAGGAACACTCTTACAAAGCTTTCCCAAGTTGTGACAGATTAGTTTGGAAGACTATAAAGTCACTTTTTAGCATTGTCCTTAAGGGCAAAATTGATCAGTCTTAGCTTAACCTCATCTTCTGACAGTTGTTGCAGCCTCATGGTTGCACAAACCTCTTCAAATTCTTTAATGAATATGTATGCATTCTCTATTTCCGTGAATTTTGGAAGCATGTTGATAATTTGAGGTTTAATTTCAAAGTTGTTTGCAGTGGGTTGGGGCAATCTGATGCAAGAAGGTTGGACAGAACTGACTGGATAACATAAATCCTTGAGGGTTTGGGGTTGATTGGGTTCTCCCATTGTAGAAGTTGTTAGGTTTGAAACAGAAATCCAATTAATTCTTACTAGTCGACCCGACATCCTTTTCTACGAAGGAAGTGAAGAAGGTACTTTTTTTTATTTTTTTTGATTTTTTTTCCATAAGTTTTCAATCAAAAGAAGAGAAAAAAAAAGAGGAGTCCTGACTAAGGTTTTCCTAATTCTAGACAGCTCTTTCGAGCACTCCAAGTTCGAAATCGACTAACCGAATCAGCCAGGTAAGTGTAAGATTGGTGGGAGGTTCTTCGTGCTTTTGCAACGGATCTAATTAGATAACCACTTTTCTTCGGAACGTAGTTTCTGAACCATTTTCCTAGACACCGATAGGCTAACTCACTTGAATCTGGTCCAACTCTTGGATTTTCTTATCTTAATGAGCTCTAATGTCCCTAAGACTGGCGTCTAATTAATTTTATTTAAGGATTATGTTATGTAGATGCAAGGAGGTGATTTGTGGACCAAGGAAGGGTGATCAAATCCTCACCTTATTTGATTAATGGGTGATGCCGTTAAGATATATTATGAAAATGCAATGCAAAGAAAGCAAGGTGACCAAATAAAGTGGAAGATTTTTAAAGTTTAGTTGTTTTTTATATTAATTAAATATTATGCGATTAGTATTTTTTTTAATATTAATCTAATTACAGAAACTAAAGTAAATATTGAGTTTTGGATTAGTGAGTTATGAAAAAAATAAAAAGATTTAACTAAAAAGAAATTAAATTAGCTAATAATAAAAGAAAACTTATGTAATCTAAATAAAATGTGAGAATCTAATCTATATTAAAAATAAGAAATTAACTAAGCAAATAAAGTAGCAATTAAAAGAGAAATCTAAAAATTAAAGGTAGCATTTTTTTAATACCAATCAAAATTTATCCTAGGACAACCATACAACGTAACTTTCTGTTATGCCAAGACAACCTTATGTCAGGGCATATTTTGATTTGACTAAAATAACTAAAAAGGCAAAAAAGAATTACTAAAATTTAAATTAAAAGCACGAAAAATAAGAATCTGAAATACAATTTAAACATGCCAAATTCTCCGACAACGGCGTCAAAAACTTGATGTGTCTTAAATTTACCGCAAGCGCACGGTGTGCAATATAGCACGTCCGATGAGTATGGTTCCATCCCACTAGGAATTGGATTTAAAATGTATTCAAATACTTGCTCAGGCGAGCTTTAAAAAAAAAGAGGAGAGATTGCTTGTTGAATTATAAACTCCTAAAGCAGTAAACTAATCAAATATAAAGATAAATTATCTAAAAGATCTAGGGATCTTGAATCCATTAGATCAACGAATTAGAAAGTTTTCGTATGGTTTCTCTTATTAAGGTGTAAAACATTAACAAGCATGGATCATGAAGAGATTTAACTCAACTATGATCCATCAAGTATCTTGTTTGCACCCTAATTAAGAAACTCTTTCTTTTTTCACTTTTCTTTTGTTGTCCAAGTATAGGCTATGAAGGGATTCTGACCTAACTATAACCCATCAAGATTTCCACAAGAAAAGAGAAGAGATGGTTTAGAAAATTTGATCTTTCTACTAATCATCCACTCTTGCACCGAATCAAGTATGAACTATGAAGGGATTCTGACCCAATAATAGCCCATCAAATTTTTTGGCAAGAGAGATGAGGGAGGACTCTAAAAATTAAAACTCGAAAATAGAGATTTAATAGAGAAAGCTTCTGTTCATGATTTAGCTTCATCGTAAATCCCAGAGGGATTGCTTAGCCAGACATAATTGATCTGAAGCCAAAAAAAATAAAATAAAGACTAATTCTACTTGCTGGAATTGAACTTGCGAAAATTAAAAATTGTAAAATTAAAAGATGCAGAAATTTAAACTAT
>KE504639.1:520278-591940 GCA_000441515.1 Elaeis oleifera | reverse complement strand
CCCCCCCCCCCCCCCAAAAAAAACGAGATCTGCTTTGGCCTATTAAGTGAATCAGACTTGTCTTTCAGTTGCATGTCTTCAAGGAACTTTTTGAGTTTTGCAATGAGAGGTCTTTGTCACTGGTTTCATTTACTGCCATTATGCAATTCTACATAGTTTGATATGACTGACAAAAAACTAATGATTATTTGATCTGCTTTACCTTCAGCAATTTATTTTTCACTTAGTGATTTTTGGCTGGATTTATATATGTGAAGCGTTCGATTCTTGGTGCACTGGCGTCATTGTTCTTCCTTCTATTGTTTTGTGGATCCTGTTCTTGTTGGTGTTTTTTAATTATTATGTCAATCCGAGCATGTTGTTTCTTCCTCCTTGTACCTTGTTCTTTATGGGGTCTTTGGTGGTGCTACTGTCACTTCCTTAAAAGAATTATTAAAATGAAGTACTTGGCAATTGAGATTTGTCTCCACCGAACTTATCTTGTTGAAGGCTGGTATCTTTCACTTGTCATTTTGAAGTGATTGGTTAGGGATTATAATTTAGTTTACCATTGTTCTGGGACCAGCACTTTCCCCTTTATATTTTGGATTTGCCAACTGCACTTGTTCATTTAACCTTTTTGGAAGAGTTATTTTCTCACGTAAATGCCATTTGACAGTTGTAATTTACTTATTTCTTTATATGTTAGAATTTATTGTTGGTATTTTTTTGAAAGTATATATCTCATTGCAGTTTACTTGAACAGTTATTACTGGGGTTCCTTACAGAGAAGCCCAGGAAGAAAACTGGAGAGGTCAGTGCTGACCTGTAAATCTTTCTTTTCATTAGATTTTTGTTTAAAGATCATTTGTACAGAAGATGTAGTCAAGTATTTATCCACTACTGATCCATCATTCTAGCAGGACTCTCAAAATGATCCCAATGTTAAGCATTCATTTATTGCTGCTGATGATGAAATGGATGAGGATACAGGAGATGATGATGGAGATGACTCTGATGAAGAGTCGGATTTGTTTGATTCAGTTTGTGCTATTTGTGACAATGGAGGCGAACTTATATGGTACTCTTTTTAATGTTAATTATCTTTCCAGTGTTGTCCATAACTTATTACACACATGTATCTATGGACACATGCACATGCAAGCCATAAAAGTAGCACTTCTGGTTATAACATCTGTATTCATATGTCCAACTACTCTGGATTCATCTGTTCTTGTTAATCCATCTTTCTTAATGATAAGGATTACATTGGTTAACTTTGCATTGATTAGTAAATCAAATGAATTTGGAAAAAAAATGTATCATACCCAGAATTTCTTATGATTTTCTATTTTGAGTGCATATCATGATAAATGTCTCCATCCTAAGATAATACATTTCTTGCTGAATTGCCTCCGTAGCTTACCTCCTATATAGCATTTTTATTTTCTGCTTCTCTTTTCACCTTCTTCCTTCTGTTTTATGTGATGCTAATAAATTTAAGTTGCTTTGACCAGTGATTCTCAATCCAAGTTGTAATGTTTTCTGACATGTCTTGTTTGCTTTATTTAAGAAAAAATGCATTAGCATGGATGGTTGAGTAATTCTAAGTTATTTGAAGTGCAGTTTTAGTTTCATATGAAATGATATAAGATGATGTGGAGTATGGAGACCTTTTTATATTTTTAATTTCAAAAGTAGATTACCTCTCCCATATCATTCGGGGCATTTGAATTGCACAGAAACTTGCAGGTTTTTTGATGATCAATATACTGGAAGATATACTTGTTGTGGTTGCAATGTTAAATTCTGTACACGTCTCTTGCATATGGCCATGTCTGAGTGTTTCTATTCGAGACAGTGGTATATCCTTTTTGGGTAATTACAGGATTTTTGAAGTTGAGATTTCTGGTATGGTTTGTTTTGAATGTTAAGACTTTTTTTAAGAAAACGATAATATGAGTGGAGGGAAATCATAATATCCAAAATATCTACTTTGTGCAAATTTCAATTTTAACCTTTTTTTTTAATTCTTTAGAGCCCTTCCAAACATATTTTCATATAACATTGTGACTTCTCCAAGGTCACCTGTGATTTGATGGGCTGACTCAAACCGTTTGCATCATGTTCTTAAGGTACTGGTCACAAGTGCACATGTTTAACATGATCTGTTATGCATTCTTTATCTAGTAGGCACACCCTTCATACTTTGCTCCATTCGTTTTGTACCCTATTGAGGTGCCCCCTTTATCACTGGTAAGTGTCTTATGCATTTTGCATCTCCCAGTCTAGCATTCCCCATGTTCTCTGTGTCATGATGGATTTATTGCTCCTGGTACAGGGTGCATCTATCCTAATTTTAAGTATAATTTGATACTTATGATGAACATTACTCCACGCTTAAATCATCCAAATTGATGCTGATTTGGTTAGTAATTATGTTGGCCCATCTTCTTCTCCTGGCTATCTTGTCTTCTTTGGAGATTCTTTTTCTATTTAAAAAGAAAGAAGAATTGCATACTCCTTCAATAAGTTCAGTTGGTCAATAGATGTCTCACAGTAGTGCAGTGCTTCAGTATTTAGCTTTCTAGCTTTATCTATTACTTTGGCTTTGCTTTCAATTACCTCATCTGCTATAATGTGATCAGTTTGGTGCTAATTAGAATTTAGATGGACAAAAGAGCAGTTTTTAGAAAATGCACAATGTTTATTTTTTCATTTGTTGCTTATACTTCTTCTCTATGTTCTTTGATTTTCAAAACCCTCAAGGACTCTCCGACTATCCTCCAAAGCGTGGATTAATGCATAAATATTGGGTCTATACTCCTTCCATCAGGGTTCATACCTGGTAGAGGCAAATATTGTATGTTAAACTCTATGTGGTCATATTTTCTTTACATAAGATGTTTGCATTTGCTTTATGCCGGTAAAAGGTTCATTTTTCTGTTGTCATAGTCCATCATTTCCTCTTTAATTATTAGATAATTTCAGAACATCACTGAAGATATACATGTGTAAAAGTATATTAGTGATGTAAAGGGTATGAACACTTGGTGCTGGTAGGCATCTGTTCTATAATTCTCCATGTTTTTCTTTCTTCGAGAGATAATGAAACATTATATGATGCAGTTGTGAAGGGAGTTGCATGAGATCCTTTCATGCTACCAGACATGCTGGTGAAGATTCAGATTGTAAATCTCTTGGTTACACTAGGACGCAAGTTGAGGTATATGGAGCTTGGCATGGTTACCTTTGTTCTGGTTTTGCTGAGTACCTTCTGCTTTTGTGACTGTTCTTGAGTTACTTTGCAGGCAATCCAGAATTTTCTGTGCAAGAACTGCCAATATAATCAGCACCAATGCTTTGCTTGTGGTAGACTAGGCTCCTCTGACAAATCTGCAGGTGCTGAGGTAAGATATCACTTAGTGGGAATGCATTTCAGTTCCATTGTTGTCCTTGGAACATATTTTTAGTTATTGGTTTCCTGTTCCAATATTACACATGCGCATGTATACACATATGCAGCACACATAGCAGACATACAGGCATACGCATTCATACAGACACATGTATATATTTATGTATTTATGTACATGTCTTGGAAGGTTGCTATGATCCAGACTTTGTCTGGGGATGCCACCAATTAGGTCTCTGTTCATCTTGGTCTCCTAGTATCATGGGCATCGGGCAACATTTCAAATTATAAAAATTCAGTGTGTTCAACTTTTGCACCTTAAATTCTACCTTGCCATTGATTTTTCCACTGTAGCTTTTGGATGTGTTAACTGTGTGGATTAGTATATCTTTTGCTTTATATTCTTAAAGAATATGCTGATTTTTTGCTTATGTTGTGAATCAGGTATTTCGTTGTGTTTCTGCAACTTGTGGTCATTTTTACCATCCGAAGTGCGTTGCAGAATTGCTATTCCCAGACAATCCAGCTGAAGCATCTGAGTATCAGAGAAAGGTTGCAGCTGGGGAGAACTTTACTTGCCCCGTTCATAAATGTATCATTTGTAAAGGAGGAGAAAACAAAGAGGATGAGGAGTTGCAGTTTGCAATGTGTAGACGGTGTCCAAAGTCATACCACAGAAAGTGCTTGCCAAGGTACTTTGATTCTTCATGAGGTTACTTCTGGGTAATGATTTCAGCAAATAACTAGTGCTTCTGTATGTTCTTGCTAAGGTCTAATTAAATTGTGCAGAAACATTGCCTTTGAGGATATAGAAGAAGAAGATATTATACAGAGGGCGTGGGATGATCTTCTTCCTAATCGCATTTTGATTTACTGCCTGTATGTTCGATCTTTCAAGTTTCTGTTGTGAATTTTATATTTATTAGATGAACATATTTACATACCACTGATACTCATTCTTTTTTGCCCCTTTTCTCTGGCCAGGAAGCATACAATTGATGAAGATCTTGGAACTCCAATAAGAAATCATATAATATTTCCTGATATTCCAGAAAGAAAAAAGTCACAAATGTGCAGAAAAATAAAGTTAAGCTTCTGGCTGAGAAGAAAAGGCAGGTTTCTGATGACTTGCCTGGAGATCACACTTCCGTAAAGCTAACTAAGGTGGTAGACAAGTCTTCTAGTGGAGAGAGAAGTCATTTCAAGGGAAAAATAGCAAAGGCATTACAGAGCAAGTACTTAACTCCCAGAAGAAAGTAAAGGCTTTAAAGGAAAGTTTACAAATTGACTCATATAAAGCTTTTGGGGCTAAGAAAGAGAAGACACCAACTGTTATTCCAGAATCTTGTGGAAAAACATCAAGCTCCTTTCCTGTGATAGATAATGAAACAGAAAAGAAGTAAGATACTTGCCTTTCTTGTTTTCATTTTAATGTTAATGGTAGCATGTGGACTTCTTCATTTGTTGGGTATGCTCTATTGTACCTGTTCTCAAATCAAGCCTAATTTCTAACTAGCCAAATGAACTGATCAGCAACATGAAAGTGCTCTACAGCCGAAGCTGCATAACATGTTTACTCTTTCTTATGGTAAAGAAATTCTATGTAATATTATTTGACTAATGAAAATGTTGAGTCCTTGGTTGATTCCTTGGTGAATGTTGCCAAATTGAGTCAAGGTTTGAGTCATAGTTGAAAGGTAAAAAATGAAGTGATAAAGCTTTCACATCATATGGAGTTCTGGTGCTTTTGTTGGTCTTGAATGTGATTGACTTTTGTCTGCTTAAACCTCATGACTGTAATTCAACCTGCTCTAATTTTTTGCGTTGCAGAATGAGTGCTCTAATGGAGGTTGCATCATCTTCTTTAACCTTGGAAGATGTCAGCAGAAAGTGCATGGTGCCTTCAACTCATGCATATTCTGCTAGGCACATTGACAAAAGCATGACACAAGGCAAGGTTGAGGTTTCTGTTGAGGTATGTTGTTGATGGCAATCATGATACATAAAACTGATAAAATTTGATTTTGGAATATTTCAACATGGTACTTTTGCTTGCTGATTTAATTAATTAAATCTGTATGCATAGGCTATTCGAGCAGCTTTACAAAAGCTAGAAAAGGGGGCAGTGTTGAGGATGCCAAAGCTGTTTGTGAACCAGATGTTCTGAAGCAAATACTGAAGTGGAGTGTACGTACATATTGTTAACCAATTGTCATAAGAATATTGGATACTTATTTGGTATTATATGAAACGAAGCTGGTGTTCCAAGAATTTTAAACTATTCTCATCCACAATCTGTTGCACCTTCCCCATTTCTTGTTTGTTTAGCCATTACTGGTAAATTATAAATTGTCATATTGGTTAATATCTGTTTTGGTATTTGCATATATTTTTTGTCATTTGCACAGTTTGCCTTTACACTGTCAGCTAGTGCTGGCTATATGTGGTGCATGTCATCTATTCAGGAGGGGGAAGCATTTTGTGGATGACTGTGATACCATTTTCTCTACTTCCTTTCTCTTTCTCATTTATTAAGGAATATATATCTACTAAAAGAATAGTGTATTTACTATTTAGAAAAGGGAGACATGTGACCTCATGAATAGTGTATTCAGGAGGGTGAAGCATTTTGTGGATGACTGTGATACCATTTTCTCTACTTCCTTTCTCATTTATTAAGGTATATATATCTACTCAAAGAATAGTGTACTTACTATTTAGAAAAAAGTGAGACATGTGACCTCCTCTGTGAACATCCTGCCATGATGTGTGTTTGTGTTGTATATAGCAGAGATAATTTGTATAGTTATTTATGCAGTTGTCTTGGTCAGTGTCTGACCATGCCAGTCTTCATGGAGACACTAAGTGACCAATTGAATTAATGTATGCACTCATGACATGCATTGTGGGTGCCATCTATTCCGTAAATATGCATGATGACCAAAGTCTGCAATCTTGGTGCCCAGTATGGTGCTGGTCAGGTATAGGTATGATATGATACCAAGCTGAACCATATGGACACTCGGTATGCGGATATGTACAAATTCTGGTTCCTTTTTTTTTTTGCCATATCTTTCCTTTTCTTTTTTTGGGTCTTGTAGGTATTTAAGGTTCATGGATCTATAAATTATGATTTTATTGATCTTGAGAGATTGTGTGATTGCTTAATGGATGCAATTGGTGTAATAATTAAACTTAGATTTGTATCTTGTTATGCAAATGCATATCTTTGTGTTCTGTAGTTTCTTCATCTACATTTTCTTTCAATTGTCACCTTCATTTTAAACTCCTGCTTTTGACTGTGTCATTTCCCCTTTTAACTCTACTATTCTTCCTTCATTTCATAGATTTGCATAGGCTACTTTTGAAATTAATTTAATGTGTATTAATGTTGAATTAGGGGTATGACAAAAGTTTTTGCATGATTTTCCGAATCTTACCACTTCTTGATCTATTTAAGGTGTAAAATAAATAAAAATAGAGAGGACAAGATATTGTACACCGACTCGGAACTGGATCTTGTGCCGACCAGTCAGCGGTACGAGTCGGTATGTCCCTATATCAGACTGTACTGGGCCTGAACCGATGCAGAAATAGGGGATGAATCGGGGAGAAAAGAGAGAGAGAAAGAGAGAGGAGGGGAGGGAAGGAACGGGTGGCCGGTGGAGACGTTTGCGGTGGCCATCGGAGGGCCGAGGCTTGCTGGGCTCCGTGATCCTCTGCAAGAGAAATTGAGAAGAGAGAGAGGTATAGAGAGAGGGGCAGAGAAGGGAGAGGAGGGAGGGGAAGGTGATAGAGAGGCCGTCGGAGGGCCACCAAGTGGCCACTGTGGCCGTCGAGTAGCCCAAAACCCCTTGGTTGCTGCGGATTCAAATAGGGGTGAAGCCCTTATTTCATACCTGCGGCAGCCGTCGAAGTTTAGGTGGCCTCTCCATCTCCCCCTCCCTCCTTTCCCCTTCCTACCTCTCTCTCTCTATCTCTCTCTCTACTTAGTCTCTCGCGGAGGAACGCAAAGATCCGGAGCCTTGGCAGCCCTCTGGCAGCTTTGGTGGGCCACCACCGACCTTTCCCTCTTCTTCCTTCCCTCCTCTCTCTCTTCCTCTCTTTTCTTCTCCCTTGCTTGTTTTCGCTGACATTTTGAATTGCACATCGGAGCGGCAGCGGTTAGCCGCCAGTATGGTTCGGCACATCTCGAGCGGTCTGGTTTAGGCTGGTTCAGTGAACCATGAGGCCACTGGATGTCTTCTCTATTATCAGGGTCTGGTAGGGGCTGAGTTGTCCTGAATTGCTCCGAACTAAATGGAACCAAGTGATTTCACTCAGTTTGGGCTGGTTCAGGTTGGTTAGGCATACCTTGATTCTAATCTATATTTGGTCTTAGTTATTTTTGTGCATCTATGATTGATTATTATTTTTGAGCTTTAGAATTACGTATTAATCAAGGCTTGTTTTTGCCATTGTGGATAAAGTTAAACTGAAATATGAAATTTTTACTTCTTTTTGTGTGTCTAGAATACAATTTTGATTTCTACAATTATTTCATATCTTGATTTACTTGTCATTTTTTCTCAACTCTCAAAGCCATTTTAGGGTATGACAAATGCTGACATGTACCAAGTTAAATTTTAACATCGAAAAAGACTTATGCAATATTTTCATTTGATTTGAAAGCACACTAATAATTGAAACAAATATGTGACACCATAAGAAAACATGTCAAGGACAGTTATTATGGTAGTGTGTCCTTGCGGAACAAACTTGAGGTATGCTGACAAACAGGCAAAAAGTAAAAAGGAAATTTAGCTTCAAAAGAAACATATTTGATAGATTCATCTGGTTTGATAGCCTGCTGATTGAAACAAGATGCGATACTACAGGACAATATGTTAACAATTGTTATTAATGCTACATTTTTTTTTTTCTGCAGAACAAACTCAAAGTTTATCTAGCACCTTTTCTCCATGGCATGCGTTACACATCTTTTGGTCGCCATTTCACAAAAGTGGACAAGCTTAAAGAGGTTTGTGCAAAATAGTAGGAAGTCAAAAAGAAAGTTTACTTATATATTCTACATTTTGTTCAAAATTATATATTTTTTTGAAAGGCTTGTTGCTGGGATATTTTTGATTTGGCTTTTGGATTTGACAATTTTATTTAAGATGAGTTCTCATGGAGTGCATCATCCCTTGCTAAATATGTTTCCTTTTTAATGGTTTATATCCAAAAAAAATAAAGAAGAGTTACCTAATTTTGATAAAATTCTTTGCATGCATGATTTCTTGACCTATTTTAAAAAGTCAACAACTCCTGGACTTGTTGATGAAAATTTTCTTGTAGGTTATCCCAGATTGCTCCTTGAGAAATGCATTATCATTTGTAGGAAGTATAGTATAAAAATATATATATATATAGCAACTTTGCATGGTCTTGTTAAACGTCATATCACATATTATGTTAAGGATTTCTTTAGTTAATTAATTAGCCTGGTAAAGTGAAGTTTATGCTTGTTTTGTTCACACATACATGACATGAATAAGATATTCTGATCTACTTGTTTTCCATGATTTGGAGATTTATTCTATTGTTCTCCTGGCAAGCCAACCCTTTTTGTGTATTCTTTCATTATTTTTCTCTTTCATGCATGCTTTTCTTCATTTGTTTGTTGTTCCCTTTTTTCATTGGCCGCCGGCCCCCTGCGCCCCGGTTCGGGTGTTGTCTTTCATGTGCCATTTGCCCTTTTTTTTTCCTTTCCAGTTTCTGTCAGTAACCCATCTTCATGTGTAGATTACTGATAAGCTTCAGTGGTACGTGCAAAATGGTGATACGGTAAGGCCTTTATCTTTCATTTTCATTAAGCTGTATTTTATATGAACAATATTTTGCTTAGACACTCTTCAGTCTTTACTGTATTTTAATGGAGACGTGGAGTGGGCCAAGAATCAAAGTATGGCTCATCATACCTGTGCTAGTCCATTGTTGGCTGCAATTGTGCCAGCATTGGGCATGCACCAACATGGAAGAAAACACAAGGTTTCAATGGATTTGAAGATTACATATGAGAACATGCAATCTAGTTATGCTATTTCATTGAACTTTCTAACTTGGGCCAATGTTTATTTCTTTATTTATATTGGTGTAGAAAACAAATGAATGTAGTTTTTAACTGGTGCATGTAATTTTAGCAGCATAAGCAGTTCTATATATCTGCTTTGATTGTGTTTTAGCATGTTTGCAACATACTTTTGTGTAGGTAGTTGTAAGATGAACATTATACTTCATTTGCATATTAGGAACAAGAACAAGATGATAGTTCATGTCAAAATTTGGAAGGAAATATGACTTTGTTTACATCATACATATTGTTCAGTCTAGGTGATCTTTTCTTCTTGGTTTTTTGAAAGCAAAAGAAGATAACAAAATCAATATCAAACAGGCCCTAATATAAAATGTAAAATAAATAAGCTGCGTGCAAGTGGTTTAAAATTTATGCATCGTCTTGTGCCTTTCCTAATCCATGGAAGGGAACTGCAAATTTTGAATATCAAATCCTGATCCACTTGTGCATGTGAGACATAAAAAATCAGTGACTTAAGGATGAAGGTAATACTAGAACCCCAAATATCCTTCCTTACAGATGCTTGTTCTTTCTAGATTATTCCTGCACAATGCCCAGTGTGTGGAAATCCATGGTGAACATCACCCCAATAAAGATGATTTTGCAGTTGGTGCCTTGTATGAAATTAAATTAACAACTGTATATATATGAACTTGTTAACCGGTCTTTGGATGGATCCTATCAGGCATAAACGAAATCTCCTCTTGAGATGCTCATTTGCAATTTTATCATATTCAATTAACAAACTAAATGGTTTACTTGGTTTTCCCATGCCACGATGAACATCAAGTTTCTATAGTTACCATGGCTAGAGGCTGTTCACCTTGGAGACCTGATGCAGTTTCGAGATCCAAGTTTCAGTAACTCTGGGTTGGCCATACGAGTCTTCCCATGCTTTCTTATCTCAATCATGTATACCTGTTAGGTAGCATAATGCCATTTAACAAATGGGAAGATTCTAAATATTTATTTGGTCTGACCTTTTAACCGGTCAGATTTATTAACCGATCGCATAAGAATTCAATCTAGATCGACACATTGCATGTGAAGCCTGTAATTTGGTTTCCAATGCATTGACCATCGCGTTCTCCTTGTCATTCAAAACCTTAGTACATGATGGAAATCCTATGAGAGAGCATTTAAATTCAACCCTGATGGAAATTCTATGAGAGAGCATTTAAATTCAACCCTACTCTTTCATCTATGTAGCTAATGTCATAACTCATAAGTATCACATAGAATATATGATGCAAGCTTGTATTAAAAGAAATAGTAATGTTGAATTATTAACCATTTTTAGCAATTCCATTTGAAGAACCTAGAAACAGCATGAAGCTCTCAAACTATTTGTTCCTTATATCTCTTTTCTTAAAGTTTTGCTGATATGCAAAACCTTTTTAGATTTTGCACATTCTTTCACGTCAACAATATAATAATAATTGTTAAATTGTTGACTCTAACTTGGATAGTTTGATTCAGGTTTGCTCTAGCTATTTTAATGCTAGGTTGTTCTTTTCAGATAGTTGACTTCTGTTGTGGCGCTAATGACTTCTGTCTATTAATGAAAGAAAAGCTTGATGCTGCTGGGAAGAAGTGCCATTTTAAAAATTATGATGTCATTAAGCCAAAGGTAACCTTGTTTATATGATAGTTCAATTTGAAATTTGTAATTTTGGTGGTTCTTTCATGCTACTCTGTGTTTCTTGTTATAGCCCTTCAATATTAAAGATAACATGTTGCATTATTCTTGCAACATAACCCTCCTTTTTTGAGGGTGTCAATCTAATAATCTTGTCATCAATACCCAGTTGGTTCTCACATAAGTTTAGTTGGCGTATTTAAATGAGTACCTTTGGTTACTTATTCCTCTCTGACTGCAGAAGTTTGGCCAAACTGGCTGAATGGTTTAAACCAGATTGAAGAGGAGTCTGTGCCTAAAACGTGCCTTTCAGATTTTCTAAAATCCCAAAAGTACCCTTCAGTGTTCCTTCTTTATTGGGTGCTAAAATGGCTGTTCACCTGAATAAGATGGGTAAGTGTACTTTATTCAGGTTTGGCCAAGGATGTTTGCAAACCAAACAGGATCAAAGCCTCATAAAGCTGGTCGTGTGTCTTAGATAGATTAGTCCAGAGTGAAAGAAAGCTCAAGTTTGTAAAGACAAAGCTTAAGGTTTGGGATGAGGATTTTTTTTCTGAGAGATGAGTGGTGTGTCTCAGTTAGTTACCATAGAATATTTGAACTTTGAACAAGGAAGGTCTTACATCCAAACATGAGTCTGATGAGGGAAGAACCCTTCTATTAGGTTGATCATTGGTGGGGACAGAAATTCCATGAAAATGGAGATGTTTGATGATTTCTAAAAACAATACACAAACGATAATATTCTTCCATATGGTGGTGAATAGGAAAGGTAGAGCCAAGGTTCGCCGTCTCAGTACCGGACCCTATACAAGTAAAATTATATTATAATAGAAGGTTGATCATTGGTGGGGACAGAAATTCCATGAAAATGGAGATGTTTGATGATTTCTAAAAACAATACACAAACGATAATATTCTTCCATATGGTGGTGAATAGGAAAGGTAGAGCCAAGATTCGCCGTCTCAGTACCGGACCCTCCTATACAAGTAAAATCCTATTATAGTGTCGGTAATGGTAGTGTTGTTACGGGGTGGTACAGCATATCAGTATGGTATGGTATGCTGTACCAAGTGGTACAGCAAACCATGGGTAGAACAATTTACATATGGGGTAAGGCAATAAGCAACATTGTGATTTGAGGGGCAAGGCAAATAATCATGGGTCGCTTATTCAGTTAACAACATTTTGAAAGCATAGTAACGACCTTATAAGAGTTAATGCTACTGTATGAGTTTGGATGACATTATTTTGATAGCGTACTCCTCGCTATGCTTTATAGATCTTTTTTACATGCATGGATATGTACATACATATATACATATACATGTATATGTATGTGTGCATGTTTTTATGTATAGAATGCATATGCACACACACACAAGCTTATATATACATAACAAATCCTAGCCATATCACGTCCTATTTTTCAAAACTTGTTGTACCAGTGTACTCATTATCATGCTGTATCTATATCCTGTTTCCATATCCTGCTTGCTACCTTAAAACCATTAAGGATGCTGTCAAATGAGAACCCTACACATATCCATGCCTTGCATCTCTGCATATATGTCAGGTGCTTGGCTCCACTCAAAATACTAATAAAGTATAACTGGATTGAACCCATTGTTATAAATCTTGTTCTTGCGATCTTATTGGCAATAAAAACCTTGAGAGGTTTTGCAAGATTGTTTTTTCTTGAGTTTCATACAAGAAATTCTAGAATAAAAAGTTGATATGATACCTATCAAAGCCGTGAATAGAAGTGAAGGCAAGTTTTTTATATATTTTAAGGTTTTATGCTTGTGTTTTGCCTTCATGATGCTACGGTAAATCATTAACATAACATGCTCGTTCTATTAGCTTGTCTTTAGAAAAAATAGATGTTAATTTTATTAGAATTATTGTTTAGGATTGACATACATATGTGTTAATTTAGAAGACTTCCTCTGATTTTTCTTAGGTTTTCAGTCCATCAATTTGACAAACTCCATAGTGGAAGTACGTTACTCCATTGGATCTGCAGACGTTTCTTATCAGGGTTTCTTTATCTGGATTTTCTGTTGGTGTCGAGATTATTGCTCCACAGAATTGAAGAGAATTGTTATATGATATAGACCTGCAATTGCACCATCTAGAACTTGGAATTTGTTGATTGTTATAGATGTGTTCCACAGATTGTTGCAGTTGCTAGGTCTTAGGAATTGAGATAAAGTGCATAATGTTCTAGTACACGGTAGGCTTGAGCCAGTCCTTACCATGCATCAGTTTAATGTATATTAGAAATTTAGCTCATTCAGAATTCAAAGGAGTCTATTCTATTAAGGTTTGCAGCCATTTTCAACTTGCTGCTGTAAAATATATTACTTGATATTATGTCTCAGCTTTGTTGTATATACCAGTTCACAAATATTGAATTGAAATGAAACTTCAAAATGCACTTGTTGGATATGGATACAATATTTTGATAAGGTTGTATGTTATGGTCTTAATTTTGAATATGTACATGGTAGAAGTTTCATGATTTTACTAAGTCCTGATGGTACTGGTGGCATGTCTCGCCAGTACCATACCGCTGTTCCAACAGGGGTGGCAATGGGTTGGCTCAAGTTAGTACAACAATATACAAATCCTTGATCCATACCTGCCCCAACAAGAAATCTGGTCATGCCATACCCTCGTCTTGGCACCCATGACCCCAAATGACCCATTTGACGTAAACCTAATCTATTTTGTGATACTCAGTGGAACCTAAAATATCAAATCCAGTCCTTACACTTCAGAATGGTTCATTTCCGAAATGATTTTTACAACAAGTACTAAAGAAAAGACCAAGAACTCAAAAAATTCTTATCCAACATCATGGCTCAACTTGCCGTAAATTGTTACCATCCAAAGCTCTATCCTCATAACCCAAGTGGGGTCAAAGCTTTGACCCATCCCTAACGATAAGTGCCTGGCCTAAACTAGCCCAAACATGGTTGGGTTGCGTCAGGTTGTAAGGTCATCTTTTGCAACCCCAATGTTCCACCAGTAAGTGAATGGTATTAGGGAAGGGTGCAGGATGGTGGTTCTTTCATGAACCCAGACATCCTGACTGTCCCGGTTGGTACTGGTCAGGATGGAATAGGACAGTTGATCCCCAACACTTGGACCCATGATACCTTTTTTTCTTTATTTTATTGTTAATGACTGTTTCAGTCCATTCTGACCTTTCTCAACCCCGTACCAATCCAGGACCAGACTGGGACAGGATTCGGTACCAAAGATTTAAACCATTGGTAAACAACATTTTATTTATTTATTTATTTTGTGAAACTAGACTTAAAGATTCCCCCTCCTCCTGCAGAATGATTTCAATTTTGAACAAAGGGATTGGATGAAGGTGCAGCCAAAGGAATTGCCTACTGGATCACAGTTGGTATGGTTTAGATTTTCCCACTCTTTTCAGAGAGGATATCTAGAAACAGCGTAGTTTAAGAGTTTTTAATTATTATTTTTTAGTTACAAATTTGTAATCCTAGTCATGAACAGATCATGGGCCTTAATCCACCTTTGGGGTTAAAGGAGCTCTTGCTGACAAGTTCATTGACAAAGCTCTAACTTTCAGGCCAAAGCTCCTTATTCTTATTGTTCCCGATGAGACACAGAGGTACAACCTTTTTGCTTCTCCATGCTTCCCTTTTGCTACAGTCTAAAGACAACAAAGTATAGAAGGATCCATGACTGTTCTTTCTCATTATTGGTTTCCTTTTCCATTTTGGGTTTTGTGTGCCAGATTAGATGAGAAAAAAAACATCCGTATGATTTAATCTGGGAGGACAATCAAAGCCTCTCTGGGAAGGTAACGAGAAATCTTTAATGTTATTATGTAATTCTGATGAGTCTTGTGGCAATGACTTTTGCTGCAGTCTAATAACTTTGTTTGATATCTTGTCTCCAGTCCTTTATTGCCTGGGTCTGTTGATGTCAATGACAAGCAAATGGAGCAGTGGAATCTGAAACCACCAGGACTTTATCTGTGGAGCCGTCCAGACTGGACAAGGAAGCACAAGGCCATAGCCATGAAGCATGGTCATGCATCTGCAGAGCAGCAGGAGTGTCCTGCTGAAGAGGAAAGCCAAGTGGAAAAGATGGCAGAGGCTATTGTAGAAAAGGAGCACGAAGAAGGATACAAAAGAAGATGCCACCATAGTAGACACGGAGATCAGAAGGGAAGACGGTAAGAGCAGCCGACAGAGCAACAAGAGGAAATCCATAGAAAATCAAAAAATAAATCTAGGAAGAAAAGAAAATCAAAGAAAAGGGCTGAGGTATCTGAAGAACAAAAGCTGGATGGGTTTGTGAACATGAGCAGCAGCTCACCTCCCAAAAATAAGACACCAGAAATCATTCTGACAGTTATCTCACATCAGAACGAATTAAACTCCCATCGTAGAGCAGGGAAATCATCACATTTCTAACTCTGGTTCTGGAGTGGAATTTGGAACACTTTCTGGAAGTGGCCGAAGCACTGCTTTTCATGATGAGGACTTTGATGAGCTTGCAACGAAGTATATGATTCCCTCAAATCCAGAAATTCTGTATAATAGCAACTTTAATAATTGGTCCAATGGTGGAACGAGCAGTCGGGAGTATGGGATCCGGAACTCGGAAGAACGGTACTCAGGCTATATGAGGGATAACAGCATCGAACCTTTGGCGGGAGCCCATATGCGGGTGATGCCAATGCTTATGGGAGACCATTGGAAGGAGATCTGCGGATGGAGCAAAGGTTATTTGGCATTCAAGGCCAAGATGATTTCCCAGAGTGGAACAGATCTTCATTGGGGGGTTCAGATTCAGGATTGACACAAACAGGGTTTGCATTATCTTCCTATGGGCTCTCTAGTCAAAATGCACAAATATCAACGATGCAGAGGTATGCTCCTCGTCTTGACGAGACAAACTATGGAAGGCCTGGAAATCTTGGCCCAGGTGCACTCCTTCATAGCAGAAGTGACGTGTATGACGTGCCTGGAATGAGACGGGAAATGCCTCCCAACTCGCTGAGCTTTGCATCTATATCATATCCCCCGATCCCTCCATCTGGATTATATCCCCCACGCCCTCCATCTTCTGGCGGTGGCTCCTGACTGATAAAGCAGTAAGACTGTTGTGTCTACCAACAACTTGACTCCCTTTGCAGGTTGTGTCAAGAGAGTTGTGTGGCATGTGACTTACGAAAATTGTATTTAAGATATTGTTGGGGTTTAACATGTTAAAATCTGATGGTGGGCTGTTTGGCCTCGACAATCAAGTAGTTGTCTGGGCAGCATCCAGTTGGTTTACTGAGACCAGGTAGATACTGCTGCTGAGGTGTTACTGCTGCAAGATATATTAGGAACTATCATCTTCGTTGGAATTATTAGTTAATGGTTTGTCTTTGTTCTCTTGGTTGTAATTTCTTGGCTTTTATCTGACATGATTGGTGCTGCCTGCTATGTTTTGCAGCTCTGGTGATTTTGAATTGTGATTGAACAGGGCTGGTGCAAAAAACAAAGATAACGAATCTATAATAGTTCGTTCATTAGGTAACCCTTGAAGATACTGGTCTTTGTGGTATGTATCCGGCACTAGAGGGGTAGATGTGAAAAGCGAAGGTTTTGAGTGTCCCTGCCAAGGGTTTAGGTCAACTGAGTTTTGACCCATACAACAATGATTTTCTGTTTCCTATATAGTTGTGTATTCTTTATTAATGAGCAGGTCATGTTTAGTCCGGATTGCAAGTTTGAAAGATCTGTTGGTAATTTTGTGCCAGTTTTGATACTTTTCTGACAATGAGCAAAACTGCACAAGAAATGCTTTCAACGGAAAATAAATTCTCTGGCTGAAGAGTCCTGAGTTTGTCCTGTTTAGCAGGCTGTTGATCTGGAAGCTTGTCAACCGAAAAGGAAAACTGTGAGCTAATGTAAAACCAGCAAATCTTGCAGAGAAGAGAAGCAAAGGAAATTGGAATCTATCCTCGTAGTAGCATTGCCGCTCTCGTCACTGTGAGAGAAGCTGTGGCATCTCATCACTGTTCACTTTGGGATTGCAGTGTCTGTAGTTTGAACCTGGTTGTAATGCCAGGTCTCCTTTTCTACACTTTGACCCCATTTTCTATGGCAAACCTAGGTTCTGGACAGGTTGGTCATAAAGTCTGATGTTTTTTTTTCCCGAACCTATGGCTCATTGGAGGCATATATGTTGGTTTATGGATAACCGATATATAACGAACTTTGACATGAAAATGAGCACCAAAGGGATGAATTTGTCGTCAAAAGATGCTCAAGGATGTGAAGAAGAACTCTTATGGATTTGCATTTAGTATTGGATGATTGAAAGGAGAAAAACGATTTTAAGTAGAACTACCCGATGGCTTTGTGTCAAAGGTATGTAATTATTTTAGACATGGCACACTACGAAAAGGGAAACGAGACAAAAGAGTATGGAAGAGACAATTTAATACCAAACCTGTGGAAACGTCACCAGGGAGCTTCACCATTTTCAGAAAATCTTCCCGACTACACCACGAACAAATCTTATGACAAAATGTACTCAAAAGTTTTATGGCTGGTGCTGCATTAATTATCTCTCTGTATTTGCCACTTATCTCTCTGTCTAAACAAATAAATGTAAAGGCTTGAAGCCATAACCATGTGACTGTTCATTGCGTTACAAAGTAAGGAACAGAATCTTTATACATAACCAAAGAACTTACAGGACTGGTGAATAACCAAGTCCCAGTTACATGACATTTTCAGATTGAGTTTTCTAGCAGTCCCTGGTCTTCGCTCATAGAGATGCAGGCTTACACTATATCTCTGAATGAGCACCTTCCTTGTCTATGATTAGAGAACTATTCTGGCTTTGAACTCATTGGAACTGATTATTTTTCATCCATCTTCAAAGTATTCAGCCGTCTCAGTCTTTGGTCAAGCTCGGCCATGACCGCCGTTTCCTGCTTTTTCTTTGCTTTGTTATTGTGTTCGTCCTCATAGAACCAATCTTATCAAAAGCAACCTGTCGCAGACCGAAAGGAGCTGCATTAGTCAACATTTGGATAACTAATCAAGGATCAGGAAATCTTCTTTGGAAGAATATTTTACTTGCAAACAGGAATTAAACATATCAATAATTTGTCATGAACGATGCTCATCATCCAAGTCTTTTACCATCAAAGTGGGGCTTGCTATGGATCACAACGCCTACATCAATAAGGCTTTATGAAGGACAGAACAGATTCTTACAACCACGTGTCAAATTGATATTGACCTCTAGTGGTTGGTGCAGAGCATCTGGTCTAAGGCAACTCATGCAAGAAAGAGGCCTAACAAGAAACCTGGGTGGCTTGCACAAGCCCTTCTTTATTAGCCATTAGACATAGCACCCTTTCTTAATTTCAACTTGCATGGATTGAATACCTATAATTGCGCAACTGACTTGAAACAGCACAATACTACTAATGACCCGCCAGAAAATAGAGAGTTGACACTGATCACAAGTCCACAACCATGTGTTATGAGAACCATATTATCAGGTCTCGCAGTGAACCCTTCTGCAGTAAGTTAAACCAACTTTGCCTGCACTGTTATTCGGTACATAGTATTGAATCACTAAGTCATTGTGTATCATAACTAATGTAGTTCAAGAGTCAGAAGTTCCGATGCCAGGAGCTGGCTCACTAAGTAAAAAAGGTTGCCATTACTCACAAGATTCTGGGTTAACCCTTCAACAGAAGTATCAAAGCTCTCCTACAGCTGAGTATCTATTCCATTGAAAAGGTTTGTATTTTCAATGCTCTAAGGTAATGAAATGTTTCAGAAAATCTTCTTACCCTCAGCAGCTCATCGGGGTCATATAGATGATGGGTGGCCATTTGCAAAATATCAATCACGTCACCAATTTGATGAGTATGTAGTAACTCCTCTTCCTTCATCTGCAGTTATTTCTTAAAGCTTAGAGAACGTGGCATAGGTGACTGTTACTATCATTTCTCTGTGTTTTATAAACTTGCAACTAAATTCCACTTTTCTTTTGTTACTATGCAACACAAATTGCTGAAACCATAATATTTGTAATGGTTAAGTAAATAAACCAATAGATCAGTTCCAACAGCATACCTTAAATATTGCTAGGGCTACATGAAACAGAACCTTTGCTCCCTCATTGAATAAACATCCCAGACCCGCAGTGTTGTCTAAGAACAAATACCAAAATAACAGAAGTTAATTCTCAAATGAGATTAATTGAGAGAGTTTTAGGTAAAAGTATTAGATGTCATATTAACAAAATGATAACAAACTAAAGCAATATTAGATCTTGCATTATCCAAGTGGCATATACTAAACAAAGCCACTAACAAAAGGCCAGCCTCATGAAGCTCTGCAGTTATGTCAAGCATAGTTGCAGCTAGAGAGAAAATAGTGAGGGAAATAGGTTAAAGGAATTTTGATCAGGTCATTCGAGCTTGAAACATGAGCTTTCTTTCCAAGTCAAATGGTTGAGAATGCAGTTCAACCTACAAGTTATATTTCAAAAGGTGGATTCATAATAGAGCACTTTAAAACATTAAGGTAGCATTACTCACTAGTAAAAATATACAGAACCTGTGTCAAAAAAATGGTCATGTCAAGGTACAAGAAAATCCTTATTCATATTATCTGATTTAGATTTACCCTGAAAAGAAAAAGAAAAGAAATTTGCAGTGGAGTCATCTAACCTCTGAAGGTAAGCTCTTGGAGAAGAGGCATAGGAACCACTCTGTGGCTACAAGAGAGACATCAAACTCGATGGCTTCAAGATGAGCAGCAATCCTGTATATTTATAATTCTAGAAGTGAAAAAGAGAAATGTGCAAGCATTGATAAGTTATAGAGATTGGTGTTAAAGAAGATGACGTAAACCTGGGGCATTTTTGGCCAGCAGGTCTTTGAACACCCTTTGCTCAACATGGCAACCAGAAAGGTTATCAGTGTAGCAATCATTTACCAATACATTTCCAGCAAGACAGCAAGCATCCAAAATGCATCTTCCTCTGTTTTCATTACCAGCAACAACAGTGCAGCTACATAATTTAACCCCTGCAAATTATTTAAAGTCAAAGCTTTTTGCAAAGGGTCTGCAGTTCAGTGTTTAAAAATAATAAAAAAACAATAGCAATAATAGAAACATAACCCTAAGTGAGAGAAAAGAACTAGATTGAGTTACCTGGCAATAACCAACATCGGAATCTCGAAAAGAATATGCAACAAGGACACGCCGAAGAGATGCCTGACCTTCTGGATTGTCCAACCAAGGATGACATGGGAAAGTTCGTGGAAGATCCTGCATATATACCAGATGATACTGATGATGTAATCTCATCATGGCACTACTTGATTTTTTAACTAATTACCGTAATGTTATCAGACATGAATGTTCTTTTGAATATATTTATATAATATTTTATCGGCAAGCATCTTTCCCACATCTTGCTTAAGATTGAAATTGTTGGAATAACCAAGAAACAAACTGCACAAGAAAGGATTCTTTTCAAGCACTGCTAAAATCGTGGATAGGTTTAGTACCTTATGCTTGCTAGCCAAAAAAAATGTAGATATATTTGACAAGAACATGAAGGCCTGGGTCACCTTTGGTGACCAAGTGATCTACTAGAGTTCAATTGACATCACCTCCCTGTTAGGCAGGACATGAACTCACAATCATTGCGCATAAAGAGGACATCATCATTGATGCATAAGTTTTATTGACATCATGCAGCAATATAAGACAGAAACCATTTGTGTTGCATTCAGGATCTTCTCCATACACCCATAGACATGTAGGTGAATTCTGGCATATTTTATAATCAAATAAATCGTACAGCTTAATAATTCCACTTAGGTATCCATCAAGCAATAAATGTACCAAATCTTTGTATTTTCATGAACTATAACTATGATGTGCATATAATTAATTATGATCATTTTTGCAATAGCTTGTGATGATGCCTTCGACTACTTTTGCTAATATATTCCCTTCTAATGCTGGCATATTGCACTTTAAAGCTCGATAAATTAGGATGGTTTTCTTTCTTTGGTTTCTTTGGTCTATCAAGAAATGTATCTTTGAACAATTTTAAAATTCTGCACTTGTGGCATTAGTTTAATTGATTTTGCAACTTTATTTTTCATGAGCTATCATGCAGGTTGCCAACTAACCTGAGGCCATGTATATTTTTGTTTGTTTTGTGAGGGTGGTGTCTGTGGTGTGGTGCTCGTAGAATGTCGATGAAAAAGAATCATCTTACCCTCACAACAGCACAAAGACAGAACAATCATCCTGCATAGTCCTTCAAGAGGGGGCAAAAAAAAAAAAAAGGCTTCTTTATGATTTGAATTTTAATCCTCAGAAAAATCCATATTAAACCTCATCAAATTCCATTCTTCAGTGCCAATTAAATTAGTCCTTCATGGGTACCCAGAAGCAAGATCAATTCACCTCAAGAATTCAATCACATATCTAACTTACATGATCGATTTGCCGTGTGGCAGGCGTGACCTTCCTTCAGTAGCCCTGATGAGATCATCGTAGTAGCTCTCCGGCACCGTCGACCGCTTCTTGCAGCACCGGAGACGGAGAGCCAGACCTTGGGCCTCAGCACCGGCGGTATCCCTTCCTTATCAGCCTCTTTAGTGTGATGGTATTGGTGAGTGTAGACAACTTCAGCGATGCGACCGAGATCCCCTCGCCGTTGGACGAGATCTGCGGCTGGAGGTACCAATTGGCTCCCTTGTTCGCCTCGAGGGCCCACCACACCCTGCCCTGCTGCCTCACCCTCTCCCTCACCTCGTTCAACACATTGACATCGTCGATGCTCCCTCCACGGTGAACCCGTAGAGGTCCTCAAATTTCACGGTGATGGTGCCGGCCTTTCTCGCCACTGAGGTGATGGTGGAGGTGGTGGCAGGGGAGGTGGTTAACGTCTTCCAATGGAGTACTCTTCCAGGGGAAACTCGTTATTGGAGAGCTCTCTGTGGGTTTGCGGGCCAAACATTCTAACTCTGTAATCTTTTATGGCTCTCGAAAGGATGATGGTGGAGTACTGAATAGAAGAAGGTCGTGGTTATGATAGAATAATAGATATTTACTCACAAGCAACAACAATGAGCAACATCACCAAGGAATGGATACAAGGAGATTGGGGAAAGGTGGGATTTTATGGATGGGAACATACAAAGTTTCATATATGCAGACAAAATCTTGTTCAAGCATCACAAGCTTAAGAAAGGGTGAACAAAGAGATCTTGGAGATGGGCTTGGAGGAAGGGAAATGGTCAAGGTGCATTAGGTGTTGAATGGTTGCATTTTGATGAGTTAAAATTTAAGATCAGAGAAGAAAAGGAGGAGGGCTATTGGAAATAAGTCTCCTTTGTAGGACAATCTAATAAGAGGAAACCAGATATCTCGTCTCCTTCCTCGGAGATTGGAATAGAGGGAGAATGGCAACAAAAAAAACCTTCTTATTTCTCTCTTTTGAGGGTGTCGAGAGAACTTGGAATGGATGGGATTCGTGATTCAGAGATGTTTAGTTTAAAGGGGTGAAGGCTGTGTGATAGAAGTGATGATGAGGGTGGCAGGGTGGATGCCGCGAGATGGTGTACGATGGGGTGGTGGTTGGAAATGGCAACAAGATCTTGGATTCGGAACAGGCAGTCCGCTGGTTTGGAGGCTTGGAGCATTGGGGAGCAAAGGACGCCGACACCCCTCCTTGTCCGGATATGCCTTTTTTTTATTATTTATTTAAAAAGGTCCGGATATGATTGTTTGGATTTAGGGTTGATAGGACTCTAAACCAAGTTGTAATTACTCAGCTGACCTTAGTTAAGTGGGCATATTCAACTTATCATGCCTGACTCAATTTTGGACGGCCCAAGAGTTTAAGCGCAAAACATGCCAAGAGGTCTAACGAAAAGTCTTTATTAAAAATGCAATGAGGTCCACATTGATCGAGTTTCATTCTAGCTTGGGATACAAGACCATGCGGCATGCCAAATATAAATTAAATTATCTTATAAAATAAGCACTAATTTATGCCTGATGTAAATAAGTCTGATTGGATCAAGTTTGTTTCAAGATTAGATTAATGTCAGTAGTTTTAATTACTAGTAGGTGTAGCCATGGGCTTCACTTGATCTATTTGCTTGATGTGTTCAGGAGACCATATTCACATTATTCTCGATCTAAATAGTGCTAGATATTTGTGGTTTGTCTCCATATGCTATCATTTCAAGAAACTATTGTTATTTTCGTTTGAATAATTCATTTAAGAATTTAGTTAGTTAGAGAGAGCAAGCTACCATGTGTTAAATCTGCTGGCAAGTAGCAATTTTTCCATGCAAGTATCTTGTTGGAAATTCTTATCAAGAGTTTGCCTATGTGAAAGATTTGGCACAACCATTCTTCCGATGCTTAATAAATCTTATTTAATTCCTCAAGTGCGATCCAATCAATATCCGTGTTTTCTTTTGGGGTATGGATGTAGTTCAAGGAAAGGCCAGGGGCAATCAAAAAGCCGCATGCAATCATATGGCATCATGTGAACACGTGGTGCCGAAAACACCGGCCCTTCCCGTCTAAGCCAAGGCAAAAGACGGAGTCGCACGTGAGACTTGGCCAACTCTCACGTTTTCTCCCGAACTGGAGCGGTTGAATAAAAGATATATGTATATACGTGTGCGTGTGTGCAAATATATATATTAGTTCTTCTCTCGACAATTGATGAGAGCTTGACGGTGAACAAAATGGCATAATTGATGACCGTGATCTAGAAATCAACCTTGGTAGATTAATTTAATGATCATTGGCTATAATTTTTTTTTTTCTATTCTATCAGTACAATATACTCCATACCTTCAGAGATACGGAGTTTATCTATATTACCGCGTCAGATGGGAGTTAGATGCAATATATATATATATATAAAATATGGAGGGTGAGATTAGTCAGGAAGTGGAGGAGGCAAGCGCACGGCCGCTTGAGTCCATGAGCTCCACCATTAGTTTTCGGGCGTTACAAAGTTGCCTTGCTTTGCACGTGCGAGCCGAACGGTTTCTGCTTAACCGCTCCTCTTTTGGGACCCAGCTTCCCTGGCCAGACGCGTGGCTGCCGCTCCTCTGGTCGCCGTGTCATCTGATAATGATATCAATCGGATGGCCCATGAATGCTTATCATTGAATAGGACCCACCTAGCAACCATCAATTGAATGAAATTTAAATGGAAGATGACTTTGATGTCGATTTAATCAACTCAATATTAAGTTAATCCGGGTCCATGGCAGTCTTTGATGCAAATAGGCTTGGTCTTGGTCAATTAAACTGGCTGGACAATCCAGTGAAATAATATATCTTGGGGCAATCTACCAGCTCATTTGCATCCCTAGACCTCGATAAAGTTCGGAGCCTTGGGTAATTAAATTGATTATGACCGATTAAGTTAGATCTTAATCGTGTGTATTTCTTCAGATCGAGCTTTATGATTGGCGTCTATCACCGTGTGTATGCTACATTGTAGTATGATAGATGAAATTGGTCTTGACACGATGATGCTGCAATAAAATATACATAGGTTAACATTTGATTTTTGCAATATTTTGATACAATGATGCTCACGTGATAACTTGATTTCTTTTCAAGACATAAGCAAAAAAAAAAAAAGAAGAGTAATTTTAGCAACTAGCTTGTCCACGCTAAGTGCCGATGGTTATTATTGTTCTAAATGGGTGTTTGGGTGCGGAACCCATCTAAATTCTAACCCATGCCTTGGATTCTGTGATGGAGGCGGGATTAGAAACCGTGCATTGGATCCTTCTTTCCATTAGAATGGAACCTGAAATGGCTTGAGATATGGCATCAATGGGTCCATTATTGTGTTTTAATTATTTTTGAGTTCAGCATTAGAACCGTTAGAAAGTAATGCTTTATTCCCAAGCATCAAGCACATGTATTACACCTGCAATAAAGCAAAGGGATAACTGTTATTCCCATACGATAAAGAAAAGAATGATATTTAATTCTATGAGTGTGATTTGATAAATATACTTTCATCTTTAGCATGAGTATTTGTCTAATTACAGAGCAAATCTCATGAAATGGCAACACATCTAAAATTAAGACCCAAAATCCAATCAAGCTAAATCATTTGGATCCAAACAACTTAAATTAGCAACGAAAACCAGTTCAAGAACGTTAGCAGGGTTTAGCCACAAAAACTGGGATCGGAGACAGAGAGAGAACACCTGCTCCAAACTCACCAATTGATGGCTGTGTATATAAATCTAACTAAATTTTATATATAAAGTTGGCTTTGGGATTTGTCAAACAACCCAATTAACTCGGAAATCTACTTGGAGAGCAAAACAATTATTCTAGCATAAACCCTTTATGGAACGTATGTCTTACAAATTTAACCATCCCATGGTCTCCCTACCTTTTGGCACAATCCACTTCGTTCGGTTAGATTGCACATGTATCTTGGTGCACTGGTAGACTCTTTCTTTTAAATTAATAAAATGAAATCATCAATTTTTTATCAAAAATAAAAAAAATTCGTCCATCAACAGTAAAAAAATATTAGATGTATTTTTGATCACTTGGTGCATAGGCCAGAGATCTTCAAATCACATAATTTTTTATGTACAAATAATTTTGAAGTAGTAGATCACATCCAACGATTTGAATTATCGATGTAGAATCTTTATTATCCAATTTTGATCTGACCATTTAAATCTGTCCATATATATATATATATATATAAAAAAGATATCTCATGTTACATGTTATGTATCAATCATATACTACATGATGAAGCACCAAGAAGAAACAAAAAAATATAAAAGTTAGTGGGAAAGTAGGAGACTTTATTTTATTTATTTATTATTTTGGTATAACATCAGAAGTAGTACAGAATAAAACTGAATCCAAATAGTTGAGACCTTCTTCTATCATCTCTTTATAACGATAGTCCAATAAAATTTATGCTGTTTATCCAGATAAAATAATACTTTTAAGTTTAGACCTTCATGTTGTTCATTGTTTTACAAAATCAAACAACAGAGTGGATGACGCATCATTATATTTTTGTTTATTGTTGACAAAATTACATTAATTAATAATGGCTATTATAAGACAAATAGTTTTTTCAAGATGAACTTAGGCCATGGCTGCAATTGACGAATAATGGTCACTATTTTTGTTTTATATGATGATAAGGTATTGCCTTTCAATAAGATTTTTTTTCTGGAATTTATTTACCAAGGGACAACAAGACTATGAAACCTTTAACTCTATAATAATAAATTAGTCTAGCTCAGATCATGCTCAAGGTTGCACGTCATCCGTGGCTATCAAGCTTAAAAGAAGTAGGTCCAATTGATTTGTCCATCTAGTTTTATAATATTTATTTTTTGACTCCCATGGTTGTGTTTACGCTTGATTAGCCTATTTGGTTCTTAGGCACAAGCTAGCTGCTCTTACATTTGTCACATGATCCCCAATTTTGGTAAGCAAAGTTGCGTGCTATTTTGAAAAGGAGATTTCTTTCACAAACTTGGCACTGTCCCATCGTTTGATCCAAAGTTTGAAATTAAATTTGTGAAGGAGATGAAAATTATCTATAGATTAAATCAAAATTGTCGATCTATTATCATGTGTACACATCACACATCCTCCATGCTAACTTAGAATTAAGATGTTTTATTTTATTCCCTAGTTTGATTCAATCAATTCATGGATAGCCTGTTTAAATGGGCAAGGAAATGCTAGGTCCTGAGATCTCAGCAGAGTATGCATTATTGGCGCACTTAGTCAACTACCCTTTGTTAAATTCATGAAGAATTCCTTCCATCTAATTGGCCAGCACACAAGACATTTCTTGAGGTAAGTTTTGATGATGACCAGGCCTTGGATCATATAAGACATGTCATCCAAACAATGCAGGATAAGCAGACATGTGATTATGAGCTTTAGATGAAAGTTTTTGCCTGGAAATAATTTAGCAACATTTGTAAAACCAAAATCTAAAAACAGTGCATTATCGGTGTCCAAAGACCCGACCTCTAACATACAACTCCAATTTATAAAATAACGATCATATCTAAATATGGATAAATACTATGATATTATCGTAAAATCTTGCAGCATGTTATAAATTTGATTACTCATGTATGTATAGAAAGAGTGTAATTAATTGAATTATTGATTTTTGCTTCAAAGCACATGATATGATCGAGCTAAATGGTTTCTATTAATAAATATATTTGATAAAAATTATAACCAACAAACATGCAGCAAATCTTAATATCCAAATATTTGGATGGCTATAATTTGACCTCCTTATCCAATTCAAGAGAAAAAAAAAATTATTATCCACTGGAGTTGCCCTTCCATTGGTCGATAGAGATGCAGGGAGAAGGGCGGTAAACTTCGATGGGTGACCGCATACCGGCCCCAACGCTTTTCCCTAACAAATGGACGAGGCGTTTCGGTGATGAGGATGAATAATAGAGTCCAAATCATCAAAATCAGAGGGCGTTTCTGTCATTTTAGAAACTGTTGCCTCAACGATAACGTACTATCCGTATAGAGATTACCATCAATGTCCTTTGATGTATTTCTTTTCTCAGACATAATCATGCTGCAGGGCCTGGTATTTATTCAGCAAGGAACAAATATTATAACTTAAATATAATATTATAACTTAAATCAAAGGTTTGTAAAGAGTTTAATCGATTGATAATTGCAAAAATATAAAAGTACAGGTATTGTTGTCTTTTATCTAATTATCAACGAATAAGATAACAAAGATAAATATTAATAATAATACCCTTATCCTATGATAGATGAATAACATAAATAAATTTTCATAGAGCAATATTAAAGACATATTTAAATAATTTTACAAATAATTTTATCATGGTAGAGTAATCATAAAAATATTAAACTAATAATATTATATAAATATTCAAAAAAATATAATTATTAAATAAAGTAATTTATAAAAAATAAAATCAATACATCTAATTATATCTCAAAAATATATATTGCCAAAAAATAACCAACGAGCATATGTGATTTATTTTTTTATCTTATACAATAGTTAAAAATTAATTTGACGTATATAGATAATTCATGATGAATTCTCTTAATAATTTTTATACTATTTATAAAAAAATATATTTATTTATTAGATCTAATTATTCATAATATATGTATTTTTAGATAATTATTATTAATCACCATCTATAACCCAATATTAACCATCATATAAGTTTTAATCATGTATGGCACATCACATTCGGAGGGGGAAAAAATGCAGAAAATGGAGCCGCGCTTGGAACATTTTTGGTACAAATATCTTTATCTATTAGACGTTCTAACAAAGAAAAGGAATATAGAGAAGGGCATTTTGGTCCATCAAGAAAAAACGAAGCATATAATTCAGCACAAGAGGAGGGGTTTTATGCAATTAAATCGTCCCTTAGAAACGGAGCCTTGGGTTTCGGGAGGAAAGAGGGGAAGAGAAGGCAGCCTGCGGTAGGAGAGGAGAGAAGCGACCTAGCTCGGGGAAACCGTAATACAACTCCAAGAAACCCTAATTTTCATCCCCTAGCTTGAATCGTAGCAAGAACCAGTTTTTCGATTCGCTGACCTCCTTCCACTTCGATCAATCTGAGCTGTTCAAGGGTTTGCAGAGGAAAAAATCAGGTTTTTTTCTCCATACAAAAATATTACATTAGGGATATTTTTAGGCTTTTGTGTTATTGATTTGCGTAAGAATGGGTTCTATGTGATGGGTTTCATAATCTCTTGCCATTATCTTGATGTTTTTGTCGTTCTATTGCTTTGGAATAGAGATTTTTATAGTTCTCGATGTAGGTGGTTCCTTGCTTGTCCAATCGGTGTTTGCGCTGAATGATGAATTTGTTGATGTTGAAATGATCTTTTGGGATGGAATCAGTGATTGGAGATGCGATAATTGATTTTAAATCGTCTATTTGTTCGTAAACTTGAAAGCATGACAGCTGCGTTGGCCATCCTTGATCAATGTGCCTTCTGTGACATCTTTTAGGTTAGTTTCCACCATAGTCCTTTCATGTCTTCTGCAATCTTTTGAGTCTTGACAGGTTTTCTTGTTCTTCTTTCCCCTTTTCGATTTTTTTTTAAAAAAAGAGCTAGTCGGTTGATGTGCTACAGCATGCAGTTGGTCATGGTGATGACCAGCCAACCAGTTATTCGGCATGTCTTTCATTAAGCATGCCATCGTCTTTTTGGTCCCCTTTCCATGAGGAAGTCACATTATCCCTTATTAGTAACGCTATTGCCATCAGATATGGAGGTGTAGGACGATATGCATAGACTTCTTATGACCTCATTACATATCACACGTGAACTTGAATGAAGTTGTGAATCTTGTGATGACTTGAAGAAAGGTTGACAATGGAACGGAGAATGTCAGGGAAGATATCAATAAAAAAGCTCCTTATCATATGCCGGATGAATCAAATTGCTGAGTCGTTATACTTCTAGTATAAGGTAATCCTGTCACTGAACACTTTCCTTGTAGTTTATCTCCTTCAAGTCCGGGGATTCTCTTGAAGGATACATCATGAAAATGGCTTCATCTTGGCTGTGTATGTGGTGGAATAATCTGTGGACTCCTTCTCAACTTGTATGAAGAGAAACTGATCATCGAGGCATCTTTTATTGCTTTCTGTTGCCTACAGATAGTTCATTTTGGTCATGGGAAGCGAATGGTGCTGTTATTATGTTATCTGTAAGCTTTGGTATTATTATCTTTCAATTAAGCTCACACTTTATGCTGTGGGTCCAGATGTAGAAAGTCATCATTAAGTCCTAAACTCAAGGAGTATAGCTAAGGAGATTCTAGGAAAGCACAAAGCATCCTATATAAGTCAGGAATGCATGTCCTTTAAAGTGTTTAAGAAATTTTAGAGATATATGGTTTGGGAGTCTAACAATGAGTAGATGAGTCAACTACTATTGAGAGGCCATAAAATGGTGAATGCGCTTTTGGTGCATGTAGATATTTGATTTGAAGATGATGATAATCTTTAGAACTTATTGACTATGGACATTGTATACAATTCTAGTTTGAGTATGTGATCTGTAAGAAGTAATAAGGTCATGCTAGCATAAACAAGGTTTGTTGAACCGGTACTAGAGACTGTGTTGGTTGGTGGTTGCTTCAGTATGGTTCTGGTATGTATCGTACTGACTTGATGCATATCAGAACCAAGGCAGAGAGAGGAGGAGCTAGAAGGGGGGAGACAAATCAGCTCTCTTGGGCCATGGAAGATGCCTCCCTTGAATCCAAGGCCCCAATCTTTCGATCCAATTCAGAAAATCCTCGAATCCAAGCTTCTTTATCTCAAATCTGATCGCTTGGTTGCCTTTTAGTCAGATCATCATCCAATGGGAGATAGGGAGGTCAAGTGACTTCGGATCTAGGACCTTTGGAATGAGTAATTGATGAGGGATGCCTATTGGAACTATGAGAATTGGGGGGGGGGGAGATCAGCTTGCCTGGGCCATGGATGATGCTTCTCTCAAGGGAACGGCAATCCTTGAACCAAGGTCCCGATCCTTTGATCCGACCTAGAAAGATCCTCAAATTCAAGCTTCTTGATCTTAGGTTTGATGGCTTGGTTGCTTTTATTGTAGAACATCATCGATTGGGAGATCGGGAGGTTGAGAGGATGTAGATCTTGGAGAGATGGAGCATCATTGTTAATGAGGCCCAGTCTTGAAGTGCGATGTGTTCCACAGTGATGGAGGTTGCTGTGAGAGTGCTAGCAATGGCAGTAGTCAGAGCACTAGAGGAGAAGAGTATTACAAGGCAGGAGAGGAGACTGATAAAGAGATGAGCAGGAAGCTTTGAGAGAGGGCAAAGTTGAGCCGGGAGCTTCAAGAGGGAGCGGGAAATAGAGTGAGCTATTGAGGAATCAATCAAAGATGAGCTGAATCAGACCAACAAACAAACCACCCAACCAAAGGGTTGTCTCATCTTGGTAACTGACCAGTCGGTAATGCCCTGAACTAGGCAGTTTGGGATGCTTGGACGTCCTTGAACATAAGTGTTCAAGAATGATTTAGAGAGATCTTGTTATGTTTCATTTCCATGTAACTGTTTTGGTAGTCAATAAATTTCTTTAGGCTTTGTTCTGCTGGTTTTGCATGGGCTGGGAGTAACGTCCTTCAATTGAACTTTTTAACATGATGAATAGAAACTAGTGACATTGATTTGCAGTGGACTCAACTATTTCATGCGATTTTTTTTGGCTCTTGGATCATGTAGTTTTGGTGTTAAGTATACCTTGAGAACTCAAAATTCCATAAGAGTAAGATGAATTAAACTGGTATTATATCAAGTGGAAGTTTACTGTCGGAAGCTCAGGATATGGTATCAATAGTCCACTCATTGAAAAGCATTATTTTGAGAAAACAAAACTCATCAATTCAATTACTGGGTATATAATATCTGTATCTTTATTGTAAATCATCTCTTAGGTGGTTGGATGCTTGATATTAAGAAATAAGATATGACTTCTTGGTCAAACTCTCTGTTTCAGTAGAACTCAAGAATGAGATGTTCATTTTTTTGGCTTTCCTTTACTTTTGACAGTAACTTACCTTTCCAAAGAGATGGTAATCATTGAATTAAATACTGAATATTTAGATCTGTGGCTAACTGAATCTGGATCCTAAATTATTGGCCCCATGCAGTCTGAATAGGGAGACTTATCAATTAAAATTCCAAACATTTCTCCATCTTGAAACAGTCATGGTCTTTTTCTTCCTTACTTTTGACGGTACATTACCTTTCAAAAGATAGTAATCATTGAATTAAATACTGAATATGCAGAGTTATAGTTAACTGACTGTCCTAAGTAATTGGGCACATGTGGTCTGAATAGGGAATGATATACTGACTTCAATTAAATTCCAAACTTGTGTCCTTGAAACAATCATGGTCTTGACTCCACACCAGGATATTAAAATTCAAACATTTTGTAGTAACTTGACACGTGTGTGTCAGGGCATTTCAGGCTGCTAAATCAGCATCTAGGATTAATTCCTTGTACCATATATTCTTTTTTATGTTGCATCAAGTTAGTGCCTAATATCTTGTATTTACATTCATATGTTTAATCCTTGGACAAATTCATTGAAATTTGCAGGTGGAAACTAAGACACCTTTGCAGAAGATAAAGTGAAATAATGGCTGTTCATGGTTGTGTCAAACAAGTTATCTATGATAATGGTGATGATGATGATGGGCCTACAGTTTTTAAAAGGCCAAACTCTGCATCCAAGCAAAGTCAGTTAAATTCTGCTTTGAAGAAATCAGCATCTCAAAGGTGCGATAGCTCTTTGGGAAAGCTTACGTCTGAGAAAAGTGCTATGAATCATGGGAATTCCAAATTTCAGAAGAATAAGATAACTTCTACTGTGAAGGCACCAAGCGAGAAGTCTAAGTCTATAGTTGCAGGCTCAAATTCTAGGATTGCATTACCTGATCGGTCAAAACATCTCCCAGAAAAGAAACCAACAAGTAATAGTAGGGAAACAATGCATCTAGATAATATTTGTGCTGATGCTGAAAGCTCAGATGATTCAGATGATGACAAACCATTAAGCCATAGGCTTAATGCAGCTTCTATGGTATTTCAGAAGAACAATTCCATGCATCCGGAGAAAGTGGTTAATCATTCTTCTGAACATAAATTGGCAACTAGCAGTAAGGATAAGATGGATTTGGATAAGCCATGTCGTAAACGTGAGGACTCTGATGATTCTGATGATGATAAGCCATTAAGCTCCAAATTTCTTCATCAGTGGTTGAGAAAACAGCTCCTTGCATCCTAAGAAAGTGCTTGAATCCCCAGGCATGCTTCACCATCATCACAAAAGGTACAAGAAAGTACCAAGGAAGATTCTGATGATTCAGAAGATGATAAGCCGTTGCTCTTCAGGTTTCAACCAAAATCCAGTGGTGGTGCATCTACAAAAATTTCTGATGATGATGAGAAGCCTTTGGCTTCCAAAGTTAAGCCTAATGGTTCCATCAAGAAGGGAACAAGTAATGAGTTGAGGTTTCCAAAAGGTGCAAACAAGCGTCCTCTTGGTGATACTAATAATCCTGTCGATTATTCAATTAAAAAGGCAAAAGTCTCAGGTTCCTCTTATCATGAAAAAGTTAAACAAGAAGTTGTAGAGAAAAAAACAGATACAGATGATAATGACCGCATACCAATTTCACAAAGAATAAAAAAATCAGGGTCATCAGACAGCAAATCATCCACTAATAAAGTTATGAAAAAGATCACTGGTTCATTACTCAAGAAGGATAGCAAGAAAATGAAGAAAGCAATGAAGAATTCAAAATTCTCAAAATCCCTGAAGGTGCCTCCTGGATCTGGTGGGGGCCAGAAATGGACTACTTTGGAGCACAATGGTCTCATTTTCCTCCACCTTATGTGCCTCATGGGGTCAAAATGCTCTACAACGGACAGCCAGTTGATTTGACTCCTGAACAAGAGGAGGTGACTTTTTATGGATGTTTATATTGCTTGCTTGATCATACATTCTTTATCTTCTATTTCTTTCATGTCTTGCTGCATGCTGCAGTTGCTCTGAATTCGCTGTTCTTGCTTCTTTTGTAAGAGTAGCAGCCATTTAGTAACTACCTGTCAAATTACGCTTGAATTATATTCAGTTAAGATTTGCATTGCTCCCTTGTTTTGTTCTAAAACTCTTAGATTGCAGGTTGCGACAATGTTTGCAGTTATGAAGGACACAGATTATGCCACCAAGCCTAAATTTATTGAGAACTTTTGGAATGACTGGAAACAAATACTGGGTAAAATCATGTCATTAAAAATTCGAGCTCTGTGATTTCACTCCGATCTATGAATGGCATCAGAGAGAGAAGGAGAAGAAAAACAGATGAGTGCTGAGGTAAGTTCTGCTGTATCCACCACAAACTACGAGCAGCTTAAAAATTTGATTATGCTGATGTACTTTGATGATGGATATTTTGCCAAATTGGACTTTAAATAATCTCATGCCAGTAAAAATTAGTTATATGCTTGTACACTTACTAAAACATCTCTGCATATACTGTGGAAGTAATATGCATTTCTTTGTGTTCCTGTTTGCAAGTGTTGCAATTCAATCTTATATTTTGTTAAAGATATGAGAGTTGCAATTCATTCAAGTTATGCCAACCAACTGCAATGGGGTAATTTTCAAGAGTGTTCTTTGGGAAATTTGCCAGCTTATTGAATCTATAGATTCTATCTGTGATGCCACCTGGTCAACTTGGTGCAACAGAGATTGGCTCCAAGGTCTGCAAAACTCATGCCTATATTGCTTTTTCTGAAGCATAACCCTTGTCAAGTTGGCACTACTTTCCAATCTTGTCTAGAGTACATGAAAAATTGTAGGTTGTCCACCCTATAAGATTTGATTGGTCCGATGTAGAATTGCGTAATACCTCTGGGGTAATAATGTCCGTTTCTTGTCATTTTCATCAATGCAATTTAGCATCATTTATGAATTTCAGACTAATTCCAATCTTGTCTAGAGTACACGAAAAAGTGGAGGTTGTCCACCCTATAACATTTGATTGGTCCGATGTAGAATTGCTTAATATCTCTGGAATAATAATGTCCGTTTTCTTGTTATTTTCATCGATGCAATTTAGCATCATTTATGAATGTCAGACATGATCGATTGGTGCTATTAAGAATGCTTAGTTGCCTTATTTAGCCGTCATACTCTCATAGAAAATGAGTTAGCAGTTGATGCTTCATATAATGTATTCAGTTGTTTATTCATAAATCCTAGATATAATTGAACATTACTGATATCAAAATTCAAGAAAGTGTATTTCTCTGACATCTGTTGCATTCTGAAGCAATAAATATCCAAAATATGATTACTCAGTTTCTGTTCCTGACGTAAGCTTTGTTCCTTGTATAGGAGAAGAAGGCCTTAAAAGAAGAAAAATGAAGAAAGAGGAGAAATACATGTGGGCTGTTGTTGATGGTGTAAAAGAGAAGGTAACTTCTGACTTGTGATTAAGTAACAAGTTCTTATCAATATCGTTTTGGTTTTTCTACACCAATGGCTTAAGTTACTCTTACATTGTAATGATCTGAAAGGGTGTTAAACACATTTTCATTAGTATCATATGTAGATGATAGTTTCTGTGTCCTATCTGTTTAGATTTTCATTAAGTTATTAGATGAAATACTTAGTTACTTGAACGTCTAATATTTGGTTTCAGAAATTGCATATCTATACTTCCGCGACACTTCCCTACATATATATGTATATGCATTCAGCTGTGTTACCATTAGTCTCTAAGGAGGCACCATTGCGGGCACTCCTACTGGTGGCCATGTAATTTTAGAAATTATAATCATGTTATATCAGAGCTCACAAAATTTTGAACATAGCATGTCTCTTATATCTTCCTTGAAGCAGAATGAATGACTGATTTGCTGCATGGATAGGTGGATTCTTAATTGTAAGGGAAGAACATATACAGGAACTTTTTTATTCCTGAGCATGGGTTGGAATTTCTTATATTAAAAGTTGATGTCATCCAACCAAATGCTGATGTATTATAGTTGAACAACATGAGTAAACTTGTAAAAATCAATGATATAAACAAATTTCTGAAAAAGTTGCATCCAATATCTACCTTCACTGTCTCACTCAATGTTGCAACTTGCTGTATGCGGAGTCAATGATCCTCCTATATTTGTTGGCATGTAATATTATGGTTGCAGGGTTACTGATATTTCATCAAATCTGAACCTGATTGTACAATCCTAGCATTCTACGACATTGTCTTGCAGACCTGTTAATATGCTGGCTGTTGATTGCTGATAATTCTGCATTGATAATATTAAACTATGCATTTGTTCTTGAGTATATCTGTACCTTTTGTTCCTGACATAAATTTTCTTGGTGGCTTCCCTCTTTTTTTGTGTACATTTCTTTTCTACTTAGCTTATCCTTTATATCTTAAAAAATTATGCACTGCTTTCACATACACCCCCCTCCACCCCACAAAAACTGAAAAAAAAAAATCATTTTGAGTTACTGGAGCCGAACATTTAGACCCAGATATGCATGTTCTGGGAGTATATAAACCTGTTTTTCCTGATCCTTGGTATATAAACAAACATACAGGGATTTATCTTTCTGCTATATTGTGGGCTTCTATTTGCATTCTTATAATGCATTAACTCGTTCAAGATGCAAGATGACGGATGTCCCCTGGTCAACATCTGAAGTAGCTTTCCTCTGAGGGAGGGAGGGAGGTCACTCTCTGGTTCCTGTTGATATAAGAAAATCATCTAGTGACATCCAGGATTCCTCTGCATTTCTTGTATTTGCTCAAAATGATTCATAAGCTATGTTATTTATGTTATAAATTGATATTCATTTGTAAGATAGTGTCTATCAATGACTCAAGTCTTGGCAGGATGTCTTGAGGGACATCAGGATGGGGTACTATCCCAAGTGTCAAGATAGGACTCTCTTGCTATTGTCTTAGTATCCCGATTAGCTTGTCTTGAGACATCCCTTGTCCCAAGTGTCAGGACAAGCCGGGACAGTGCCATGTCCTGTTCTATGGGAAAATTGGGATAGCCTTGTATCATGGAATTTAACACGTTGGCGTCTATGCTATTTCAAATTAGTGATGCTTGATAGTGCATTTTATGTGAGGGCCTGATTTAGTGTTATTCCTCATTTGTGGTCGTTACAAATGTTGAAGTTCAGTGGCATCAATAGTCTTTCTCATTTCCTAATGTCTTATACTGTGAATTTGATCATGACATTCATTTCAGGTTGGGAATTTCAGAGTTGAACCACCAGCATTGTTCCGAGGTCGTGGGGAGCATCCAAAGGTTATGTACCAACATAATTCATGGAAACAGTAGTTAGGAATTAGAACATGTTAAGCTCAATCCACTGTGGTCTGAATGGAATTTTCCATTATTTGTTTTCTGTCTTTTCGTCCTCCTCGCTGCTATCATCATCAAGTCATCATCATTATTGTTATTATTTTTATATCTTGTGCGTCTTTGTTAAATAGCATGTGTTAATTATGATGCCAGATGGGAAAGCTGAAAAAACGCGTACGGCCAAGTGATATTACAATCAATATTGGTAAAGGTGCACCAATTCCAGAATGTCCGCTACCTGGTGAAAGGTGACATAAAAAATAGATAATGAGATATCTTATTGTTAAAGCTTATGCTAAATGGCCATGAATTAGCGAATAGAGGCCTTGGAGATGTTTAACTTTTGAAATACTTTTGCAGGTGGAAAGAAGTAAACATGATAATACTGTTACATGGCTAGCATTTTGGAATGATCCAATAAATCCAAAAGAGTGTAAGTATGTATTTTTGGCGGCAAGCAGCTCATTGAAAGGGCAAAGTGACAAAGAAAATATGAGAAAGCCAGACTGTTGAAAGTAAGCTATTAAATTGTAGGTTCTTGTCAGTGCATTTGGATCACATGCATTAGACACAAGTTTTGGTGATTGACGGTGTTCTTCAGTAATCTCCCTCATGTGTTAGTGTTCTTTGGTACTTATATTGTTTGTCATGTGTAACTTTTTGTGCAGGATTACATTGATAATATTCGTGCAAATTATACGAGGGATTTTACCAGTAAAGATGCTACAAAGCGGCAAATAGCAGTGGCTACGTACCTTATTGATAAGCTAGCACTTCGGGCAGGCAATGAAAAGGTAAGTAACAACATATAATTCTGAGTTTTTCGCTTCTGCTTCCTCATTTCTTTGGTTTGCTTTTTCTAGCTGCTGTCATACTTGGGAGAAGCTATTTATTCTCTTATTTGTTCAACTTTTCCCTATGATTTTCTTGTCACTTCCATCCATGCTGTGGTGTCTGACAACAAACTGACACCCCTTTCCTCTCCTACTGCATTTTTGTCAATCTTAATAGCCTGCTAATGTCAATTGTCCCATGTTTGAAAAATTAGCAATATGTACTTCCCTTGCGGATGCTTGTTCTCATTTGCCAACAACATTTTAAATCTGTACATGGGTGAGCATTTTTCCCACGTGATATGACACCTTGAGTGGAACTTTTAACTGCAGCAAAGCTTGCTAGCTTGGTTGCCTTCCTTACACTAATACATGTATATGATTTATATATGTAGGTCCTGTCACCATTTTACAGTTTATAGGTTTTCTTATATGTCATGCTTTGCGTATGCATGTGATATTGAGATGTCTGTGTCCAGTCAATTGCATCACAGTTTTATCCAGTAAACTCTAATTTAATCATGATTCACCATAAAGTTACACTCATATATTTACAGTATATTTCAGTTATTTGAAATATACCCTATTTCCTATTCACAATAAGTGGAATTTAGAATTTTTAAGGAGCTTAATTTTTTTATGACACTCGTTTTCTCATCTATATACAATATATGAAGTTTCAAGTTACTGGGTGATGTTTGTGATCTCTTCTGTCCATCATGTCCACTGAAGCTTTGGCTTAAAAAAAGTGGTTTTCTGACGTGCATGGAAACTTTTAGTGATTGCGGGTCTTATCTCGATTGTACCCAGCAGTTGCACAGAACTTTCCAGGTTCAAGCCTTCGGTTATTTTTTCTAGCTTTTCTGTTTTTGCATCTGTTATCCTGCATTTGACATTGTGCTTATTCCTGGTTTTCTCTATACATAATCTGGCGGTCCTGGCCACTGTTGATAATCTGCTGAAATCTGTTTCTTGGACCACCAGCATCTTTTTAGAGTACCTACTCATCTGTTTAGATTCGTATTTTAGAAAGTCCATTGAGTGTGCTTCACAGTCTTTCTAGGGTTCTCAAGACAACTTTGGGTTATGTATGTTTTCATAGATCTTTCTTGATATTCATTGCTTCTCAATTTGCCCTGACAATTGCTAGTGTGCTTAATGTAATATGTATCATCCAGCAGAAGCAATTTAGTGCAGTTGCATCGTATGCTAACGAGTTACCTGTATATCTATCACTTACATCATATGCAGGATGATGATGAGGCTGATACTGTTGGTTGCTGCACTTTGAAAGTGGAGAATGTTGTTTGGTCCCTCCAAATAAGTTGCAGGTATATCATGTTTCAAAAGATCTTCAGCTTTGATTCATTCATTCTTTGCTCGGATGATTTGACATTGCCTTTTTTTTGGGGGGGGGTTGGGGGGGGGTGTCCATCCAGTTCGACTTCCTTGGTAAAGATTCTATCAGATATTTCAATACTGTGGAGGTTGAGCCACCTGTCTATAAAGCTATTGGAGAATTCCGGACTGGTGACTGCATATTATGTTTAATTTGTCCTTTTGTTGTTAACCCAATTGTCTCAGTTGCTAATTTTTGCTTGCAATTTATTAGCAAGAAAAGTGATGGTCGTAAAAAGGGGATGGAGACGATCTCTTCGACTTGCTGGATACGAGTAAGCTGAATGCTCATCTGAAAGAACTCATGCCTGGTCTTACTGCGAAAGTTTTCCGTACATACAATGCTTCTATTACTTTGGATGACATTGTGAGTATTAACGTCACTGATTTTCCCCCTATTCTGTGTGTATATGAATATTTGTTTTATACTTTTGAAGTTTTGCTTCATGAGCCTGAGGACCCATCACTCGTATAAACGCCACTGTCTTCAGAATGCTTTCAGTTAGCAAATTATGTTATTCATATTGGTGAATTCAGAAAGTATGCTTTGAGTAAAGTTTTTTCCAGAATAAAACATTGCGAAGGGGTATGAAGAGATTCAGTAACCAAGTCTCGAACTTTTCCTATCTGTTTTACCAAGCTTTTATCTTTTTTCCCCCTTATTATACAAGCTTTCAACATTATCAAAATTAAAGTATGTATATGGTTAAACTTTATCAGATGGAAGGATAAGCTATAACCTAGTATTTAAATGGTATGGGCTGTATACATTTCAGATCAAATTATTCTTTTCATATATATGTGTGATTTGTTCCCTCACAAATACATTATCATTACCCATTTTTCACAATGCTATGACAGACAAATAACTAATAAAACACTTTTGTTTGTCTGATTTGATTCGGGTATTTGGTGACAGTTGAATAAGAAACCAAGGATGGTACTCTTCCAGAAAAAATTGCTGTTTATCAGCATGCAAACAAAGAGGTAATGATCATACTTGGTTTGTCTATTCAATGAAAATGCTAAACGTGAATACTCTATCATTGATAGATTCCTCCGCCAAACAGGTTGCAATCATATGTAATCATCAACGCAGTGTCTCCAAGTCTCATGATGCCCAGATGTCAAGACTGAATGAAAAGATAGCCGACTTAAAGGTAATATGCTGTTTTATGCACAATCCTGTTTCCTTTACGATTTATCTTGTGTGATTTTTACTAAAATATCCTTTATGCTTCACGATATGATGCTTGCAGGCCCAAAGAGAGGAGCTGAAGGTGGATTTGAGTAGAGCAAGGAAAGGAAAGCCCCCACTTAAAAATGGAGAAGGGAAGCCGAAGAGGAACCTGTCCCCCGAAGCGTAATGAGCTCAAAATAAATGTTAAGGTTTGAAATTTCCACAAAATTACCATGCCATCTCATTTAAATCAACTTGCAGGTTAGAAAAGAAGATTGCTCAGATGGATGCAAAGATAGAGAAAATGGAATTGGACAAAAGGTAAAGAAGATTTGAAGACAGTGGCTTTGGGTACATCAAAGATAAACTACCTTGATCCTAGGATATCGGTTGCATGGTGCAAGCGCCATGAAGTTCCGATTGAGAAGGTAAAACACTTGTAGGCTGATTGATTAATGATACCTCTTTAATGTCAATGTGAAGCATGTTCTTCATTGTTTAATTTCATGCAACGTTTTATTTTATTCAATTTCTTGGGATTTTTTGTTCACTTTTTTTTTAGGTTAATAAGATTTTCCTTCTTATTGTATGCCTAATTAGTAGACTGTTTACCCCTTCCCTGTTTCTCCTTCTTTTTTTGCGCCCTTTTAACAATTTCCATTGAACATTTGCTGATAGTTTTTGCCAATTCTCTTTTTTTTTCCTATTAGATATTTAACAAGTCGCTACTTGCGAAATTTACCTGGGCAATGGATGTCGACCCCAGCTTCAGATTCTAGATGAATCGGTTATTGGCGTGCTTCAATTTTCTTGCACTGAGAGGAAGAAATTCCTGGTGGCAGCTGTCTTAAATTAATTTTATTCAGAGGGGAAAAACACAACGGCGTAAGATCGTGTTTTTCCATGCTGATGGAGAAGCCTCCGGCATCATTACTTGCAGAACTTCTGTCAAATGTACTATGATTCAAATTAGTTGAGAAACTGAGTTCGTCATCGGACATTCATTTCTTAAACACATTAGAACACGATAATCGTCACTGTTACTTTAAAGATCTGTCAGTCTTCTGCATTTCAGTGATTTGCACTCGTGAATTTTAGGCTATCTAGCACGATATGTAAAGCAAATGCAACGAGAGAAGGGATTTGGCACAATTTTTGTCTAACAATTTGGAACATGATGATGGATGAGGCCTATGTACCGGCAATTGAAGCCATCCGTCAGACGGCGCTGATTGGAAGAGGGTAATCATTCCTCATTCAGAACATAAATCTGAAAGAAATGACTTGTTAAGGTTGGAATGCAAGCAAATGTGTCTAGTTTTTTTTTTTGATAAAAAGCAGGAGCCGAAGATTTCATTAAACAACTTAAGCTTGATACTTAGCTGAAAGCTGAAAGTTAACAAGAGAAAATACAACAGCAATCTAATATAACACAAGCACTTGATACAATAGTAATCTAATACAACATTAGCACCTGATACAAGTACATAACAGCAATCTGAAACAACAATCTGTAACATGGCAAAGGGAAACAATCATTTGATACATCAAAACGGTCTGAAACATGGATGCAGCAAGTTCAGAAACCAAATACAAATCAGCATACAAAGTAGGAAAAACTGATATAAGAAAGGGAACATTGTCAACTACCAGATGTGAACCAATCATAAGAATAAAATAACATTACAAAACGGATAGGCCAGTAAACCAAAAAGAATTGCTTCAATAAAAAATGTTGCCTATCGAATTTGAAGTTTCATGAAGCTCAGCTTGTAAAATAAGGTTGAGAGTCTGATTTAACAAGTCATCCGGATTATAAAGAAATCACCTTGGAGAGCTAATTTAGCCACAAAATCCGTAGCTCTATTATAGCTTCTGTAAGTACGGGAGACAACAAAATTTGAAAAGTCTGTAAGTATGGGAGGCAACAAAATTTGAACAGTTTGCTTTCCATCCGAGGATATCATTGAGAATAGGAGGGCCAAGGCATCAGTTCATGGAAGAGATATTGATAGAAGAGATAACAGATGAAGCATCACCCTCAAGCCAGATATGCGAAGAATGCAAGTGATTTACAGCAATCAATAAGTCCAGCCAAGCCATCATAAGCTCAGCATAATAAATAGTAGAAAAAGCCAAAAGCTTACCAGTAGCACAAACTAAGATATCCTGTGCATTACGAATGACATATCCCACAGCAACCTTACCATCTTTTAATGTAGCATCAAAATTAATCTTCAAGGTGCCTGAGGGAGGAGGGAGCCAATGAGATTGGTTGAGGGAATTATCGTGGAAAAATGGTAAATGACTGCCCCAGCGCCTCAAATGACACCTGAAGCCAGTATCATGAGCTGCAATATTGTTAGAGAGGATATAAAGATGGACACGCCGAAGAATGTCCAGAGGAGAATGATAGGTCTGTTGGAAGACCTTTTTATCCCGGACATTCCATAATTCCTAGGCCATGATGGCAATTAGAGATTTAATGTCTTTCTCTACCTCAGGGACTGACAAAACATCAACCAAGCTTGGCAAAAAATGAGGCACAAAAATATGAAAAGTTTGATGAAGCATCTGTCAGCAACCAACAGCCACAGGGCAATGAAAAATATATAAGTAACATCCTCCAGTTGAACATTACACACATCACAATGATTTTGGCCAGCAGGAAGAATCCCCCTAGTGTGTAAGAGATTTTTGCAAGGAAACCTATCCCATTGCATTTTTCACTAAAAGAGATTTACTCTACGGGAACATTCAATTTCCAAATCCAACCAAAAGATGAAATCCTATCTGCAGATTGTTGAGAGACAACAAGAGATTGGATATCTTTAAGAGATAAAAAATTAGTTCTAGAAGGAAACTAAACCAACTAATCAGACCAATTGCCCATCGCAATAGGAATGCGAAGAATAAGGGTTATCATATCAACTGGAAAAATATCATGTAACATATCCAAATTTCATTGTCCTTCGGGAGAAATAAAAGTATTGAGATTAAACTCAGAAATAGGAGAATCAATATTTAGAAAAGTAGGCCACAATGCCAATGGCACGTTTGAAACCCAAGGGTCTTGAAGGACATTGAGAGATTGCCCATTGCCAATGAGCCAAAGGAATTGAAATTAAACAGAGCAACCTCTAGCAGTGATTTCCTTCCAGATCTTAGAGCAGCAATAAGGAAATGAATATGAGATCCAAGTTTGGTGAAAATTGTATTTAGCAACAATTACCTTGGCCCACAGAGAATCAAGATAGAGAATGATATTGGTAGCCTGCTTACATAGGAAGACCTCTCTTCAATCCCAGAGAGAAACAAGGTCAAGACCACCCAGATGCTTTGGAGAGCAAACATTCTCCCAAGCCACTAAATAAAGACCCTTATGATCAATAGCATCGCCCCAAAGAAAAGCCTTATAATCTCTTTCAATCTTCTTGAGAACTCCTATTGGAACATGGATGCAAGACAGGGTATAAAGAGAAATGGATGCCAAAATAGAGCTAAGAAGAGTAGATCTACCAGCCAAAGATAGAGATTTCCATTACCAATTAGCAATATGTCGAGTAATTTTGTATCCTGTAAGGTTGAAAAGGACTCAGATCTCAATGGTCTACTAGCCAAGGGAACCCTCAGATAGTTCCAAACCCCACAATCTCTTGCATAGCAAGGAGACTGCGAATTTGTCTTTAATTCTCCTGAAAGTAGAGGAGCTTATCATGAAATGGGACTTGAAGAGATTAATAGCTTGACCTAATATGGAGCAATAAGCATCGACAATAGTCTTTATGCAAGCCACATCTTGAACCTTCGCCTTAGCCACAAGCAGACAATCATCGACGAAAAGAGATGAGAGATCGTAGGTCCACCTTTGAAAACTTTGTAAGCCTTTAAAAGATTGACATCCACTACATGTGAAGGAACTTAGAGAGAACTTCAGAACACAAGATAAACAGGTATGACGATAGAGGACAACCCGCCTCAATCCTCGAGAAATATCAAACCACTGAGAAGAAGTACCATTGATAAGGATGGAAAATTTAGGAGAGATAATGCAGCACTTAATCCAAGCAATGAACTGAGAATGAAACCCAAATTGAGATAGAACTTGAAAAGGAAGGGCCAATACACACGGTCAAAAGTCTTTCCATCTCAAGCTTAATCAAAGTCAACCCCTAATAGGAGGAGCTATCTTTAGAGTGTGCAGAATTTCTTGGGCCAAAAGAACGTTGTCTGAAATGTTTCGGCCTTGGATAAAGGCTCCCTACTCGGGAGATATAACAAGAGAGAGAATAGGTTTGATTCTATTTGCCAGGACCTTAGCAGCAATCTTGTATATGGTATTACACAAACTAATAGGTCGAAAATCTGAAACATGAATTGGATTTGCTTTCTTAGGCACTAATGTAATGAAGGTTTTTTCCAAGCATCCGGCATAGAAGCTTTAGTAAAGATATAATGAATGGCCCAAAAGACATCACTTTTAATAAGATCCTAAAAGTGATGGAAGAATATAGCAGAAAAACCATCTAGTCCAGGGGCTTTATCACTATTAAAAGTCCACACCACTTCCACCACTTCTTCCATAGTAACCATTTTAACTAATTGGGCATTGAGGTTCTCTGGGATGATAGAGGAAAGGATAGGGATATCAAGATCCTCAATGTTTGGCTGAACAGTCCAACGATCATGAAAATGAGCAAGGAGCATGTCAATAATTGCTTGAATATCATGCACCTCTTGTTCATGAGCATTGTGAAGCATTAAAATCTGATTTTCCCTCTTCCTAAGAACTGTGGACCGATGAAAGAAGGAAGTGTTAGTATCACCGTCCTTCAGCCAAGAGATTCTACATTTTATTCCATAAATTCTTGAAGATGAAGATTTTGATTATAGGCTCTGAGAAGAGATAGAAGTTGGAAGTGCTGATCAGCAGATAGGCCATGGGTCTGAGTTTCAAGCAATTGCAATTGATAAATTTGATCATATAAATATTGGCCTTTAGTAAAGAGGTTTTCAATTTGAGACTTCCACCTCATAATTGTCTTTCTAGTATTGAATAAAAGCATCACTAGCCTAACCCATTAGAGAAATTACCAGTGCAATGCCAAGCCCAGGTGACCACTTCTCGGAAGCCCAGATATTGAAGCCAAAACTTCTTAAAGTGAAATCGGGGAGAATGACGAGCAAAATTGCCATCCAGGGATGTCAAAAGTGGACAATGATCCGAGCCAAATCTTGCAAGGTGAGAGATAGACATATCTTCAAAACAATATAACCACGAGTGGGAAGCAAAGGAACGATCAATTCTTTTTCAAACTTGGATGAGCCTAAAACGGTTGTCACACCAAGTGAATCTAGGACCATGATATCCTAACAACTGTTTCCTCAGAATCTTTGGTGGCCAACAGAGCAAAATGAGAACCAGTTTCATTAGTTGGGATATTGTCCAAATCAGAAGATGAAGATTTAGAACCTGACTTTTGATAGTCTTTTTGGGCATAGACCAATCATCAGAAGGCTGTCCACTAGCAGTACCAGCATTAAGGTTCTTATAGACTCGTTAGCAGCTCCTGGACTGACCGGCACCCTAGCCACATGAATCCAAGAACCATAAACTTGCTTAGGCTCCTGGATCTTAGCACAGTTATAGGATTCCAGGATCCTTCCCAGAAGGCCACAAGAATAGCACAGGTCAGGCAACTCTTCATAACTAAATTGCTGCCACATCATAGTATTCTTCATCCTAATGTGTCGGTTTTTTAAGATATGATCCATGTAAAAAAGTTACATTATCTTCTGCTCCAAGTGCATTTTTCCACCTCTAGTTGTTATCAAAACCTCAACCTTAAGGCAATTCTTTTTTTCTTAATTAAAAAAAATCAAGGGTGCGTGGATTTTATTTATATTGTATGTCAAATGTAGAGGAATTGAATATAGAAATAGACCAAGAAATCCTAGATTATTGACAAGAGGCAAGGATTGCTTCGAAGAACAGCTAGAGAAACTCGGTGAGCTTTTTATATAGAGGTGAAAGTAGGGTTGGTAATTTATGATCCAACTTATCAATTTAACCTACAAATGATCGATTTTGAGCAGGTTTGGATTAGGCATAAATGGATATAGATCAAAAATAGATAATCCACCTAGATTGTTGGTCAAATGGGTTGGATTCAACTTTAGATCTTTCATTCATCCAATATGTTTATCTATTTAATGATTGGGTTAGGTTATGATCTGATCATTTAATTCATTCAAGATATGTTTAACTGTTTAAAATTCATTTAATCTATTTCTATCCTATTTAACTCGATCTGCTTAATCTATTTAAATTAATTTAATCCACAAAAACTCACTTAACTTATTTAATCTGATTTGATTTATTTAATAGATGGATTATATTGATCGGATCAGATTACTTATTTAATAAATAGATTAGATTTAAATATAAATTTTGACTTAATTAATTTTGATCCAATTCACATCCAACCAATAATCAATCCTACTTGATTGTGGCCCTTGCCCTTGATGAAAGGAAGCACCAAAATAGCACTATCATTACTCAAGAGGATAAGCGTTTTGGCTGGATGCCATGGCACCTTCACAAGTGCATCGCCAAAGGAACCTCATATAACTACTCCTAAAGAGCTTGGATATAATGCCTAAGAATATTAAGCTTGCCAAGTTGCTAAGACATGAAAGGAAAAAATTAATGGAAGAAAAAGAGGAAAATAAAAATGAAAGAAAAGAGAGACAATGAGGCGCTTTCTTATATTTGGTTGATATAAAAAAACATGCAGCCTCTACCCCCCAAAAAAAAAAGCAGCAGAAGAACTATTATGGAAGTGGATAAGATATTGCCATGTGGAACCGATTATTTTTCTCTCAAAATAACGAACACTGAGAGCAGAAAATAAAAAATATAGATTAATAAAAATTTAAATATTTTTTTATCTAACTCTCTCTATTTAATTTTATTTTATTTTTTTTTCTGCAGCCAAATCTGATCTAAAAATAAAAGAAAAATTTCATAAAGATACCACTATACTAGCTAAGTTTTCAAATCTTGTATCCAAAAATCCAAACAGAGCTAGTTACCAAAAAAAAAAATCCAAGCAGAGCTCTTTGCAAAAGGATTGGTTCATATAACCTTATTATTGGCAATGCTTGGTGGATTAAAATATATGTCTAAATGAAAGGGAAATGTTATCTTTAAGTGAATTTATTATTTTTTACCATTTTCACCTTCACATAAAGCTGCCTTGTTACGTTCTTTTGAATAGCGGTGCAAGTTAACATGGACCATGGTCATGAAGGTAACTTTAATCATTTTAAGTGATGCAATTTGGAGCTCTTTTGTTTTTTTTGTTTTTGGTTTATTCTTTTTTTGTCAATGAGCTTAATTTAAATCATCCATCTGGCGAGTTAGTCCTTGCTCATGTTGATTCAAGGCAGGTTTGCCCCGGGTAAGCTAGAACACCTTTTTTTTTCCTCACTTTTTCTGACTCATGCTTGCTTTTAAAAAAAAATAGCATGATGGAATTTATTCTTGTTCTTTCGAGGTGATAAAATCAACAAGAAAAGAAAGAAAAAAATTCCCAAAACCCTTCAAAACCCTAACGGCCAGATCTCATTTCTCTCCCGATATCCCTCTCCTCCAAGCCTCCGGAGTCCCGTACTCCAATGGCTGCTTTTCCGTGCCTTCAGTTGTCGAATTACAGCCCTTTGGGCTCTCCTTATTCTCTCGGAATTGCCCTTTCCCACGTGAGCTCGCTCCGGCGGCCGGGGTGGGTCTCCCATCGGCGAGGGGCTCGGCCTTGCAGTGCTCCAACTCCTCCGTGTCGGTGGACTCTGCCAGGATCAGGGTGGTCGGCGTCGGAGGGGCGGGAACAATGCCGTCAATCGTATGATTGGAAGTGGACTGCAGGTTTGGGTTCTCAAAGCGAGCTCTTTATCCTCTTTTATGCGCTGTTTCTTTCAAGCGATTTGTTCATTGTTTGGGGATAATCCCGCTGCGTTTGTTTGTTTGTTCTTTTTTTTTTTTTTAAAGTTCTTGTGGTCTTTCCGTGGCTCTTCTTGCATTCGGGAGGGGAACTGATTGTGCTATCTTGTACGTTATAAAGTTCTCGTAAATTAATTGTCGTCTGGTGAAATATTGTGTTCTTCTTGCTTTTGAAATGCGGTCCTAGTCAGGTTTTTGAGAGTTTTTCTTGCTGTTCTCGATTTAAAAATATGGAATTTAAAATGTATAGATGTATCTGATATTGTATACTGCTATGTTTTGAATCGATACGTTCATATTCTCATGAAGCAGTAATACTGTATGCTGAGATGCACAGTTAAATACATGTATTACATAAACAAACTAACCGTGCCAATTAAATCAGGTAATGTTCTATTGATAGATTGAGTCAAGTTTCATTTTTAATTGAGTTCCACAGTAGGTTATGTTAAAAGGCGTAAGGATTTAAATTGTGAGCTTTTGTGGTTTATCATATGTATAATCTAATTCTGCACACAAATGTTTACATGAAGCAATGAAGGTTTAACCTGAAATTCAAACACAGTCCATCAAACGGGTAGATAACACTGTCAGTACCCATTAAGTTATAAGTAATGCAATCAGCAGTTTGGAATTAGTTTTATGTTATTTATGAATCCAAGCAGACTTGCCTTGAGTTATTGTAACAGATAGTCTAACCAGTCAATGGGATCCATAGCCTCTACTAGTTTGATACCTTTACAATTGCTACCAGCCTACCAGTTTACTTTGCATCCTAGAATTTAATTCTAGGATTGGTAGCTGTCTTTGATTCCCAAGGGGATTGAACGAGAATCTCAGTTTCTTGGCTTTTTCCCCAAGATTTTCTGTGCTTAAATTCCTAAAAGCTGTCTTTGTTGTTTCGTCTTGACTGGGACAAAGTAATTGCAGTGGGGATGTTGTTTTCAAAAAAAAAATTACTGCTTGTTTATTGCTTTCTTTATTTGCTGTGATGTATTAGCCTTTTGGTCTTGTAAATTTCTTCCTTTCTATTGATTAGAGACCGACAAACTTCAAGTGCCTATCATGTTGCTAGATTTAGAGGAAACCAGCAAATTTCTTATTTGTTCTTGAGGAAAATATGGGGAACCCTTTAATTCTTTTGAAGGGAGACAACTAAAAAATTCCAAAAGATTAAAAGAAGAAGGAGAAAGGGAACATATTCAGAAGGTTGGAGCTTGCATAAATCCCTTAGCTACCAATTTGGCTCATCTATTGCCTTCTGTCTCTTCTCCATTCCATACCAAAATGGGGCCATCTGTCTAATCAAATGAACCTGGTTATTCATCTCTAACCAACAGCCTTCACATGTCAGAAAATATTAGTAGCATGAAGAAAGGCCTGCTTTTATTTGTTCCCTTTCATTATGGAACTTGGATACTTCTATGATTTTGGTTATTGTATTTCAGCAAGCAATCCCCTAGGTGTGCTTATACTTTGGTATTCTCTTGGATCAACAATTGCAACAGCTTGTCAATCCAATTTATGGTGTTTGATAGGATACTTTGATTTAGCTGACAACTAGATGCAGTGGTAATTTTATGATCAGTTATTGTATTTGGCAGAACCATAATTCTTGCTAATAATAGCTACACTGTTCCTTAATTTGTGCTTAACTATCTTTTCTGCAATATCATTGTGCTTTCATTGGTATTAACACACCATTTGCTTTCCTGTTCCTAAATCTTTGTAAACATCCTTGAATTACATTCTTTCTTAATACATACTTTCATAATCTTTATTATATTACAGGTACATACCTAATATTGTTGTTTAAACTAAATGACAGTTTTCTTTCAATGGTCAAGGGAAGCATTTGTTGTACTAGTTCTGTTTCCCTCTGTTCAGAACTTGCTATCATGTGGGTCTAGCTAATTCAAATCACTTTTTTGTCTGCAATTTTGCTTGCCATTTTAACTGTTACATCCTCCTGCTTTCCTATTTCCACTTACCTATTGTTTAAAACTATGTGCCATGCATACTATGTGAGACATAATATAATTGCTTACTGGAGCGGACAAACTTTGAACATATATATGTATGTATGTACGTACGTATCTATATGTATGTATATATATATATATATGTATATGCATATGTATGTGTGTGTGTGTGTGTGTGTGTGTGTATATATGTATGTATGTGTGTGTGTGTGTGTGTGTCTATATATATATATATATGTATGTATGTATATATATATATGTATACATATGTATGTATATCTATGTATATATATGTATGTATATCTATGTCTGTATATATATGTACGTATATCTATGTATATATATGTATGTATATCTATGTATATATATGTATGTATATATATGTATGTATATATATGTATATATATCTATGTATATATATGTATATATATATATATATTAAGGTCAGTCTTTTCATTAGCAGAGCTATCAGTTTTCATCAAAATTTTTGGTTGCCAGTACTTGAACAGTTATGACAACATCTGGAATAAAGCTGTTGAGATTCTTGATACTTCTATTCATATATTTAACTGTCTTATTTAGCAGTTGTTTTTAGTTAGTAATAGAATATTCATTAAATTTTTTCGCTATGTTAGGGAGTTGAATTTTATGCGATAAACACCGATGCCCAGGCTCTGTTACATTCACAGGCAAAGAATCCTCTACAAATTGGAGAGCTTTTAACTCGTGGTTTAGGTCAGGCACTCTCTACCCTATTTTCAGAACTTCAGTAAATAAGTAATTGCACCAGCCATATTCATATATGCTGCAGTGTAAATTATGATCTGTAAATGCATGTTTATTGGATTTAAATTTTACTGGTCTCATTGAGACTTGCTAAAGCATGTTATAGTCTTTATCCAAAACACAAATCATCTATCCGCTGTTCACAATCAGTTGCCAAGAAGCATTAACAGGTCAAAAAGTAATTTAAGTGCTTTGAAGAAACAAATTCCAATGTTTGTTTAGTTAACAAAAGTTGTACATATTTAATTGGTATCACTAGATTTTTTGCTCAAAAGTGCAGGTACTGGTGGAAATCCTCTTCTAGGAGAGCAAGCTGCTGAGGAATCTAAAGAAGGTATTGCCAATGCGCTCAAGGACTCAGACCTTGTATTCATAACAGCTGGTATGGGTGGAGGCACAGGATCTGGTGCCACTCCAGTTGTTGCCCAGATATCAAAGGAAGCTGGTTATCTGACTGTTGGTGTGGTCACTTATCCATTCAGCTTTGAAGGCCGGAAACGTTCTTTACAGGCAAGGTTCAAAATGTTCTTTTCACCTTGTACATGCTGTGCCCCTTGCGAACAGTCCCTTGGATTTGAGACATTTATATTTATCCCTTTTATTTGAGGGCCTAAGTGCTTTTGTCTTTTCTGAACATCATCAGGTTGCCCTTTTCACGTAATTCCCTTCTGTCAAATGAATCTTCCATGATGTGTTTTCATTGCTAGTGTGATATCAGGAAAATCACTGAATGAGTTTACTAAAGCCACGGTACAGGATCGTATGTCCATCTACATATAGGTTGTGATGCAAGCAAAGTTGAGTGTCCTGAACAGTTTACTGAAAGGTAACATAACAAGTAAATTCTTGAAGAGGTTGGATAAAAGGTCTTTGCCATCAGAGAGCCCTCAAATAGTGCCGGTATAGATTACTTTTATTGCACTGGTACCGTGCATTATTTATTTCATGGAGAGCACAATCTGCCTTTGGATGATTGATTGAAGAGTTTTATATCCTTTGCAGGTCACTTCAGTTGAATCTTTTGCTATGTGTGTTAAGATGTGATGTGCTTGAATGCAATGAGTAGGTTAAATTTTAGTGAACAGCATTCTCAAACGACATGATATTTGGCATAAAATTTTCTGTTCTATTTCTGCATATAAATCTTCCAGTGTACTAATTAGGCGCTTATAGTGGATATGCTTTTTGTCTTATGGATATTTAATGTAATGAGTACTACTCTATGCTACACCCCCATGCTGTGACATTTTTGCATCCCAATAGCTGTCTTCCAGTTTCTCCTCTTTAGCAGACTCATATTTGATGAGTTTTGACATCCTTGATTTGTGCTTTCAACATTTGCAGGCACTGGAGGCTATTGAAAAGTTACAAAAGAGCGTTGATACTCTTATAGTAATTCCCAATGATCGGTTGTTGGATGTTGCCAACGAGCATACACTTCTTCAGGATGCGTTTCTTCTTGCTGATGATATTTTACGCCAAGGTGTGCAAGGGATATCTGACATCATAACTGTGAGTGGTGTTCGAAGCAGTCATTATGCGGCTTTGGGGGCTTTTATTGTTCAGTGATAGCAATGGTTATACTACCATTTAATTTAAATTATTTTCAAAATTTTGCAGATTCCGGGACTTGTAAATGTTGATTTTGCTGATGTGAAAGCTGTCATGAAGAACTCTGGAACTGCCATGCTTGGTGTTGGTGTTTCCTCTAGTAAAAACCGGGCACAAGAAGCTGCTGAACAAGCAACCCTTGCACCCCTAATCGGATCATCAATTGAATCTGCAACTGGGGTTGTGTACAATATAACTGGGGGAAATGATATAACCTTGCAAGAAGTAAACAGAGTCTCTCAGGTGCTTCATATCTGCAATACGCGTACACAAACCTTTCTTCTAGTGTTTACAAAGTTGATAGAACTGTCTCCCATGATTCCCAGCATTCCAAGTACTTTCCATATTTGATATTGAAAACCAGATTTTGGTCCCATATTCAGATTGTGCATTATGCCTGTATGTATATATATACATAATTATGCACAACCACAGACATATATACTCAAATGAATTCAGTGATATATTTATATATACATATACGCACATGTAGAATAATACATTACTTGTACAGATGTACGTATTTAAACATTTACGCCTGAATACATGGATACATGCATGCACAAACATAGGTGCTATGCCTTTTCTCTGCATTTATATAATGTCATGCTATCTCTAAATCTCACAATGTAAGCATGTCTCTGAGTTGAATTATGTTGTATGTAATCCTTGTAATCTCTTTCCTGTGCAGGCCAAATGACGATGGTTGGTCTAATAAAATCTCATGTTTACACTGTTTTACAGGTCGTAACTAGCCTGGCAGATCCTTCTGCAAACATAATATTTGGAGCCGTTGTTGATGATCGCTACACAGGTGCAATCCATGTGACGATAATCGCTACAGGCTTCCCTCAGTCTTTTCAGAAAACCCTCTTGACAGACCCAAAAGCAGCAAAATTGTTGATGTCCGAGAAAGAAAGGTGGGGCTCTCCTCCGTAACACTGCCACCAACTCATCGCCAGTGCCCTCGATGCCCCGGAGGCTGTTCTTCTGAGTATTTATACCTGCCAACTTCCATTTTGCTGCAAAAGTCGTCTAAGGTAGTTTTTGCTGCAAAAATGGCATCGAAGGTAGTTTTCCAAAAGAAAGGCAAGTTGGATCACATTCACCCTCCAATCCATGTATACGGCTTCTTATTTTGTTATGTTTTTCAAGTGCATGTTTCCTGTTCTTATGCCTGAAAGATGAAAAGAACCGTTTTGGTCCCACAGATCTTTTTGAATTTTCCTTATTTTTAACAATTATAATGGTGTCATTAGTTTGTGTGTGTCCAAGTGTAAGCTGAATAATGGGGGTACTTCCACGTCAACTTTTAGTGCATCCCGGGCTTTCGTATAATATTGTAGCTGGTGGATGGATATTGGAACACGTTTGGTTGAGAGATTCAATAGCCAAGTGCATAGACTAGTGCATTACTCATTTGAGTTGGGGTGGAATTTGGCCATCTAATACCCATAAGCTACCATGAATTGGCATAAGGAAAAAGGGATTTCATTTTTGCTAAACCAACCAGGGTTTGGTCTGAGCTATAAATTGCTGCTTCTTTAGTGTCATGAGTTCTTGTTTAGGAGCTCTGGGATTTCAAAATTACTGCAGTTGTGGTGCTGTTGGAGGCTTAAACATCAATGCTTAGGATGTGCTGTAGCAACTTCTAACAGTCACAGATTTAATCACTGCATTGTGAAGGTGGAAGAAAAGTTCATCACTTCACAGGGACATTCAGGCCAATATGAGTGCAGTTCCGGACTGAGATAATTTGTTTAAGGCTTCAAGCACGCCTGATGGCAGGGCAGATTTTGGGATCTGGAAGTGGAATGGTAGATGGTCAAATGGTTTATACCAACTTGCCGTCTTCTAACTGCTCCGTCTATAACTAACTTTTCCACGTCCTTTTGGGTTACAAACCAAATATAAAAATCGAGTTTGATTATTTCTTGCATTCGCCACCAAACATTTGCTTAGATGGCATCATCTTTTATCACCTGGACGTCATGCGGTTGTTTCACTCTAGTTATTGTTGGCCTTCGTGGGGTCGAGTGGATATAATAGAATAGAAATAAGGATTCGAATTCATTTTATTCTTTGTTTTGTTGGCAAATATGTGAGGACTGATTGACTTTTTCTCCTTCTCACCAACTTCAGAAATTTTTTTTAAAAAAAAGAAAAAAAAACCCTATCAACACTAAAAATTTTAAAGATTTGAATAAAGGAGAAAAAAAAGATTTTAAAATTCTAACCCCCCACCCCCTCCAACTTTTGAGCCACCTCCAAAAGCCAGACTGCCCCACGCCCCAAGCAATCACGCCTACCAGCGAACGGAGTGGAGGCGGGAGGTACCGTCACCGCCCAACCCTACCGGTCAGGGTCACCGCACCATGCTGGATCCCGTCACCGGAGGTACGAGTACTCGAGATCCATATAAATAGTCCCCCGTCACCGAACCATCGAGGCGCAGTGGCGGAGCCTCTGAGCGAGGCCGCCGAGGGAGTAAGCGAGGGCTTGGGTGAGAGGGGGAGAGCGATGTCGGACTTGGACCGGCAAATAGAGCAGCTGAAGCGATGCGAACCGCTCAAAGAGTCGGAGGTGAAGGCGCTGTGCCTCAAGGCCATGGAGATCCTCGTCGAGGAGAGCAACGTCCAGAGGGTCGATGCCCCCGTCACCGTAAGAATCTCCCTTTCCGCCTTCTTTCAGCGGATCCCCTTCTTCCGATCTGTTCTATTGCATCTACAACTTCCCTCTTATGGGTTCTGCCCGTTTCTGATTCGGTTTGGTTTAAATCCCTTTAGACTGATTTGAGGTGCTTTTAGGTTTTGCTTTCAAGCGATTCCCCCTTAAAGATTGCATCTTTGGGGTTCCTTTTACTTCTTTATGTGATTTTGATAGAACGTGCTTTCTATAGAGCACACAAGTTTAACAAATTATGTCTGAGATTATTGATTGCGTTTATTGATTCTGATGCTATGTCACTGGTGTCTTTGCTATCATATTATTAAATCTCCGAGAATAATGGGAGTGGTATGTGATTGTTTTATTTATGCCCATTGTTGTCTGTCCCATCTTAGTTAGAGGTTTTGCTGGAAAAAAAGGTCCATTGCTTGTCATGGAGTGCTTATTAGCTGCAGTTTGCTGCTTATGTCTGGTTAGGAAGGCTGTGTCATAAAGTTAGTCTGGTCGGGAATCCTGTGTCCATTACCATCATTAAATGGCTTCATATTTTCTTCAAGTTTTTTTTTAATCCTTTATAGACGTTGTTTCAATCCCAGAAATCAGTGTAGTTCTCCCCATTCACCATCCTTTTCAAACTGAGAACCTGAAGCTGCCCTTTGTGTGTTATATCACATGCTGAGGATAGGAGGCCAGAAAACCCCGTCTGGTTTATCCATCCGTTTGTTCCTAATCATGTTAAATATTAATTCTTATTTGTTCTAACCTGCACATTCGAGGAACAAGTGGTATTGTAGTCTTGAATTTATTATGTACGATAGAAGAGACAAGTGGAGTGAACAATAAAAATTGGCCCAATGGAAGAGCCATAAGGGCATCTGGTGCAAATTGAAGAAAATAAAATCAGGCTTGCTCCCAAGTCCAGCAAAATGTGCTGTATCTTTCAAACTATTGTCGTTTATTGAAACTATAAAAAAAAGAGGGGAAGTGGTTTTAAGCTCCTGATTGTCGCTTGTGACCCAGGGAATGTCAACTACGTGCAAACATTCACATTTATACAACATTAGAAGTACATAAGCAACAATCCTGGATAGCTGGTGATGTAAAATGCATCAGCTTAAACATAATTTTGAAGTGAGATGTAACATTTTCATGGATCCTATGGACAAGAATTTGCCCTCAACATTCAAGACTCTCTTTAGAGGATTATGATGTTCTCCAGTTAATATCTTGTTCAAAATAGCTTTTTAAACAAAGGCATGTAATTTGCATGGTCCATGGTGGTTCCAAATTCTCTTATATCAGGCAAGGTAGTTTACCCTCTTCTGAAAAGCTATAAATTTGTTTAACAAAGTAATTACCATGTTGTATCAAGCCCAAACTCTTATTTTTCTCCTCAAAATTACCTGTTTTTCTCTCTTATCACTTAAAGAGGGAGCCTAAACATTTCTAGTTCATCATCGTATGTCAGAACAAGGACCTTATGGTACCTCTTTAGCCTATTGCACACACTATAGCCAGAGGATTATAGTGAACACAAATACTATTGAATAACACTCACATTCATGAGATACAACATCTTTTAATGGTTTAACTTTGTTCTCCCTCACCACTTTAAAATGAATCCCTAACTATATTACAGATATAATGTGGACTAGCCTAACAAGAGTCTGATGCTTATTAGTTTCAGCACATTTAAGTTTTACCAGATGCAGATGTACTGGGACATCATGAAATTGTTTGGTGGGAAGGGTACAATTTTCTTCTTTTTATTTATATTGCTGAAAATGTGCTTTAAGTAAGGAGTGGTTTCAAAAGTCAAGAGTTATGACATAATGGCTTATGAACTGTATTCTAGTTGTGAGATAAATATCTCTTGTAGGCTAGTGCAGAAAAGGAATATGTTAAACTATGCGGTTGTTTATCCAATTGCTTCTCTTTCCTACTCTTCTTCTTTTACTTTATTTACTCCCTCTTCTGTATCTTCATCTCATATTTTTCTTTTAATCTGATTCTAGTCTATTCCTTGTCATTGTTATCATGTTTATCATCATTGTTTCTTCTTCTTCTTCTGGTCTTGATATTCCCCCTTAGGTCTTCTCCTCAGTTGGAGCCTCAAAGTGCCCTTTTCTTTCATTTGTTGTATGTGGACTCTAGAGTCTTCTTTGTTTCCTTGTGTGACTGGCATCTCTTTTCAGTATTAAATCAACAAGCTTCTGTATGTTGGGAGTTGGTTCTAAGTACCTTGAGCATGCTCAAGTGTTTGAAGAAGCTACAGAGATTGGTGGAGACTGTTTGAGGTTCAAGAGACACACAGAAATGTTGGCCAATCTCTATGTCCAAGTATTACTTTTGAATGACCAATTCCTTATGTAGCTTGGGGGCCTAGGTAGATACTTTGGGAGCTGGAATGAACTATGCAGTGGTGTTGTATATAGCTACTTTTGGAGTTACTTGGAAAACTTATAATTACATACCTAAAAATCATGTTTTAATGCGTCAATTAGTTTATTTTTTTTATTTTTTTGGATAAACCCTAGAATGAGATGGAGTTCATACATTGTCACTGCTTAATAGTTTTTGACTTATTATTTCCAGATATGTGGAGACATTCATGGACAGTTTTATGACATGAAAGAGCTGTTCAAAGTTGGAGGCGACTGTCCAAAGACTAATTACTTGTTTCTAGGGGATTTTGTTGACCGAGGATTTTATTCTGTTGAGACGTTTCTGCTTTTGCTAGCATTGAAGGTAATGCTCTGAGAAAATACTTCCTTTTTCTTCTTTCAGAAAAAACTGAGATTTTATCCCTGTTGTAACTCTAGCTTCTTTGTTTATGTGATGTTTTGTATAAGGCTATTGATCATTCTTGCTTTAACCATCTGTTACATGTCTGTTGATCCATTATCAGCATTTTCATTTCAATCAATTTGCCTGTGGATTCATCATATTCTCAGCACCAATAATAGGTTTTTTGGACTCAACCAAAATAGAAAAGTTTCATTCTTCCTCTTCCAACATTCACAAATTACAAAGATGGAATGAAATATGTGTTTTCCATATGTTGCTGAGGTACCAACCAACCCAAGGTACTCTTTATCATGATTCTAAAGAATCTAGCCAATTCTGGAATAGATTGTGTTTTATTGACCGTTCTCACAATGCATACCCACATGTTAATGCCTGTCATTTTCTCAGGCCTTTTAGTGTTATGAACATCCAATGGTGGAAGATAATGTATAAAACCAGTCAACCAGAACAAAATTAGTGTTATGAACTTTCCAGTGGTGGAAGATAATGAACAAAACCACTGAGTCAGAAGAACAAAAGCATCAGATGAGCACTAAAAGTTCCCCTCTAGTTGATCCATGGAACTTTCAAGATTTTATGTTTTCTAGTTCCAGAATTTGTTGCTTCTATCTTGTGCTTTTAATTTGCAAGGATGCCTGATCAATGTCACAAGTTACTTTCTAGTTTGAATGCATGTAGGGCCTGTTTAGATCTTCCTGCTGGAATATACTGCAGGAATTGGGGATAGAAGGGGCATAGGAGGAAGGGAAGTTGGGAGGAGATGGGGAGGGTCGAGGATTGGCAATGATGAGGAGAAAAAATAAATATCCACTGCAGTCCTTTTTTCCTCTTGCAGGATTTGGGATGGGGGTGTGAGTTGGTATGGGCCATGCCCAAATGGGCTGCCTAACCCACGAATCCAGCAGGAAACTCAGTCTAATTCTGCTGGTTTACCCAAACAGGCCATAGTATTTCCAAGACTGTCATTATATTTTTTTCTAGCATACGTGCAGCACAAAACCATTGTCTATTGTAATCTATATCTGCTCGTGCATATAATGTAATTTCCAGGGTTTTATCACGTCTTTGAATCAGCTCCAGCCAATTTCCTGAATTTGTGCAGGTTAGGTATCCAGACCGTATAACTCTCATACGAGGAAATCATGAGAGCCGGCAGATCACACAGGTTGGGATCTTATAGTTGTCTTGTAACATATCTTAATATTTCTACATCGAGAACACTAAGGTTCCCGGAAATCAGGTTTATGGATTCTATGATGAGTGTCTCCGCAAATATGGGTCCGTAAATGTATGGAGATATTGCACAGATATATTTGACTTCCTAAGGTAATCTCCTCTAGATTTCATTTTTCAGCATCAATTATACATACTATCCATGTAGGTCTTTCTTGGTAATGTACTTGTTTTGTTGTGTCTTTTATTCCCTTGTACAGCCTATCAGCACTCATTGAGAACAAATTTTAGTGTCCATGGAGGCTATCTCCTGCCATTACAACGTTAGATCAGGTCAGTTATATCTTTTCCATCTGTTCTTTATTATTTGTTGAAGCTTTCAATCATCAATAGAGATAATATCCTGTTTAACAGATTCGAACTATAGACCGGAAGCAGGAAGTACCTCATGATGGGGCCATGTGCGATCTTCTATGGTCAGATCCAGAAGATGCTGTTGATGGTTGGGGTTTAAGTCCCCGGGGTGCAGGCTTCCTGTTTGGTGGGAATGTGGTTACCTCCTTTAATCACTCAAACAACATTGATTACATATGCCGTGCACATCAACTAGTGATGGAAGGATATAAATGGATGTTTAATAACCAGATTGTAACAGTCTGGTCCGCTCCAAATTACTGTTACAGGTACCAATTAAATGTTCATCTTGAAAAATTGATAAAACTTATTATATTTGATAATTGAAAATAGATTAGAGGAATAACTATTTATCTGCAAAACTTGAGACAATATTTTGTCTTCAAATACAAAGTGTTAGCAGGTGAATCTTTTGACTGATTCTTTAGTATATTGTAGCCTTTTCTTATCTTCCAGATATATTGTCACAAATGTTGCCTTGGGTCTATTGTTTAAAAAACAAATGGACCAACCTGTTAAATGAGGCATGTGGAAAGCTGCCATTGTTAGTCTTGATATAATGTTGCATCCTGAGAATTACTAGTGAACCTTCCACTCCCCTGCATGAATATTGCTGGTTAAGGTTCAGCTTTCCAAATGTTACTTTGGGAATGGGTTGCTTTATTGTTATGCATTTTGGCAAATTGGAATATGATAAAAATTCTACAAATTAAGTATTATCTAGAAGTCTTAGTAATCAAATCTTGTAGACTTGGCTGTTAATCTTGCTTGTCGATGCCACCTCGGACCATATTTTGTTTATACTTGGATCTTATAAATAATAACAGGCCTCCTGAACTAGATTCTAACCTCTTTCCACTAATATTTCAATCACAATGTCCATATTTTATTCCTGGAGTTCTTGTCGAAGCTTAATAAAGAAACACTGTTAATTTATCCTCATTATATTCAGTATCACATAATTTTCATCTATTGTAGAGGATAATGTCGCTATACATTGGCAGTTGAACTGGAAAAAATCATCTCCTGTTCAACCTAATGTTATAGGGTAAAAAGCACTGGGTGGAGAGATAATCTGGCAGGGCCTGTTTGGCAAAATCCCTGGAGAGAATGGAGAGAGTGCATGTGGGGAGAGTGCCTTAACAGGGGAAGGGGGCAATCCCGTGGGATTTAGGCAAAGAGACTCTTCATGAAATTATACCTCTGCTAATCAAATGTAGTAACTCTTCAAAGTTCAAAGCAGCGTGGAATTTAAAAGGGCTTGCTTAAAAAGAGATCTATCTCACTCAAGCAGCACTTGGATTGTTGTTCAAAACACAACACCTCTAGCATGTGAAGCATGGAATGGACTAAAGAAAACAGCACTAGAATATTAGATATGTCTATCTGCTACAGTCTAATCTCTCTGAACTGTCTTTTCCTTTATGAATGATTTCAGATGTGGCAATGTGGCTGCCATCCTTGAGCTGGATGAGAACCTAAACAAGCAGTTTCGTGTATTTGAGGCTGCACCACATGTTTGTGTCCCTGACTCTTTCTTTCCCAGTATTTTCTCTTATAGTCATTTTGCTAAACTACACATTTTTTCATGCAGGAAGCAAGAGGCGTTCCTTCTAAGAAACCAGCCCCTGATTACTTCCTCTGATATCATTCCTGAGAACTCACCTTTCCCTCTCTTTCAATTGATGGTACACAAGCTCGTCAGATTTTCTTCTTGCTGATACGAGCTCTTACAACTGTGCTGTTGCATGCAAGACTTATCCGGAGTACAAGTATCCATGGTTGAGAGCTGCTCTTGGACTGTAAATTGTTTAGAACTGGTTGGTTTTCCACTATGTCTTGCCTTCCTGTATATGAATATGAATCCTGTTTGGTTAGAAACATGTACCTTAGTGGCACCAGTTCCGTAATTTCTTACACTGTTCTGGTGGAGAGGCAGCGCATGGATTAGAGGAAGCCATTCCGAATTCAGCGAAGTAACAATGCTGCACGTTGTAGAGGTGTTTTTATTGTGTCCTGCATTACTTGGCCTATATGGCATTTTCAAAAGAGATCTGCTGTTGCTCAGGCTAGATGGGATTTTGTATTTGTGTTTATCAAAACTTTATTTACCTTCACAAAACTTAGTTGATTACGTCTGATTTCAGATGCATTCTACAATAAATGTGAACAGGGTACTGGAGGGTAGCCGTGTGAATGCAGTGCAGGAATTGGCACAGTCCAGGGTCAACTATTTTTAAGATGTTCTTAGCAAACAGTGTTCTGGACTGCAATTTCTGCTCTTGGCCTGTGAGAGTTGATCCCAGTTATTTCTTAGATTTGATTATTGAACAACAGGTCATCTCTTAGGTCTCAGATATTACCAGTGATGAAAATATATACACTGAATTGAGCAATGAGATCATTCAATTGTAAGAGTTTTACCTGCATGATTCTTGTGTACGGTTAAGCGAGGAAGGTTTGTGAACTCAAGAAGTTCCAGAGCTTTTCCATTGCTCTCCTTGAGCAATTATGTGCCGGGGTTTGCATCCGTTGAAAAAGCATTAATTTGATAGGGCAGCACTCTTAAGCTTATATTGTTTAAGCGCCACCAGCGGACCCACCCCACGGGGCCAAAAAGAAAAAAGAAAGGAGAGAATACATAGCTTGCGTTAGCAAGGCATTGCTCGAAACAGTCAGAATGCAAGCTGTGCTCCAGAAGATAATTTCTCCAAAGAGTGAGAATGCAAGCTATGCTCTTGAAACATACAAAGCTTGCCTTCTCTTTTTTTTTCAAAAAAAAAGCTTAGAGAAGGATGGCATGCCGGTCTGAGCGATGCCTGAGACACGGCAAAAACAAAGGAAATGATTGTTGGACGGGGAGAAAAGGAAGGAACCGGTGGAATCATTACGTGAGATGGTTCAACAAAACGTAACATGTGGGATGCTGAAGAAGGTGAAGAGGAGCACGGTGTTCTTAATTGAATCATATCAACATAGCGATTATAACTTACAAGCAAACTTTCGTTACATTAAATGAGTTTGAAGTCCGACCAGCAAACTTTATTTGGTGATCACGGATAGTTTAGAAATTGGGAATGCAGGCGGTCCTTTGAATGGGACCAACTGATTGCCATGGGCTACGTGGCAATAATAATGATGGCCACAAAACTTTAAATAATATTTAAATTGAGAACCTAACAAATGGTCTCCCAAATGGCAACACTATAGTGGCCACCAAGAGGGTTCCATCTCTGGCCATCACTGGACAAAATATTTTATTATACAACAAAAACTCCAGTCAAAATTTTACAGCTCAGAATACAGCTAATAGTTTATGAGAGAAAAAATACAGCTTTTCAAGGATGGATCAGAATAAATGAATAAATTCTCGAAAGTATGAGCATCCCGAAGTGGGACATCATATTCTCCTAATCCCGATCTTAATACAATCGCGGTGAAACCTCGACATAAGTTCCAGCCACCTCTCCGAGCTTAATCACCAATATATTATTGCAAGGCAGCAATTCCCAACTCCTGAAACCGTCCCATCGATATGGGAGCATGAACAATTGTTAATGATTTGAAAAGAATTTTTAACTTACGGTCTTAGGCAGTCATGCTAAGGAGGTTGGGTAAACAGCAAGGATGCATTGGTTCCACCAAAGCCAAAAGAATTTGAGAGTGCAGCTCTTATTTGCATCTTCTTCGAAGCACTTAATGGCATGTATATACCATTAAAAATTGGGTCTGGTTCATCTAGATTCAATGTTGGTGGAGCAATTCCCTGAAAATAACAAAATAAATGAATGCAATTTGCCGATCACAGGACTTCAACATTCTTATTCTTAGCTGCAACTAACAGTTGAAGAGGGTCGACTATAAAAAGAAGATATGAACCTAAAATAAGTTTGCCTAAAGGATTTTGAAAATTATCAAGCGTACATGGTGGACGGCCAGAACAGCAAAGATTGCTTCCACTGACCCAGCTGCTCCAAGTAGATGACCAGTGGCCCCCTAAAGATCATTAGATTATAAGCACATGATGAATGAAAATACTGGGGAAAAACAGAGGATGTAATGCCTCTATTACTCCAAAAAGTAAAACTGTACAAGACTGAAAGTCTCTGTAACAGACAACTGCAGAGAAACGGCTGACGTGCAAAGCCTCTGTAAATATATCCCATTGTTTAGTAAATTCACTCCCTCTTGAGACTCAATATTCACAGAGACAGAAACCGAGACTAGTTATTAACCAAACCAAAAGTGTATTTACTATGTCAGTATTTTTTTTTTAAAGATATTATAAAACCTAATCCCAAGCATCTCATAAGCGAATGGGATTGGCCATCAATCAAAGGGCTGAAAGGAACACAAGCATAAGATTACCTTTGTGGAGGACAGTGCTAGAGCACCTGATGTTGCATGATCTAAGAATAGAGATTTTATTGCACTGGCTTCTATGGCATCACCTGTTAAAGGGAGTAATTTTGGAATATTCAGTAATTGTGTGTGGCATCCAACTCAGCTCTATAAAATCAGCACAACATTCAGTAATTTATTCTACCCAGAAGTTGGATGGGCCAAGGGATATACCAAGAGGTGTTGATGTTGCGTGAGCATTTACATAATCTATTTGATTTGGATGAAGCCCTGACTACAGGCAAAAATCAAAGGAGTAAGCTGCTCTGTGACAAACCAACATATATTGGTCGAATGAACTATGAGCAATTTTCATAAACAAGAACTGAAAAATATAATGCCTCTTGTTAAACGTTCAAGGAACAACTAAGAATTAATGTGATAATAGACATGGCAACAAAATTCAGTAATAATGACAGACACTTCAAGCAATCAGCAAGCTAGTGCAAATTTATCTAGATCCTCAACCATGGAACCTGAGGTGCACAGCACGCACATAAGCTAAAACCCTTTTTATACAGCAAATTGTAAGGACCATCTGTAATAACAACAAAATACCATACCTGTTCTATTGCACGTGTCATTGCCAAACAGCACCCTTTCCATCGTTGTGCGGCTGAGTTATGTGATAAGCATCACCTAACAAAGTCAATTTCACAATCTTTTTTATAGGCCAACTGAATGATGTAAAAGCAATCATAAGAATTGCTGCATGCGAAGAGAAACATACCTGACATCCCATAGCCTCGAACCTCTGCATAAATTCTTGCTCCTCGTTCCTTTGCATGATCAAGTTCCTTAATGAAGAACAGAAAAAATCAATGCACAAGGGAATTCAAGCATTTTGGTCAAGATAATTGTGATATGTGGAAATTTCATACTAAAATAACCAAACTATTTACCGTTAAGGGAAACAGGCATGCAAAAACAAGAATTACTGAATGTTAGTATATAACTACAAATATTAAAAAACCTTCAGTACTTGGGGTCAACTTTATAACCTTACTCTCCATTTGTATTAAGGGCTATGAATCAAAACCTTTCTTTCTTTTCTCTTCTTTTTCCATCACAGGTAATTAAACAAAAGTTTGAACCATTTAACCTTAGTTCTCTCAACATCAGCCCCTTCTGAAAACTTCAATGCAGATGCCCACACCATTTATCTTAGTTCCTTACTACTTTATGCTCAGGTATTCTTATGCATACTCATGTAGGGGACATTATCCTCATGGTTGAGATCTGAAGATCAATTTACAGCTTGCATTTTCTTAAATTTGCGATGAATTTCATATTTTATGCAGAAAATCTGGGTGTAATCAAATTCATGACTCGATGCAAATCCTCAAGCCAAAAGATGAGAAACCAAATATAGGGGGAAAAAGAGAAAATAGAGAGGAAGAAAAGAATAATGTTTACATTCTTAAGCCTGCCATAGCATTGTCAGGTGAAGTCAGTCAAAATGAGCTCCTACATTTAAAAAATGCATCAGGATACCCAAAACATACATAATAAGATGAAATGATAGATGGAACCCAAAGCTATGGCCCTAGACACGTATGGCTATCCTTAGATCTGAACAGAAAGAAGGCCTCATCAAATTCTAATATTAGAGACATACCTAATCTAGACAATATCCTATGTCTTACACGGATATACTAAATTCAAACACCACCGATCAAGATCTAGACACATCGATCTACAATCTCATCATTGTAATGCTATATGCATGAATACTTCTAAATGACCCAAACTTTACCGCTCAAAATCCCAATCCTTTATTCGTTTTCCTGTTAGTTTGAAATATCATTCAACACCAAAGAAGCATCCCCTAATAACATCTATCTGCTTGGTTAAAAAGTTCCATCTCTCTCTATCCATAAAACAGAGCCATAAAAAACATATAGTCTCACAGTACCCGTCATCCATCAACACTCCTGTCTAACCCAATTCAACTCCAACTCGTTGGTCCACATCTATGCACCCATGCCTCTTCTTTATTTACAACTTGAAAATAGATAGATACTCTCCCATTCTGTATGTACTTGTTTTTTCTCACAATCATTTTCTATGCAGGGAAAGGGTGACATACATCACCGCACATCTTGAACAAAACAGATTGTGCAACTTGGAATCTCAAAACAAGAATCATTAAACTAGTCATAAATTAGGAGGTAGATGACAAATGGTTGATTCTTGTATTATCTAGTACACAGAAACATCTGACCAATAATGTGATAAATGGACATTTATCTATTCTTTTTATAAGCACATATTGCAGCAGGAGTACATCTTGATGATTTGACATCATAAGACACCAAATTCTGCACTGAATGCAAACAGAACATGCTAGCTACCAGTTGTACTTGAATTTCAACAATGTTTCCAATGTTGCAGTGCTTCTTGATCAAAAGGGAACTCCCCTTGTCACCAAATTTGATTCCATGTGAACAATTATAATCATCTGGTAAGTTAATCAGGAAAGACTACTTTTAACACAAACCAATGGAAAACTTCTAAAAATGCCTTGAGGGTTTTCATTTCAAGCATTGTCATTTCACTAGAAAATGGAGATGTTGCAAGCATGGTTTCAAAACCAGACTGAACCGTCTGATTCAGGGCGTGCCGAACCGGATCAGTTCGGCCTTGATTTTCGGCACCTGACCAAAAAAAGAAAAGAAAAAAGAGAACCACCCGCTTTGGCCTTGAATCGGATGGTTTCAGTGTGAACCGGGCGGTACGCAGTTGAACCAAGCTGAACCGCCCAGTTTGGCTTTCTTTTAAAATAAGTTGAGACAGAGAAAAAGTCTTTCCACTTCTTCTTTATTTCTCAATCTCTCTCTCTCTGTTTCTCACTCCCTAACACCAAGAGGCGCAGGAAGACTCAAGGAATACGTGGATTAAAGCTTTATAAGATATGTTTCTCAAACCATGCTCTTTCCTCTCTTCCTCTCTTTTTTTTCCGAAAAATTTGTGAAAAATAGAAAAATAAGGGGAAACCATGTCAAAAAAAATTTTCTGACATGATTTTAATGTATGTTATAGATCTATGGATGATCTACATAATGACATTAAAATCATTAATTTTCGTTAAGTATATAATTTTTAATTAAAATATATTTTGAAATAAAAATTAAAAAATAAATTTCAAAAAATAACTGTAAAATCAGATTATTGTTTAGAGACTTGCAAGTTACTTTTCACATAAATTTGATACCCATTTATCAACGTTTTAATGCATCTTGCGCATAGTGACCTAGGCCTAAATTTGAAAAAAAAAAAACAATTTCATACATATCCACCATTTAAAAAAATTATATGTAGGATCCATGATAAGATTCTACATGGATCTAAGATAAAATTATTCTTTCATAATTTTAAATTTTAATATATTTATTTAATTTTAAAATAATTAATTAATTTAAAATATAAACAATTAGGTAAATGAAATCTATCATTTTTACATAATTATTGAAATAATGTGCTTATCAATTTTCAAGAATGGAACCATCAAGGAAGAAAAAGGATCCAGAACGTGACATTGATTGGAAGCATGGGGAGATGCTCTCAAGCAAAGTTCGCCATCTCGGTATCGATGGCCGTTTCGATCGATCGATGGTACGGTTCGGTATTATTTCGTACCGTAACGAACCGACAGCGAATTGACGAAGGCACCGGACCCAAATCGGGAGAAAAAGAGAGAGAGAGAGAATAGAGAGAGAGGGAGAAAGAAAAAAAGGAGGGAAAGTAGGGGACAGGGCCGTCGGACAGCCTCCGATTAGCTGCCGTAGCCGTCAGATAGCGCAGGCCATGCGTGCGGCGCCGCAGGCGTGAAATAGGGGCGACGCCCTGTTTTACGATTCTTTTAAAAATCAAAACTTAAGTGGAGCTGGCAAATGGTTTGCCGACTTTATTGATTTAATTTTTTTAAAAATCTTTTAAACAGTGAAGTCGGCAAATGGTTTGCCAACTTCACTATTGATCTTCATTTTTAAAAAAGAGATCGCGTGAACCTGGGCAATAGCTCCTGTTTTGCGACCGTGACGTCGCCTGCACTGCTTCCGCCACCCCCTCCCCGGCCTCGATGAAGCCCGCATCTGCGACCGCGATGCCGCCCGCATCTGTGACTGCGATGCCGCCCGCTCCCATCTCCGGTGATCTCCCCCTTCTCTCTCTCTTTCTCACTCGTTTCAAAATCTTATCAGACGAACCGACGAGCCGCAGATGCTCTCGCGGCCCTCCGATGGTCGCAGCGGGCCACCACCGGCCTCCAGCGACTCTCGCCTCCCTCCCTCTCCTCCTCTCTCTTTCTCACTTTCTCTTTCTTTCCCTCCCTCCTCCGCCAGTATATCGTTTGAGTCGGTCGAACCATGTCAGTTTCCCATCGATCCGACTCGATACGGGGTGTACCGATCGGTTCGATACGGTACAATATTCCATGCTCTCAGGTTGGCATCATTGGAGATGTAAATGGTGTAGCATAGAATTCAAGGGAGTTACACGATTGAAGCAACATTTGGCTGGCGGCTATCCTGATGTAGCTATGTGCCGTAAGTGTCCACAAAAGATCCGTTAGTTAATGAAGAAGTACTTCGCTGATTTTAAAGGAGCGAAGAAAAAATTTGATGAAGAAGGCAGAGGTGGATCGTTGAGCAGCAAAGCTATATTCTTATCACTCTAGGGAGTCAGAAGAAAGATCTATTCTAGATGATGAGCAATCACAGATTGATGCTGCCATTCGGATGAGCTTAGATGATCAATGACAGCTAGAGAAGGTAGCTAGACACAGAGGTCGATTTGAACCATCAACTTATAAGGGCAGGTCAGGCTCAGGAAGCACTACAGCAGAGTTTGAGTCGCAGTTTAGGAGGACATTCTCAATTAGAGAGCCCGTCAGTAGAGGCACTAGCCGCCTTGCATCCATGTTGGAAGCATTTGACAGTAGAAAAAAGTCCTCTAGGAAGATTTCAATAGGAGCCACTATCCACAACTTGGATCCATATGCATTTTCTAGTAGAGATTTCAAACAACAGAAGATTGATACTATGTTGAAGAAAGATAAGAAGAAAGATATGTGGTGAACTATTGGATCTTAATTTCACTTTAGTCACATCCCAGCAAATGCAGCAGACAACCCATATTATCGTTCTGTCATTTCATCGATACAAGATGCCGGTCTAGGCGTAGATCCTCTAGGACCAAGGGATATCCAAGGTGAGCTTCTTGACCAAAATAAGAAGGATCTTGAAAATTGGATTGCCTCATATCAGAGTAAGTGGCCGGTATATGGATTGACTGTGATGTGTGATGGTTGGACTGATCCTACTAAACGAAGCATCATCAATTTTTTGACATATTGTGATGAAAAAATATTTTTCATAAAGCCGTTGATGCTTCAGCTGAGGTGCACGATGCCAGTTACATCCTCAAATTGATGGAGGTGATTGATTAGATAGAAGAGCGGAATGCCGTATAGGTTATTACAGATAATGGACTATAGTATAAGACCGCAGGGGAGATATTGATAGAGCAGCAATCACATATTTTCTGAATCTCGTGTGTTGTATATTGTATCGATCTGATGTTGATGGATATTGAAAAATTCATAGGATACAGAAGGTAGTGGAGTCAGCACAGAGCATCACTAGATTCATCTACAACTATACATGGTAACTATCATTGATGTGGTAGTTTGCTGAGGGTGATATATTGAGATCAGGTGTCATACGATTTGTTACTAATTATATAGCACTTGATAGCCTGATTGAAAAGAAAGTATATCTGCATCAGATGTTTGTCAATCCTGAGTGGCAATAGAATAGATATGCCCGGACAGGCACTGAGGGGAGCAATGTGGAGAGCTTCGTGACAAGACAATCATTCTGACAGCGGACCGAGAAGATAATGATGGCTATCAAGCCTCTATATGAAGTGTTTCGGGTCGTGGATGGTAAGCGATACCCCCAGATGGGCTTCTTATATTGTATGAAGGAGAGGACAAAGAAACAAATCAAGATGGCAGATTCACAGCATGTCGATGAGTACATCAGGATCATCGACCATCGATGGAGCTATCAAATGGATAGGGAGTTACATTTAGCAGGTAAGCAGCAAATCAAAATTTTTTTCAAAATTTGTATAAATAAACTTAATTAGAGATGAAAATCTATATGCACTTGTGCAGCTTATTATCTGAACATGAGATTCCAGTACTCCATATCTGGTGTTGACATGGATGAAGAGCTTTTGTTCGCCCATCAAAATATAATAAAGAAGATAGAGCCTGATCCAGACACCGCGGCTATGTATCTTGAATAAGTTCAATGATGTTTATTAACTTAGCTGTATCTTCAACAATTAAGATTTTATAATAAATAATTTTTTTATAGACAAAAATATTTAAGGAGGACACAAAATCATTTGGAAGTAATGATTCCAAAAGAATCCAGAAGCAAATATTTAGCGATCAGAAGCAAATCAAAGATGAATCCAGATATATATTAATAAATCTATTATCATATTGACATATTCAATTTTCTTATTGATTTTGCTAATTTTCAATGATTTTGCAGCTAAATAGTGGATGCATTTTGATGGATCCGCATGAAATTTGAAAGATTTTGCCATCAAAATCCTCTCCCACATGGTTTCATCGAATGGATATCAGTGCAATTGGTCGACCTTTGCCCTTATCCATAGTAAGTAGAGAAACCGTCTAAAATAGAAACGCCTCAATGATCTTGTGTATGTGCACTATAATTTAAGGCTGAGGCTCAAATATATTGAGGAGAAAGTTCAGCTGAAGTACTCAGATCCGACTACGAGTGATTTTGTTCATAAAATGAAGATTCGATGATTGGATGAGTTATGAGTCAGCATTAGGAGTCAGAGCTTGATGAGCCAGGATCGTCTCCATGGCCTGCCAGTTTTGTTGCTAGTGAGGCTAGGGTGGATGTCTCTCAATGGGCAAGTAGCAACATTCCACATAGGTCTTTAGCCGATACGCCGCAGCATCCACCCTCACAGTCGAGACAGTCAGAGCAAGTGATAAACACTTAATTTAAGTCATTTAAAGCAGAAAATTATATTTATTATTTATTATTAAGAATTTGATGCTTCATTTTATGTTTTACAGGAAAGGTGATCGCCAATACAAAGAGTTCGATTCGCAGAACAAAAAGATTCAAGTTTGAAGAAAA
>KE504639.1:466487-494425 GCA_000441515.1 Elaeis oleifera | reverse complement strand
ATATATATATATATATATATATATATATATAATGTTAAATTATTAGATTATGTAAACACTAGAGGTGTATTCAAATTATCGATTGTTGGTACCCATGAATAACAATATTTATATTTATTATATTTAATTAGAATTAAATAAAATTTATCTTATCTGTTTAAAATGATATAAAAGCCTGTGATTGCATTCATAACATATTGTATAAAAATTTTATAATTATGAATGAATGATTGTGGTTTGGATGTTATAAATTGAAGTAAATGATAATAATACATATTATATATAAATTTTTAATAATAATACATACTTGTAGGTGCATTACACCTGATAGTAACAGACAGACATTGTTAGACTCTTCAATTGACTTCAATTGGCATCCTAGCCATAATGGTACTCAAATTTGTTAAATTGTAATGGAATATTAGCATGTGCTAGTTATGCCGTGGACTTTGATTATTGGCAAAAAAAATTTTAAGTCTGGGCTTTTAAGAAATTTTCAAAACTAAGATACATCGCAATAGTTAATGCTAGCATTCATACATCCTGCAATGTTTGCATTGGTATATCACATGTATCAAAGGAAATGCATTTACTTATTCTCCCTCTCACACATGCTCATGTGCGTCCACAGACATCTCACATAATCCAGCTAGAATCCAATTACAACACGAAGCTAGGCTCGCATCCCAACCAATAAGAAGTCTCCACATCAAAGATTATTAAAACTTTCTATAGCTCAGGTCGTAAAGTGTTGCTGTTTAAATCGATCGAGATCGGAAGATGTATACCTTTTTTTCGAGTAGAGACGCTGGTGCTGGAGTGACCCATAAAATAAATTTAAATCGAAAATTGTGACTCCGATGAGGATCCTTCGACGTTCAAATCAGAAAAGTAAAGAACAAAAGAGTAGCAACGAATTCTCTGAGAGAGATCTGATTGGACTTACCTGGATCCTCGGGGTTTTGGTTGTTTATATCGAAGGATGCCGGACAGCTGGATTGTTAGCTGTGAGATTGCATGATTCTGAAATTGTCGGATCATTGGTCATGCCAAATTGGACAAGATAATTCAGTCCTTAATTGCTCCCGCGAGATCAGAAAAGATGGTTACGCCAAATCCTATCTATTCGAGATAAAAATTATCGTGCACGTTGAAGAGATAAATCGACCGAACAGCTCATACATAGGTCAAACCTCAGAGATGCCTCAGCTCAGTATGGAGATGGACTCTTTAGCTCATACGACGGTCAGCAGTCGTGTTGATGATCTGAGAACTTGAAATATCTTGCGATATAGTGCTGATCCGAAGCGTTTGCAGTAACCACCGTAACATAGAGGATACAAACTATCGAGTCACCATGGTTGGATGAAATTGGCTAACCAATTTTGTACCCATATAAATCTACATGTTCTTTTTTGATGCAGACCTTGGTGGGTAGGAGAGAGAGAACAGAATAAAAGGAGATTACAGCAGCAATAGAACATGCATTCTATGCAAAATCCAAAATGATAAGAAGAAGAATCGAAGAGAGGAACGTGACAAAGCTGAGCTCCAGAAGAGGTTCGAGATCCTAATTCGACATTAATGCTTCGAAGCTCAAAACAAATTTGCAAGTCATCGAGTCTTGAATACAGAGAAGTTATGTCATCGACGAAGATGTCATCATCCTTGAAGCTTCTCAAAGGTTTATCATGCAAAGGCTAAGCACAGCAATTACTCCTTTCTTTTTGGATTGCAAGCATAGCAATTATTGAAGCAAAAATCGAAATAGGGCTGACTTTAGAATCCAAGAGGTTCAAATGTTCCTCTTTGACATCCAAACACAAGTACAGTAAGAACAAAGTAAACAACCACCTAAGTGGAAGAAGGAACATGAAACTAGATGGCATGAGATACGCACATTAGAGGACCACAAAACAAAGTAGAGCAAACCCAATCCACACCAAAGCCGATGATGTTATATGGGTCGAGCCAGATGGCTCGGGCCCTGCCGCCAATTCTCGTGCATTCATGACCTGCCTAACCTGTTTTGCTTGCCCGCCAGCTCCGGCCTGGGGCACCACCTGCACATGCAATTTGAGCCCATTTTGGCAATTCTCAAGCTTACCACTAGAGAAGTAGAGTGCACCGGCTCCATCGAGTCTCACCCGGTCGAGCCCGCTGGTGTACATCTTAATTGGGTTGCTGAGCTCACAAGACTCAAATTCTTCCTTGCTCCCTAGCTGGATGATGCTCTCTCGAGATGCAGAGTAAGTGAACCCTGCAATTACAAGAACTAATTATTGATTGGAGCCGAATTCTCAACATATGTATTAGATGTGGATCCTTGCTAGCTGGTTCGTAAAATCTTGCGGCACAATTGGATATCAGTCGATCTGGTTACTACTTTCTCCATTCTGTCTTCAGGGACTCAATTCTTAAATTCAAAGTCCACGAATTTTGAACCAATTGACTTTTTGATGGTAGATCCGGATTGAATCCGATTTACAATTTTGGGCCAACCTGTGGGTCTTAGCTCTCAAGACATCATATTGTTTGATAAATAAAAGAGATTTCAATTAATTATCTAATATGTGTAAACCAAATTAAATCTATTAATTTGTTTGTGGAGATAAGATATTTGGGTGACAACAAGGACAAGACGCCCAAGCATGGAATTCTAATTCTGGTGCTTACCTCCTTGCTCTTTAAATATACCCCATGCACTGCAGACTGCAGTACCGCGTCTATAAGACTATAACAAATGCTGAGAAAATGATAAATTCGGTGGTACCATGGATGTGCAGAACTATGTTTATAATAAATGATGAGAAAATGATAAATTCACTATTACCATATGCCCACTGAATTAAAACACCCAACCTCATTCCCCTTCATTGACCAGAAGATATCTTTCTTGAGATGGTGGTTTCAATTCATCAATGGTTTTTTGATATCTTTTCTTGAAACATCTTTGCAATGAAAAGATGTTGTGTCATGGCTCTCTCTATAAAAGCACGTCATATGTTGCAAATATTCTTAGATAATTTTTTTAATGAAAATCATTAGGGTCATGTATTAATTACAATAACTTCAAACCGCAAACTAGCAGTTTAGGGGGTAATATTAAACAATAATGATATGAACAAATCACACTTAAGAAGAATTTTGAGTGTCACGAGTAAATACCTACCACAAAGTATTGCTATATGCCTGCATATGAACATCAAAATCCACCTTAGAACTTCTTAGTATTGAAGTATAAGCAAGAGTACCACACTCATGGCCAACTAATAAATGGGCCAACTTCAGAGATGAAGAACAAGGGGTGAAAGAGTCTCCGCCCTTGATCCTAAAGCAATCTAAGCTACCACTTTTAGTGTCCGATTGCCAACAACCAAATATTCCCCTCCCATTGGACTAAGTGACTATATTTTATTTGGAGAACTACCCCGAACTAGAACCATGCTTAAACCTTCAAAACTTAAGTAGGTTTTTTTAGGAAAAAAAAAAAAGGAAAACAAAACCCTAATATATTTATAGTCATGTTTTAAAGAAGAATAATAAAAACTAACAGAAATAGGGAAGAAGGAGAAGGAAGAAAATTAGATAAAGAAGTCTCACAGATGTTGTCCCCAACCCTGAAGACCCTGTCAGTGGACCAGGCAGCCACATCAGAAGCAGCATCCCACCCTTGATCACCTCCAACAACATGGTCTACCCCTCCTGCTGCCTCACATCTTCCTATCCCTCCCCCTCCACAATCTGCAGCTATCAGTACTACCACTCCAACAACAACACCAACATATTCCCTTAACAAGCTAGCCATGAGAGAGAAAGAGAGAGGGAGAGGTTGAAGGAAGGTTTATGGTAGGAAGGAAAACAAAGAAAAGGAGGCTCTTTCTCCCACCTTTCTCCTCCTCCTCAACCAACAGTCCTTCAGGTGGGGGAAGAGCGGTAGGTTTCTCTGTTGCCACATGGTCACAGTACAAAGCAAAGTACCTGTAGCTTGTCCGAAAAGAGCCCGAAGTCCTTACCCCAAACATGGAGAGCCCAAAGAAGCTTAAGTTTTCCGGGGGAGGCTAATCACCGATATTTATCAAGTGTATTAACCCACAAAACATACTACGGAGACCAAAATTTGAAAACTAGCTTTGGCCAAAATTTCTGGGTCTCTTCGGTGATTATTTAATTCTTTTAGGTCCCACCTCAATATTAGGAGGCATTTTGGTTGGTAAATAGAATTGGAGTGGTGGAAGCTCATGTTTTTAGGTGCTGTTCGGTGTCACGGATGAGTCTTGACCCTGATTTCAAAGGATCCTAAGCCCAAGTCTTGGGATCTAGATTTGCTTCGGAACACGGCTCGATTAGATGATCCTGACCATTGGATCTCGGTTTTATTTGGTCACTCTCTGTCGTTTCTTTTTAACTTCACCCACTGTAAAAATTCTCTAACTCTTTGCATCAGCCAACACCGGTTAAAAGAACGAGGTACCCACCAACAGGCACATGACAAAAGTCCGGAGAAAGTCTTTTAAAAGAAGAATCTTGTTCCCAAAAAAAAAATGGGGACAAGAAGAAGAAGAAAAATTTTGTTCAAACTGAGAAAAAGATGCCCTATTATATGCACTCAAGAGTTATGGCCGATTATTCAAGACTTGAGACTGCAATTGAGACGGGCTGATCTAAATTTGAACCATAGATTATTTTCTATCAAAAATTCTATCTTCTTGTTTTAATATTAGACAGTAACATCAGAGAAATTATACCATACCATACATAATTGTATCATGATGTATCCCATCAATTACATCCACTTATTCTGTGGGCTCCATTCATCAATACTTATTCGAATCATTGCTATAAAAATGAGTGGCTATGATTGACAGCGTGCACGATGATGCATGCCATATAGGATATAATGTTCTGTGCTATTATTTTGACCAGCGCAATTAAATGCTTGTTCCATGATTACCGATTTCTCTATTAAAATTAATAATAAAAATATTATATTAAAAAAAATTTTTTCTCCCCTTATCTCATAAACAAAGCCTTTCTCTCCGGATCCAGTTGCCTCCTCAGCTGGGGAATTCATCTATAATTGTCATTATCTTTTTTGATTATTTTATATTTCTATACTAAAATAATAACTATTATAGCTGTATTATGATGGAAAATAATGGATAAGAATGGAAAATAATGATGTCATTTTCCACTGTTCGGTCATTAAATATTATTCTTTAAGATTTGAAATTTATTAATTCAATTGACAAATATCGGCTCAAAAAAAGTAGATCCGGAAGCGGAAGAAGAGAAAAAACTTGAGATGTCAAAAAAAGAAAGAGCAAATCCACAGAGAATTGAATGGAAACCTCTCTCCTTTGTGAGGACAAAGTTGGTAACGCCTGGCAATTCTTGCTCTAGCGGGACGCTACAACTTTAATTATTCTGACCGGATACTTATTATAATCACATAGAAGTGGGAGGAAGATTCACCAAATCTGTGGGAAAAGCTAATTAAACCTCCTAATCCAAAATCTTTGGCTGAAGTTGAAGCCTAGGGGCTCCGAATATTGTTTGGCTAGCAATATCAATCTAAACGGCTGCTATTAGTATTTTCTTTTGGCTCCATGCGGCTCACTAAACATAATTTTATGAGAAATTATCGGATGGACTAAGTCCATCGTGGATCAGATCTATCATAAACTTAGGATGAAATAAATCCACTTGATAATTTCATTCTAAATAAAATGAATCCACTTAGGATGATTTCATCCTATGTCCATAATGAATCTCATCCACCTAAAAAATTCTCTGGCTCTACAGCTAAAAGTATATTATAATTTATCACTTTATTACCAAATTTTGGTGGAAGTCGAAGTTTCGGTGCTTCAATTTTTGTTGCAATGATTATCTGAAACATACCGAAGGAGAAAAACAAAAGAGTCTTCCAATTTCATGCAAATGCCCCCATATTGATGTTTAAGGAAGCTTTGTTTTATTTGAAAGTTGGACATCAATAGCCTCCAAAACAAACAAACCACAGTTCTTCGTAGCACTAAAAGAAATACAGAGCACCGTAGACAATACTGGGGGTTCTAAGTGCAAATTGAAGCTTGAAAAATATAATTTCCCCCTGCCACAAAAAAAAATGAGGAGATGAGCCTATGCAGATGCTTGTAACTTAAGCAAGTATTTTCTAGTAAATATTGCATGAGCAACGTAAACTATCTTATTTTGCATATAATTCCTAAGCTGACATATATGCATTGTTGGGACCACATCCTCAAGTAGCCCACGGCATGAATACTGTAAGTTCAATTTTTATCTTACAATAAATTATCGGATGGCATATGCCTCCTATTATCATCAAAAAAAAAAAAAATCAATCCAAATTTGGCTCAACCACATTGGGTTCAGTGGACAGGTTCTACATCCAGAAGTCTATTACGATGTATCAAGGGTATTCCAAAGATCTATTTTAAAATTCTTGCGTACATGCAAGATGTGGGATTCCCTAATAAAAGAGCCTCGATTTGTCTATCAACACTTACAAAATCGGTGAAGTAGGAATAATCTTGTTTTCATCGCTTTATCCTGGATGTATTGGATATTTAAATTCTCCTCGCATTATTTTGTGGAAGGGTACCACAAGTTCAATATGCAAGGCCTTGAAAGAGAGAGATGAAACCAATTCCATGTCGAGTATCTACAGTGGCCTGATACGTATTTGTGTATAGAGGAGTATCTTATATTGAGAACCCACAATGTTGCGAATACTCCAAGGTGGTAGTCCCCACCATCATCGTTTGGTGATGCCACTAATATAAGTTTGTTTGTGATGCTACTAATATAAGTTTGTTTTAATATCTGGACAGATGAACATGAAGATGTTGAGTTCTCATACTATTTAAATTGGAGAACAGTAAATGAGATTTTTACCCTGGGATCCCAATTCTTGGAGAAAAATAGAAGATAAATCACTTATTTCCATGCATGTAATGAATTCGCATACCAAATAAAAACATTTGTAGTGTATAGTTTTTTTTTCTATACACCATCAATTGGTTTAGCTCATAATAATTTTGGATTGATTTCACCGAAACTTCAAAACGAATACTTCATAAACAATTTGTTTACTCTTCGAACGTCGTTACGTACACACGTATACACATATATATACTTTATGCGTGTGTGTATTGTGTGTGTGTATTAAATCAATATAAAACCAGTCAAATGCAATCAATGTTGCACCAATTTTGTTTTGTGAGGACTAATAAGAAGTGTTCCTATGCATTGAAATCCCTCACCATTTTATCACATGCATGTCAGCTAGCTTCAATTCTTTGATGAAGTAAAATAGAATTGCTTAACCTGCAAGCAGATTCGGCAGTTGAAAGAAGACAATTAAATAATTACTTTTGGGAGTTTCTTTGGGAATTGAAGAAAGGCCCAATTCATTGCATGTTCTCATGAGTAAATGAAAGCACTCCCATTGATTGCAGAATGCAACAAAGCTGCTGGTTCTCTGCAGTGCCTAAAACAGACAAAACATGGTCATCCACACCCCACCTTAGTGCTACATTTTGGGCCTATATCTCTTAGGGCTTGTTGGCCTACAGTTCCTAAAACTTTATCCCCATATGATCATACAAAGGCTAAAGAATAGAATTCGGGACTATTTCTCCTGGAAAACCACAAACTTGTATCCAAAATCCCAAGCATGGAGTATTCCCCATGACTACAAAATCTATGTAATCATAACTATAATTAGAACGAGTAGTCATCTTGCCCATGAGACCACCCGACCTCGGTGGAGATCGGGTAGTTCATTAATTCTATTCTTTGCGTGTTAGATAGGCCGGCTATTATATACCTCTAGTCATGTTTCCCATGCTATAACTAAGCATGGGATCAGAAGAAACCAGCCTGTAACCTAGAGGTTATTGATCCAAGAGTGTGGTTTACCTACTTCATCATATAGCTACTGGTGTTTTGGGAGATGGCACTGGTGGCTTGGTTTCTTAAAATAAATAAAAAGAGTTGTGAATTGCGAAAATAAGCTACAAAATGTCCGCATGGCATTCGATGGATTGGAATTTAAGTAATTCCAACATCGGTATTTTTCTCTCGAGATAGGATTGTATCTTTCGCATGAATCCACCGTTGAATTAGACAATGGTTGCTTTGTGATCTGCTCGGATAGATGTATTGAAAGATTTGGAGTGCTTTGAGATCTATGTGGAGTGTCATCCGACGAGCAATATCCTGAAAGAAGATCAATCACCCTTTTGTATGAAAGATACAGTCCAAACCCTTCTCTCTAGGAAAATCTAGAGTGGCAACTCATGGCTACTCACGAAGTGATTGAAAAAGAGACCACCTCACAGAATGTAAAGTAGCCCAACGTCCTTGGTTCATGATTACCATTCGTAACCCAATCGTCGATAGTGTGTGGATGAGGATGGTTGCTTGAGTTAATGTACTCATTCGTAGGTGTAGTTGGCTGAGAATGGCCTAGGGCTAGTTTCATGTGCTAGTGCGACCATCACGCCGGGAAGGCTTGGCCCAAAAATAAGGACGGAATGTGGGTGTGTTTGAGTTGAAGAGTAGAACGATATCTCGTGTTCCAAGAAGACTATAAATCAATTTGCACAAGGATGGAAACCTCTAGACTACACTTTTGGGCCGTTCGACCCTCGAGTTTTTCTCCCAATATTTGACATGGGATAATTCTTCCATTATTTCTTTCAAACGACATGTGTAAATATTATATCAGTTTCAGAGGTGTTCAATTTTTGTTGTTCTCCGGCCATGGACATCATGTAATAATTTCAGGCAAAAGATAAATATGATGTAGAAAAATATACCACCCATCTAATTGGACAACGTAGCTATCGCTTTTCAATGCATATTTAATACCGCAGATTCATTTTTTCATTTGATGAAAATATTCTTTCTCTTTCTGAAAAATTATGATATCTCGTGACTATATTATAATATCCTACCGTCTAATTATGTTATAACGAAGGAAAGAACATTTTCATTATTTAAAAATTATAAATTTTAATGATAAAAATGTTCTCCTATTTTTATGATTTTTGAAGAAAAATTATATCAAATTTTTAGATGCTCGCAGTTCCATTTTCAATCTAAGTTAGAAAAGCTACAGATATTTCCGTACATTTTCTAGGAACTTTTTGCACTTATTCTTTCCCTTCCGTATGTCATCTCCAGCTGTTGTTGCTGTTGCTACGGTGTCTTAAATTGTAGAGAAAGCTCTTTTCATGCAGCAAATTAAATGATGCAATAATAGTTAATCTCTTCTCTCTAAAATTACCTTGTTGCAATATATAGCGATAAGAATAAACCCACTTCATGGAAATAAATGTCTGAACTCAACTAGTAAACTTTACATAGAAAATTCAAAATGTTGTCTCTCTCAAAAAGAATCATTATATTGTTTTGACAAGTTTTATCTGCTATAAATATAATATATAAATAAGTCCTATATATTATCGTGTAATCGTGATCCAGCGAGTACTTTCCACCAGGGTCGACATTAGCAATTAGAGAAGCTTTTGTAAATATTAGATAGTGCATTAATCCACATTCTATCCAGTAGTTACATTCTCTAAATAGTTTTCATTCCTTAACGCAGCTCCACCTTCGACTGGTGGGTAAGGTCTATGGTCTCTCGAGTCTTTACTCTGGGTCACTGCCCTCCATAGGAGAGAGCTAGGACATTATTATTGTTCCTTAGATGCCAAATAATGGAAATCCGGCGCAACTTTTGGGACTAGAGTGCATGTGAGGAGCATTTATATGCCTGTCATCTTCCAGATTTTTGTAGCATTTCTACTCATCCTTGGATAAGGTCTAGTCTATGACTCTGTCGACCTAGCTGCATCCTCTCTCTATATATTGGAGTCCCCTGTTCACTTCTTGCATTTAACTCGAGCCTAAAAACAAGGGTGGGTTTGGAAGAAGCTTAGCCATGGCTCTCAGGGGAGACAATGTAGTGGTCGTTCCTGATCAAATGAAGCTTGAGAGGCTGCTTAGCATGAAAGGAGGCAGGGGGGAGACCAGCTACGTGAAGAATTCGCAAGCTCAGGTATCACCTAGTAATACTTCCCCAACCCCCTATCACCTCAAGTTTACGGTACTTCACCTAGAACTCAAGTAATTCGTAGTCTAATTAATGCCAACTGCTAGCCGACCATGCTGCAACCGTTATACCCATGATTTGTTGGCTTCTCAGCTGGATCGATGTAGGTTACCTACGTGCCTAAACATTATCAGTTAGCATCCTTCATTATCCATGCATTCATTGTTCAGCATCCTGTTCACAACCTACTGTCCTTTTATTTCACCATACTAATCATATACAGAAAAACCTTCTACCTTCCATGACCTGTCATTATATCTCTCGAGAAGTTTTCTAAGAACAGATCGATGTACACATCTTTGTACATGACAAGCATTCACATGCGTTTGAATCGTTTCCCATGCATGAGACCCTGTAGGAATTTACTGAAGCCTTTGGTACATCTAGACCAATAACAGCCACAAAACCAAAGCATTAGTAGGAAAAGAGCATGCCTTGTTGTCTTTCTTCCTTCAGGATACTTGCAATCCTTCCTTGCGCTTAAAAGATTATAAGAAGCAAGAAGATGGATCGAAGAAGAAGAGCCCTCAACAAAGTTGTTGAATGTTGCGCAGGCTCGTCATGCCCGGTGCATGCTTCACTTCCTAAAGGAACACTTAACTCCATGCAGCTTCCTCCTTTCTCTACGGACCTTTCGTTCACCATCGCAGACCTCGGTTGCTCCTGTGGGCCGAATACGCTGTTCAACATGGATATCATAGTCAAACATGTGAGCAAGATATACGAGACGTCTGGTCACGAGGCACCAGAATTCCATGTCTACTTCTCTGACCTCCCGAGCAACGATTTCAACACCCTCTTCCAGCTCCTTCCTCCATTGACAAGCAATAGTCTAGAGGAATCTCTGGCAGCGATCGACGAGCACCAACGTTCCTATTATGCTGCTGGGGTGCCAGGATCGTTCTACAGTCGGCTTTTTCCGGCAAGATCGATCAATGTGTTCCACTCCACCTTTTCCTTGCATTGGCTCTCTCAGGTATCATTTAGAGTGCTCAATTTGTTCGGCAAAAGTAATATTTCTTACACAAACTAAATTAGTGCACGAACTTATACATGAACGAGTGCAGCTAAGCAACTTCATCTCAGGTGGCCACCAGCCTGACAAATTGCACCCTGGTTGGCAGTCGAGGTAGACAAACTATCCTACTTACATGACCTGAAGACTTGGTTTGTTAGGTTTGAAATAGCCTCAAGAGGTAACATGCCATCATCGAAGGCCAGTAGTTGTTTAAGAAAGACAGAATATTAATAGGAAAAAAATGACAGATACAGGGAAGCCGAGATCTGATGTATATGACACCATTTATGGCATGGTACAGCACTAAACGTATCAGACATATCCATTACAAACCTAACCCAGCTCCAAAGAAAGGTGCCTCACCCAATGGCCATCTTCTAAACTTGTTGTTCTTTTCTTTCTTTTAGGGCGAGGGGCAACACGCCAAGCTAGGTTTAATTAGGACGACCAAAGGTCTTCTTTTGCATCATTATAGGGAGAATTGCCACAACAACTGTGGCACTGTCTCGTCTTATATACTCCAATGAGGTGGGAGCCGTCCCACCCACTATCAATCCATCAAGTAATGTGCGTTTAAATAGTATAAGGTTCACAATTTTTTTGGGGGTGAAAGAAGAGAGAACTAATGGCGTAAGATTCATCATGCCCTACTATGCACTATGATTTACTGAGAAAGTTTATCATACCTTTAAACACTAGATCACCACCACCAAGAAGTAATAGCAACTAATTAGTTACTTAGATGGATTAATATTAGTTTAAGCCACACTATTGAGCTAGTGTCGTTGATAATTTGATGTCGTAGTGATTTGAAGTTGTATTCTTGATGTGATTTTGGAGCTGCAAATTAAAACAGGTGCCGGCGAGGGTGACGGATAAGCGGTCGGCGGCGTATAACAAGGGTCGGGTCTTCATCCATGGTGCACCCAAGTGCACCGCCGAGGCCTACAGGTACCAATTCCAGGCAGACCTAACCAGATTCCTGCATTGCCGGGCCAAGGAGATGAAGGATGGGGGTGCCATGTTCTTGGTGTGCCTGGGCCGGACCTCCATGGACCCCACCGACCAAGGTGGGGCTGGCATCCTTTTTGGGACCCACTTCCAGGATGCTTGGGATGACCTTATCCAAGAGGTGAGCATATCCGACTCATGGCTATGGCTTGTCAGGATTATTGCTAGGTTCAGTTCGACCCACATCCTACCTGCACTGGCTCTGTGCTTTGCTTTCAGTTCAGATCAGACTCACTGCCTTGTCAAATTAGGCTGCTTCTCTCAAGGACAGATTCAACTGTAACGGGCTGGAGTCTAACTTTCGAAATAATTATCTACCTGTCCCTAGTTTTATGCACGTTCGTGCCTTCTTTTTTTTTTTTGCACATAATGATGCTTGTTTTGTATAGACTTGTGCAAGTTTTTAAAACGCCTTTTTTCCTGTACATGCCCATGTCTACAGACCACAAAAAGCTATAAAGCTTTTTCGTACAGATGCTGTCTTTAGTTCTTGTTTTATACACGCTCTGAGCTTTTAAGCTATTAGGCTAATTAGGTCAGTTTTTACCAAATTGCCTAGTTAGCTTGAGTCCCATGCCTATATCATCGATTTGGACTTCGTATTAGTATTGGACAATCAGTTAGGTTTGGGTCGCATCCATATTTACCTCCCGTCTATTGCAACTCTTCCAACGTCATCAGACAGCTATCATGTGTTCTTCACCTCATGAATTATGCTTTAAATTGCGGTGCCAATTCTTATATTTTTACAGGGTCTTCTTGAGAGTGAGAGGCGTGACAGCTTCAACATCCCAGTGTACGCGCCAAACATTCAGGAGTTCAGGGAGGTGGTGGAATCCAACCGCTCGTTCACCGTCAACAAGCTTGAAGTTGTCGGAGGAGGTAGCCCGTTGGTCGTCAACCACCCCGATGATGCTTCTGAGATTAGCCGAGCACTCGCCAACAGCTGCCGTTCTGTGATCGGGGTGCTCGTTGATGCACACATTGGAGAAGAATTAAGTGAAGAATTATTCATCCGAGTCGAGCGACGCGCAGTTAGACATGCAAGGGAGCTGATGGAGCAGCTGCAGTTCTTCCACATTGTTGCCTCCCTCTCATTGGCATAGAATAATTATTTCCTCTCTCCTTTCTTTGCTTTTAGCTAGCATTTCATCCTGGAGTAGCCCCTGTCAATCTCCACCTCTTTACCCTCTTATGGCATCTCCGATCGGTGTTGGAGTTGGGCATGATCTGTAAATGTTGCATTGTACAGTGCGTACATAGGCAACTTATTAAACAAAAAGTCCAGAGATTTGCATTTATAAGTTTGGCTATCATACGACATCCATATAAGGTAGCATCATGCTGCTAGGTGATGAGGTGAAAGGCTGTACCCTAAATGGTGAAAGCATGTTAACTACCATCATGACCACCTGCTCAGTGATTTCCTGACAAGAAAGAACACGATCCTTGGGATTTTAACAGAAACAACACAACCAAAAGGCCAGTCAACAGAAAACTGAAAAAATATAACATGATCAAAAGCTCAGTCTGCATGAACTTGCAAAGACAGCAATGAACTCCACTCGCTGGAATCTGCCAACGAGTTGTGCACCAATGGAGTAACAAGCTGTTTGTTTAAGATTATTCATGTCTAAATGAATACCTGTCTTTTGCCTTCACAAATATACACAACCTAAACACCATTATAAAAGATAAATTCAAATCATGTATCACTGGTACTACATTGCAAGACCAGTATTTATCACATTAACGCTTCTCCATATAAGATTAATTTATCAAGAACAGAACTTCCTCGGACAAGTCAACAACCTAGACTGGTATGTAGCTACTTCCCCCTACAAATCACATGAGCTTAAGACAGAAAAGGCACCAATAAAAATACAAGAAATAGCCTACCCATATATTCCACATTGATGTCATGGCAAAGCAGGAGCTGGGTCGGACACATGACAGACTGCATCCTCTTTTGCAATGGCCACATAGTTTACTGGAGCTGCAGGACGACTAACTTCTCTCTTCCCATCCCTGCTCACAGATCTGACACCATTGCTGGTACCATGATGGGTATTGAGAGAAAGCCTTCGGCTGGGGGTTCCATTTGATGCTCCTCCATTGGCTCGGGGTCCCATGACTTTTTGGGCCGAGTGGTCTGGCTGGGCTTGGCCTCGAGCCGAACAAGCTTCTTGTTCTGTGTTCAGCTGCTCCTGGAACCGCTTCTGGTCCTGGAAATTTGAGAGCACAAGAAGGGACTAAATTGAACTAAAGCTTGAGGTTACACCTGCAATTGATTCTGAAAGGGCACCAGAAACAGTTACCCTTAATCTTCGTTTCTCTTCCTCTCTCTCCTGCCTTAGCATAGTATATTCATCCAGCATTGCAAGAAGAGAAACACCATCATACATGAATGACATGCCACGGCCCTCCTCCCATGCTCGAGTCTTGGCCACCAGTGCATCAACAAGAGCTAGGACCACATACCAAATTTTAACCATTTACTGACAGTGAAATGTTTAATCAGCCATCAAGTATATTTTTAATTGCACATTGAATGTTGACGGAAGAACATCTTTTGCAGATCCATTGCTGATAAAATGTTTAGTCAACCATCAAACACACAATTGCAGATCCAATTTTAATGGTTCAGCAGCATTCAGCTTTTTGTTGTCTACTGCCATGAATCTTTTCAGCTAACATGGAGAAAATAAGAAAAATGATTATAGTGTCACATTGATGTTGTAATTAGAAATGCAATGCAGCAGAAAATATGCTACAAAAATGATGCAACAGGTATACCTTCAGACGTCATTTATTAGGGGAAAAGGTGCGCTGTCACAGTTTCTTTAACAATTGATCTCCTTGAGTTCCATCATAACAAAGTATTTAACATTTTCAGAAGTCAGCTCAAAGCTGGATGCAGGGAAGGAATGCAAAGGACATGGAAATGAGAGGATGGGTGCTGATTTTCCTATTAAGAGATTATTGTGTCTGGATTGCCTAAATTGGGCTCCATTTCATTTCCTTATTTCCCAGCATCCAGGGATAGCTATAATGGTGAACAGAATTAATACAGCAAACCAATTGAGAGTTTTATTACTGCCACCATCTTACAAATTCATGCAGGACACATGCTAGCATAAAATTTAACCACTTGGGCTCACAAGCGCCTCCATGTGAAGGCATATCAGGCGACCCATTCGTCCACAAGACCCTACAACTGCAAGCACCAATGCACACAAATATAAATTAATAAATCCAGATGGTACACTGGCAACAGCAATAAATAATATCTTAAGTAATGGCCCTGAGATCCATAGAAGACTAAATGTCTTTACATCATACTTTCACTGGAACCAGTTCTGTTCAGATTTTCCCCAGCATGCAAGCACTCAAACCCCTCCTAGTGCTCGAAATACATATGCATGAATCTTCCCAGTTGATTTACAAAAGCTGATCTTTTATTTTGAAAGTCAACTCCTAGCAAGAGAAGGATGAAACTCCAACAAAGTTGTTTAGAGATACCTGGAATTTTATTTACCAATATACGAGCTTTCTCTGCACGCTTGAGGTTCAAGTGTGCACCTCTGCTTGCATTATATCTGTTTTCATCCTGAAAAAGAAGTATTATCTGAGAAAGTTTGAAAGTTAGCGGCTCATAATGCATGCATTAGGAAATTGTTTGGGCATGGAAAACAACTATTCTCTGAATTGTTTATTCTCTGTTCCAATGATTTTTCTCACTAAGCTAAAAGAATTCCAGGCCATGCATGGTCTCCACATGACAAGGCCAAACAAAAGGTTACAAGGAAGATTTCAGAAAGGAACATGGATCATACATGGGAACTTTGAAATTCGGCAGTTACATTTAAGCTATCTGAACACAAAATGTACACAGGACACTTAGTTTGTTTTCTAATGGGGCAAGCTCCAAAGATGTGTTTGATAGTAAAATTTACTTACAAGCAACTACTACTGAAATATGATAAAGATAACAAATAATGTTAATTGAAAAAAAAAAATTAATGATAGTTAAAAAATAATCCAAGTTAACAAGGTGATTGTCTTTATCTGTCAGCATCATCATGCATTAATATTGAACAAGCACATTCCATAAGCCAATACACTGGAAGTAACACAACTGAACTGAGATTAAAAGGCAAAACATGATCTACATTAGAGAAGTGAATTCAGTACCCGATTATAGTCCTCAAGCCAGCTCTCTTCTTCACATGCTGACATCCATTTCTCAACCCTCTCCAAAATTTCTTTCTGCTTAGGGCCTCTTCTTTGGCTTTTAATATCTGATTATCCATGTCTGTTAGTAATTCTGAAGGTTCAAGATTCCCAGAGTTAATTAGAGATATTATTCTCTCTCGAGCAGCTGCAGAATCTATCTCAATGTGAGCACGACCATATACGTCTTCGAGCTCAGTTTGTCTCTTCAGAGCTATTTCCTTCATCTTGCTGGCCTTTAGCTGATCTAACCTTTCAACTTCAACTTCAGCCTTCCCAAAGGAAGTACAAGGAAAGTTAGAGTGCACCAAGTGAATTCAGGTTTCATTCTCTTTACCTTAGGGATAAAAATTTGGTGTTCTAAAAAGCCCAAAAATTGGTGTAATTGATTAACCTGCTCAATAAGATCAAGGGCTAGGGCTCCAGGAACTGTGACCTCATCTACTGTTGCAGAGATATAACAGGTAACATGATTGAACAAACTCCGCTCCTCCATAGGAGTATCCATTAGATTCCAAAGATCAGTTAACTGAGCTGCTAGCTCTTGTAGCTGAATTGAGAATGAAAATCATTTGTTAGATCAATTTTAGAAAACTCCTAGAAACAGTACATAAAATTTCACAGTTCAAGCAAAGTAAACAGAAGAAATATTGATGACAGAAGCAAGAGAAACAATTTTATGATATGTATATATTGCTTCATGTTCAGTTCATAACGATTACATGACGCCAAGAACATGGATTAACAGATCATGCCGCCCCTGTTTATGATTTGAACATATACAATGATTAGAATGAAAATTTGATTTTCTTTCTTTTCCTTGAATACCTGGGTGCATGGATGTAGTTAGGCCTTGTTTGAGATTTCAGAAAGGCCAAGACAAGTGAGCAAAGGGCTCAGATCTTGGTTGAGTGGCTGAAAATATATGATGAGACCAAAGTCAATCTGGATGGTAGTTGAGATATGATAGATATATAATAAAAGGATATGGCCCAGTGATGAAACACAGTTAAAAACCTGGACTGATGCAGACAAAAGACTCTCATGGTCAGAATAAGCATCTGTTTTTTTTGGCTAGTTTCATTGCTAACCTTTTATGGCTGTTCAAAAGATGGAGAATTTTGGAGACTTTGATAATAGTCAAAATATCTTATAAACTAAAAAAAGGTATATGATGAATTGATATGAACAACTCATTTGAGTTTATGTGCATAACAATAAAAGGGAGTTCATATTATTTGAGTGGATACCTTGCCAGCATTTCTGTAACTGATGAATTAATCTAAAGATCAGGCTTGAAACATGCAAAAAGATGTCCAGATACCATGGGTTATGAAGTCCATGCTATGCATACTTGGATCAAAACATATGAACTAATAAAATTAGCATATTTTAACATATAAAGGAATGTAACAATATCTTACGAAATCTTGTAATTTATAACACATTTATTTCTAGTTTTGTAATTGTTAAATAATCCAGTTTTCTTTTCAGAAAGAATGTCTGTGCTGATATAACCATACATTTTATCAAGACAAGCCAAAACCATGAAACAGCCCCATCTAATTGGGTTGCACGCTCAATCAAACAAGCTTTGTGAATTTCCTTCTCCTATCCCATCAGAGCTTTTTAATCAGAACATCCCCACATCTTTCCAAACCTCCAACATATTTCCAAACCCACCAACCTTTCTAAGAGCTGTAGTTTATGTCACATATGATTTTACATCTTAGGTCAAGGAAATACTTGTAAAATATGCATTTTTACATGCACGAGAATTGGATAAGCATACATCATTAAAACACATGTTCACAGACAAATAGAAAGACACAAAACCAAGAAACTTAAACAAACTCATTTTATGCTGATGCTGTTTAAATCAGATCATGACAGTGTGTTAACGCTAGCAAAACAATATCGGTCATAATATGCAGCAACAGTGAAAGCACATTCAAGTAATATGAGGGGAGCAGAGACAAGAATGATAAATGTTGCCATGTTAATACTCCATAAAAGGCCAAGTTTGCAATGAGCACATAATAAATTTTAACAATGAAGGGATGGTCATTTGATAGTGCACAAGATGAATGTAGGTCAATCTTCTACTTCCACTGGATCCAAACAAATTTGGCACACAGAAGACCTAAAAGAATAAGCTGCATAACCATCAAGAGCAATATAGCACCAGATTTCTATTACAGCTTGCAGGAAAAATGTACGACTGGTGGGACATTGAATTTGCATCATCTGTTTAGAGAAGTAGCTACATGATGTAGCAAAACAAGAATTACCTTCTGTAGCCTCATTCTTTTATCTTCTTTAAGTTCTATGACCATTTTAGAAAGCTTCAATAAGGTATCATTGCTAATGCTCTTGGACTGCACACCAACAGAATCATTTAAGCTAGGATGAACTTCAGTTATAGTACTGAAGAAATCCATTCCCAGGACAGCACAAAGATCATGCACTGTACTAACAAAGTCAAGAACCTTGTGCAGCCTCTCACTCTGCCAAGAAATACCTCAAATATTAGAACACATTTAGTGGTTTCAAATTAACATGATCAATTTCAACATTAACCTTTCTTTCTGGAGTTCTTGGAGTTGAGAGTGGTACTCATCCAACTTATTCAGCGACAAATCTTCCTCATTAACTGCTGATGTCACCATCTTCTCCCTATTTTTTAGAGTTCCAGAAACTTCTCCCGTATTTTCTGAATTTGTGAAAGTACGTCAGCAAACTCTTTATTCTCTCCTTTTCTGCCTGCATAATTGTTCCAGTGCTGGTTCTATAGCTGCTAGTTGCTCCTTGATTGTGCCAGATGATTTATCAGGCTGTCGAACACCAAAGACAACTTGTTAGTAAAGGGAAACCTAATTTGCAAAAATACAAAAAAAACCACACAAATGTAACTTTGCAACTGCATTTCCAAAGAACTAGTTATTTCATGTATAAATTATAGCATTTAGAGCCAGACACCACATTGTCCAATATATAACAGTGTTTTGTCCTACTTTGATTCCCTAACCAACAAATTGTTAGTAATATCACATAGAACAGTGCAAGAACTGGATGAGCTACTTAGCTCCATGAGGAGGAGCTTTCACAGAAAGGAGAAGCGAACTTCATTTTACATTGATTACTAGTAGAGAAGTAAAATGAAATATCTCATACTGTCAACATGCACTTTACCAATATTCCAGCTATTCAGGGATACCTGTGTGTTAAACATGGCATGATCCAACAAACTGAAACATGAATCTCTATAGGCAAGGTATACCAGCCACACATGCCTTCAAATGCATGCAGCCAAGCAAAGTCATTTATGTGTTCATGTGAGTTGTCCCCTCTTTTTTGGTGTGGGAGGGAGAGAGAATTAGGTGGGAGCAGAGTTCAAACCTGGAACTCTCTAAAGTGGGGGGATGCAAAATAGAAAATTCAGAGGAAATAATTTGAAAGAAGAAATGAAATATTAGATTGATTTATAGTTTGCATTAAACTATCAAAATCCTGCTGATGTTTGAAAAAGTTTAATTTGCATCAAAATATCTTGAGAAGTCCTAATTTTTCCTCATCTTGTTATTACAACGGAATCTCATCTCACCTACGGTGACTATCAAACTTATACTCTCTTTCTCTGCACCTACATGGATGTCACAACAACCTTCCAGTGTCAATTGCATAAATGATACCACTTCTGTTGGTCACCTTCCCACTGCCTGAGTGTCACAACCTTGCAACATTCCATCCACCAAAATATGTCCACCAATCCAACCATCTCCTGCCCATCCTCCATTACAATAACTTCTCTTCCATATGCAGGAAGGTAAGAAAAAGCTCTGAAGGGACAGCAATATACAAGAGAGAGGCAAAACTGGAGTTTGGGGCCAGTGGTGGCTAAATGAACAAGAAAGGATGTGGGTTAGAGGGCAGGTAAAACGTATAAGGGATGGAGGAAGAAGCAGGATGGTAGGTTTGAGGGCAGGTAAAACCCATAAGGGATGGAGGAAGAAGCGGGATGGTAGGTTTGAGTAATAGGGAGAGAGAAGGTTTAAGACAGAGTAAGTCAAAAAAAGGTAGGCTTGGATGGTTGACATAGGAAATGGTGGGTGTGGATGAATTTCAGAAGGATAAGGCAAAAGCTCTAAGTAATGGAAGAGGATGGAATGGTTGCCTTTAAACAATGAAGGACAAAGATGGGGCAGAGATTTAAGGGGCACGAAGTGGGTCTGAGTCTTAAAGGAGGATATAGTGGATCATTAAGGAGGGGGTACATAGAGCCTTTCATTGCCAAAACATGATCAGCATGTTATTTGACAGTGAAAGTATGCTCTTTTCTCCCCACAAACATTCACAATTATGAATTCAAATGGATAATATATCTCCTCCTCTACACATTAAATTATACATATCCCAGTTCATATCTCTGTATAGCATTTCATATAATCATTATTAATAATTCAATGCAAAGTTCAGAAGCTTCAGATGCTCATTAGCATCACACACCAGAAGCAGAACCCCATATTTCATCCAGAGAGTCTCCTAATTTTTCCAGAGCAACTAGAACTAAATTCTTTAACCAGAAAGAATTCAATTTGGATGCAGGATGCCTATCTAGACATTTCTGAAACTCAGTCATGTATGATGGAATCACCAAAGGTTTGATCTTGTCTAACTTTGTACATCATAACTTAGTTTATAAGGAGAAATTGAAGATTAACTATGAAAATTCAAGATTAAGATCCGGAACGTAATATTTGTTTTTCCAATCATAAACTAATTGTCTTATAAAGCATCCGATATCCCTCTTGATCTTGAGCAGAAATCACATCAAACTCTAAAAATTAAATGCTTATTGTTCTAATTCTGGTTATTTTCTTGGTGAAATAGAATATCTTACTCATAAGCAGGAAGTGCTAGCTCATATAAATTCTTTCATTACAGTATAGCCAAATGACATGCAAAGAGTCATCTCATGAAGTTTCTGAAGAGTAGCCATCAAGAAATGAAAACACCATTTAAATAGTTATTGTTCACTAGAGCATATTAGTATTTCATAAAAACTTACTATGCCAACAAAAGACTTTTCTCCAAGTGCAGAAAGAAGTCTGGCAAGCTCCAATCTGGAATCAGCCAAGGCCTGGAGAAGAAGCGCTCTTGATTTTGACGCCTGATCAACTTTTCTTTTGTAAACATCCAAGCACTCCTGTTCTAGCTGAAGCAGTATTTTGTCGCGTTCCTCATCGCTCTCACCAACCTCATTCCATATTAGCTAAAACAAAGAGGTCGTGCATCCGGTACACTTTTTATTGCTTCTTCTACTGAAAGCAGAAGTTGCAAATAATAAATGAATTACCTGCAACTGCTGCAGCAAAGACCCGCATGTGGTTTCACCTAACAATGGATTCTCAGTTCCTGTGATGGCCATTTGTAGTTCAAGACAACCTGCATAGCAAAAGACTCTGTAACTGGGTGTGTTATGGTTGCATGACAGTAGAGAGTGTAAATGAAGAAGACAGACCCTAAAGTCAGTGTACCTCAGTCGATTGATGTAGCATATGCAATTCTTGTCACTTATCTTATGGTGAACTCGTATGGATCAGATCAGCTGAGTTGCTGGAATGCTGCGAGAATTGAAAAGATCAGTGAGTTACACAAACAACTGGATTAAACAGATATGATGGTATTCCATGTACCTGAGTTGCTTCGAGTGCTGAGATCAGTAGGGGAAATTTGGGTATACAATGATAACACTAAAATCTTCTAGATTTGTTGACAAAAACCGTGCATTTATGAATCGATGGCTAGCCTAGGTAGAATACACCAACAAGCAATCAGTTAGTGTCCCCAAATTCACATTAGTGACAGACATTACATCTACCGAGTGCAAAAGGGGGAAAAAAGGAGACCTATTTTTAAACATTCGATCACTCCCACTTCTGGGAGCAAGAAAAGGTTGAACTTTACTAAAGACATTATGATCGCATTACCATAGAATAGAAATGTCAATTGCGTCTCTAGGGCTCCAGACTGAGTAATTGAAGCTAAAAGAGAAGCTCTCAAGTCAAAATCCCAAAAAAAAGCGCTTACCATGAAAGACGAAGAACAGCAGAACCTAACAATTGAAAACAACCAATCCCCGCCAAAGAAGAACGATAGAAAAGCTCTTAAAAGTTCAAGATTTCTCTTCCTAACCACCTCCTGTACCTAATTGGTTTCAACCCCAGGGAATCGATGCCAAGAACCAGAGCATCCGATCATTCCACCGGAGAAAGACGTCAAGAAACCCTCAATCCACTAGACCTCCAACAATCCGGCCAAGAACCTACATTCACCACGAGGCCACTCCGTGCCTGACTCCTCGAGCCCAAGATCCCGATTTCCACCAAATCGAGACCGTTCGAGCGCGAATGGGGTGAAAAAGTGCGGCATTCTTCACGAGAGGATGGGAAAGTGGAGAATTCCAGCAAGCCAGATGACATGAAATGCGAGGAAGAGAGATCGAGAGCTTAACTGAGACGCCGGAGCGGTAGGGTTTTGAGATCTTCCGCTGAAATCTGAAGGTTCTCCTCGGTACTTCACCCGAACTTGGAGGTGTGGCGGGCGGAGCTCACTGCTGCTCTCTTGGACAGAGAGAGACAAAGGAGGACTGGGCCGTGGAAGAACAGGACAAAGCGGGCTTCTGTGGGGCCCCTTTATACGCTTGTAGAAATGGGAGATGCGGTCATCTGCCGGTGAGCTTACCTTGCTTGAAAATTTGCCCTTGGATGTTTGCATGGAACGCCCTCTCTTTCCTTTATTTCCAGAAAATTACTATTTTACAAACCTTCACTTTTTTTCCTGTGATCTTTTTTTTGCCCCCGTAAAATAGAAAATTTAGAACTACCATGCTGCATCTTATTCATCTTCAAGATGTAAAAATAAAATAAAATAAAATAAACTTGTGGATTGAACATTATGAATTGTGATGCCTTTTTAACGAATTAGAAAAAGATATCAAAGCAAATATAAACTAAAGAAAAAGATCTAAATATTATAAGTGCAAAGTGGTCAAAAAATAGAGAATCGGTAATCAACTAATGTGACCTAAACCAAAAATTAAGTCTCTAATTTCTATTATTTGAGGGCTTTTTGCATATCTTTTAGAATTATATTTAAAAAATTTCAAAGCATCTCACTTATTTGATAAGATATGGATGATAATATTTTTGACAAGTCTAGTATAATTTAACTCTTTATCATTCATCAAGGATTATAGAAAGAAGAAAGAGAAAAATTAAAATTATCTATAATATAAATATTAATATCTCTTGATATGGACATCATATAAAAAATTAACTACATCTTTTAAATTGTATTTGTTTTCTTGTTGTGTCTGCTATATAATGTCTATTATTATATATCCGTAAGCTGAACCATATTATCTAATATTACATTTTATATCTTTTTAGTCAGTAAGATATAAAGATATGATAGGTGCAATCCTATTTTAAGATAAGTACACCCCCCTTGCTCCAGACTCTTCCTAGTATACCTTTAACAAGGTAGGATCAAGATGAATGCATTAATGAAAAGGGGTCGTCTATTTATGAATCCACTTTATGTTTAGGCCCTCTTTGACTACGATTTTATTGCAGTGATTAATAAAAAAGTTTTCAAAACACCAGTCAAGTTTAAACCTCACCTTAACGGCCCTATTTTGGATGCGTGGCAGCTAACACGTCTTTATCCTCTTCGCGCTTCCCGGAGCCCCCGTAAGTGTAAGCGCTGATTGCGGTACTTGCGAGAAAAAAAAAAAAAAAAAGTAAAATGGTGAATGAGTCAATCGACACGCTCTTGGACTCCAGCATGTGGAGCAACGGGATCCCCACGACAAGATCCATCAAACCAGCTGTAAAACTATGATCCAATTATTTTCTTGCTATTTGCCTGTAAACTTCTCGGTTTAACCAATCAAAGGGGAATTGGCTCCCCTGTGGGCCTGTACTTTTTTTGGTCGGTTGTCTCACAATGATGATTGAATCGATTTAGGAGTTATTTGATTAACGATCGAAATCAAAATTTAATTCTTATACATATCCGTTTTGGAGCTAATCATAAGGTGGATTCGGACATAAAAAATGTCAAATTTGAAATAGGCTCATTTGACATCCGGCCAAAAATGGATATAATTTAGGCATGAGATCAGCCCAGTGATCATCTTTTGATCAACCCCTCTTTGAGTCATGACCGGTCGGGGTGCGGCATAAGAACCATGCAACAAGAGTCGTGCTGTGTGGATGCCGGTTTTTTGTTGTTTTGCGACTTACAAGATGCTAAACCCACCATCAATGCCTCACAAATCACTCCATGACATCATTAACTTTGTTATTAAACATGAAAAGAAAGTAAAATTGAAGATTCTCCACCTTGCTTTCAACCACTCCCACCATCATCGCACACCACTTATGATCTCTGCCATTCTCCTATCTCTCTTATCATGCTCTGGTTCCCTTTCTCTCCCTTCTCTCTCTTATGTTTGTTATAGATGGTGAGAGTTTTTGTTGCTTTGGGGGTTCTTTCTGCTGTCACTTCTTAGGCTCCCTCCCTCCCTCCCCCTTGCATTTGAAGTTCCAGCGACTTGAGCTAGCCTCACACTGACAATTATCAATATTGCCTCCACAAAGCTACATGCAAACTTAGATTTCTATATCAAGTTATAAATGAGTGGGATATGTTCCAATTTATTGCGGTCAACTCTCTGTCATCTATTATCGATGATGAGCACCTACAAAACAACATCTTCATAGACCGAAGTTGTATCCGACGGAGATCCTCCGATGCTTAAGTCAGAGAGTGAATTGATGAACAGTAGATTTGAAGGTTGAGAGTAGCAAAACTCTGTCTCAGAAGTATCTTACCGGTACTGTTCACTTATCCTTCTTTTATAAATGATTCTGATATAACCGTCGAGCACGTGGTCCCACTTTTTATGGCACTAAATTATCGGACCATAATTGTGAAGTTAGTGGGTCGTTAATTTCCACTAATTGCCGTGACACATAGTCGATAACCGTTCATAACGGTTATAGTATGTTGAGCAGATTGGCCGACTATATGTTAGTAGTATTGATATATCGGTAGAATGTCCGAGTGACCATCGGTAAGTAATTCTGGTATGCCGACGAACATAGATCGGAGGTTGGCCAAGTCGTATACTGTCGATTGATAATAACCGACTATCGGTCGATCAACCGATTATGAGTCGGTATGATTTGTTCAATCAGCCAATGTAGAGTCAGGGTTATATGTTCGATCGATCGATCGTTGTTGAGTCGAAGTCAGGGGTCGATTGATTTGAATCGGAGGTCGATTGACTTACCCTAACAGTTGCCTCCTACTCTTAAGTCCAAGGTGATCCGACGTGATGCCACCACGTGATTTTGTCACGTTGGACGAAAGGAGTCATTTCGTGTCATATCGAACTCCGATTCGGCTACTAGTTTCTTCGAGATATGAGCGTCGACTGTTTTATCATTTCGATGGGTACAGAACCATCATTAGACTGTCATATTGACAGGACGATTCGGTATCAGATGTCATTGTCAGACGTCGTTTCGAGAAGATGATTCGACGTCAGACGATATGATTCTGACTAGTAGATCTTTGCCATGTGTCCGAATATCATTGGGTCGGAGCTGTTCACGTGGATAATGATGACGTGGCTCGATCAGGAGTAGATGCATTGAACCGTCCAATCAATGGTCGGCTCAGATGTTACCACGTGTCAACATCTGGTGAGACTCTGATTTGGTTGCTTCGATTCTGATCGTTGAGGGATCCTATATATATAGGATCGCTTTCGACCAATCTTTTACTTTTCATTTTGTCTTCTTTGCTGCAGAAACTCTGCCGGAGGATTGTCCCAGTGTCTGAAGCCTTCTTTTCTTCTCGTCTTCCTCTTTGAATTTTAGGTTAAGTCCCTGTCTTTCTTGAGTCCTTCGTCTTCTTTATTCTTCTTCTCTCCAATGGCTAGGGGTTCTTCTTCTCGGGATGGTCAATCAGAGAATCCGATTGACAACTCCCCATCGAGCCTGAAAGTGGAGGCTTCTTCATTTTCAGAACCGAACGTCGAGCGGCTTCGAAAGCAATATCGCATTCCAAAGCAATATCAGCTCTTCGCACCTGGTGCTGATAGTCGGGTGAATTTTTTCCTTCGAACTAGATGGCCTTCTATGTCAAAGACTTTCAGATGGATCTTCGATTTTTGATTCTGGAGTTCGTCAGAAATATTTTGAAATATTATGGTCTCTGTCCTGCCCAGCTGACACTAAATTCGGTCCGACTAATAATCAGTTTTGCTTTGTTGTGTTGGTTACTGTCGATCGAACCTCGTCCTTCCCTCTCCCGTGCCTTCTTTGTCCTCCAACCTCATCCAAAGGCCAAGGGTTGGTGGTTGTTCAATCTCCGAAAAGATCTCTCTTTCATTATCGATCTTCCATTATCCATCCATGAATGGAAGAATCAATTTTTTTCGTTTCTTCCTCTCTTCCTTGGGGCTTCCTTCTTGCTGGGGCGATCCAAGAACCAGCCCCGACGATAACAGTCGAGTGGAGGTCGGCGATCGGGAGGACTTCCATCGGCTGAAGGATATGGCAGTCCCGCCACAGAGGGAGTTTATGACTGAACAGGCTCTCTACGACGCCGGCCTCAGTTCGGTCACCAACTTAGGTATAATATAGTCGGTCATTTTTAACTTTATTCTTTTTTGTTTGTTTCTGAATCGTACTGACTTTTATTGTTCTGATCGCAGCCATGCAGCCGAGGGCACGAGCGTCAAGTGCCGACATTCATCAACATGCTGTCAGAAAGAGGGCAGCGTCTGAGGCTGGACTGTCCCAACCACCAAAGAAGGGTCGGGCTTCTGCTTCTGCACTGACTGAGGAATCCGATGTACAATCTGTATCGATTCCTAAACTAGTTCTAGCGCTGTCAGTCCCGACAGTGCTTCCTAATGTACCATCAGTTGAAGGGGCGGCAAGTGAAGACGGATCTACCGTGGCATCATCAACCGCTCCACCGAATGAGGTTCGGGCCGAGGTGAAAATCGCGGCCGAACATGAACAGTCGACAGCTGTGCCAGTTGCTCCTTTAGCAGGAGGAGTTTTTCGAGCACAATCAAGTTCAAGATTCTCCTCATTTTCGAATGTGGGGCTGCCGACAAGAGATCGAAAAAAGGCTCTAGTGATTTCGATGGAAGATGTAGCGTCGGAGGGTCACACGGTCCACTTCAACATTAGAGTGTCTAAAGATGAGTCAGCTTTGGCCAATCTGACATTGGCCAGGCAGCTCATCCAAGTTGCTCTTCTTCCGACTGATTGGGAGAATCGAAGAACAGGATAGTGGTCGAGATGTTCTCATCCTTTTATCCGATGATACTCGGGGTGAGTTTCTTCTCTCTTTTTTTTTTTTGATCTGATCTGACTCATCTTCTATTTGCAGTTGGTCCACAATATTTTCGACTTAGAAGCCGGCTATGTGAAGTTCGAT